>GL876971.1:1241218-1261309 GCA_000193285.1 Magnaporthiopsis poae ATCC 64411 | reverse complement strand
CCAGCAGGGGACTTGGTGGACGAGAAGAAGGTTGACGAGGACCAAGTCGAGGACCTCAAGGTCGGCGAGCTGAAGGTGGTCTAAGAATAGATGACAACATCCTGCGAAGGAGGCGCACAGGACAGCACCAAGTGCAAGTGGGAACCTGGCCGAGAACATAATACCATATACCCCTAATAAGCGACGATTACCTCGGATCGATTCATCTTAATCAGAGGCCTGAGCCGTATAGATTAGACTGTTGCTAGACATTTTGCATATTTACATCTCGAATACAAGTCATTACGATAGAATAACGCTCCATAGCATGCAGGATATCTGTCCGTATTGTTGTATTTGACAAGCAGTGTGGCTGGTTCGAATGCTTGGACGTCGTCCGTCGTTTGGCAATTAGTGGCGGCATCACAGCTGAGAATTATGCGCCCCGCCTGCAGCCCGCCGTGCTGGCACGGCCCGCACTGCTACAGCCCCAAGCACCACTGTACTGACCCGAATCGGCGGGCGTCATCGAGCAAGCGACAACAGCGCAGTGGAGGGATCAACCCAAGCTCCTGCGACGCCAGTCAATCGACTTCACGACGCTCCCACACTCCCACGCCTTAGAAGCCCGCCCGAGATTGCCCGCCTTACAACTACAACTACCCCTCGCATCGGTTCCCTTAACCGCAACCGCAAAACCAAAACGCCATGGCCAACAACCCCGGGAAGCCCACGGGCAAAGAGCCCGGGCTGCGATACCCGTCCAACGGCAAGACCATCTACCACAGGCCACTGAACCGCGGCAAGACGGCCGAGCTGAGCCAGGCCAGCTTCGCGTACCTGTTTTCCGAGATGGTGACGTATGCGCAACGGCGCATCACCAACATTCAAGACCTGGAAAAGCGGTACGCCCTTATCCCTCGTCTACCAACCAACCTCCTCTAACGGAACCCCCTCCTCCCAAGACTCAACATGCAGGGCCACCCGATCGGCATCAAGCTCCTCGACCTCCTCCTGTACCGCGAGCCGGCCAAGACGCAGGCACGCCCGCTCAACATCATCGCGCTGCTGCACCTGATCCAGCGCAACGTGTGGACGCACCTGTTCGGCCGCCAGGCGGACCGGCTCGAGCGCAGCAGCGACGCCGACAAGCCCGACGAGTACATGATCGTCGACAACGAGCCGCTCGTCAACACGTACGTCAGCGTGCCCAAGGACATGTCGCAGCTCAACTGCGCCGCCTTCAGCGCGGGCGTCATCGAGGGCGTCTGCGACGGCGCCGGCTTCCCCGCCCGAGTCACCGCCCACACGGCCGGCTCCCCCGAGGAGCTCGAGATGTGGCCGGGCCGGACCGTGTTTCTTGTCAAGTTCGCGCCCGAGGTTGTCGAGAGGGAGGCGTACCTGCCCAAGAGCTAGTGTCGGTGCGGCGGCGGAAGGAAGCGGGATTTTTTTTTTTTTAGATTTTGTTGTTTTTATGATGCTTGAGCATTTGCGTGGCGTTTCGGTGGTTTTTGCTACTGGGTGAGATGTGAACTGGGCTTTTTCGGGGCTTGATAACGTAGGCAGGCATGTATGGAACAAGGAGCATTACAGACGGAACTCTAGTTGAACAGGCCCGATGACGCCTGAATATGAGGCATAGGATCGCTCAATACGATGTCTATCCTCAAAAACGAAATGGGTATCGGCGGCAATCGCTCATTGCTCCCCCAAGACATGATATAACATAAATGCTGGCCATTTTTATCAACCACCAACTCCCAGCCGCATCACAGAGTCCCGCCCACAATCACCGCGGCATCCCCTGATATCTGAGCGCGAGCTTCTTGGCCGCGCGCTTGGCCGAGCCGGCCGTGGGCGCTACAGCCGATGACGAGGTCCCAGAGGTCGCGCCGGGGCCGCGGTGCATCAGCTCGGCGAGGCCCAGGTCCTTCCACGCGGCCTCCCTGGTCTTCTGCGTGGCCTTTGTGATGCCGAAGGCGGCGTGCTGGTCGGGCACCACGTCGTCCTCGTCCTCCGGGTTGATGGGCTGGTGGTGGGCCGGCACGAAGATGTCGTCGGCGGGGAGCTTGTCCTTGCTAAAGTCCTCGAACAGGTCGGCGTCGCGCTGCCGGTGCATGTGGACGTGCGTGTAGCAGCCGTCTTTGTTTTGGGACTGTTTGGTTCGAGATTAGCTTCTGTGCCTTGTATTTGAATAAGACCCGGAGGAGAGGACGTACCATCTTTGCTGTCGATCAGGGGACTGGGTGGTTAGGTTATCCAGGCGGATGATGTCGCGTCTTGAGCTGGCGGGGCTGGAGCTGGAGCCCGGCCATTGACGGGTCGATGCTTGCCCCCAAGGGTTAGGGTATTGAGAAATCCAGTGCTCTGGCAACGCAATCACCACCATCCGGAACTCAGGCCGTCTTGGCAAAAGCGAATTTGGAAGGTCGGGAGCCCATGCCAAGGGGCCGGAGGATGTCTGTGGTATTCCCAGCCGCCTCATGCCCGCGTATAACGCAACACTCGCAGTGGGAGACCCTGAAGAGCTGTTGTTGTTGGCTCGTTTGAGTTCATTGCATCCAAGGACGGAGCTCCTGCGCACCACGAAGGCTCGGATCCATAACCGAGTCTCTGCATACATAGAACGCTGCCGTGGCCTCCAGAGGTCAGCCACGTGCTGGAAATCACTCGCGGCGGCAAGGGGTCACCCTGGGCACACCGCCCTCGCTTTTCCCAACCCCCTGACCCGAAAAAGATACAACTCTGCGGTCAATTTCTCGCGTCGCTTATGGTTGCTGCCAAGGGCTTTGACAAGCCAAAATGAGGAGAATGAGGAGACTGATGCCCTAGCGCGCTTGGTTGACTGGATCTCCCGGCATCTCCATATCACCCGTGGGGATACAGGCCCACAGTTGCATTAAGACATGGACAGTATATATGTCCAGATAACACGCTCGGTTGAACTTCCCTGCGTGACCCTATGAGCCCTTTGGCCAACAGCTGCCGTGCCTTCACCGTCCCTCCTCGGTCTACAGTCCATCACCGTTACTCATTACAAAGGACAAGATGAGGAGCGTCACTCTTGGTGCCCTCTTGGCCCTCGTGCCTTCAGCGCTTGCTGGATGGCCCGAGGCCGAGGGTAAGTCTATCAAGCTGACTGCGATTCGGGGCTACTTTCTTCAGGATGAGCCCACCACCGATCCCAGTGGCTTCGACTATGTAAGCCCTCGCGGTGTCTGTCATGCTAAACCATGACCCAGTTTGTTAACTACTTTCATCAGGCCAAGACCAACTTCGGCTTGGTAGAGAGGTCATATCCCACCGACAAGCACTCCGATCCCGAGGGCATCAAGTCCCTATGGGAAAGATTCGACCGCTGGGTCAGATACCTGAATACGGGTTACCGCAAGTCCAAGACAGTTCGGTACAAGGTGCTATTCATGGGCCGCCACGGCGAGGGCTGGCATAATGCCGCCGAGCGCTTTTACGGCACCCCCGCCTGGAACGTGAGTATCTCTGGCCCGTTTAGTTTCCTTTTTAGGCTCAGACCAAAGCTGAGACCGTATACCTAACTCTTCCCGCACAAACAGTGCTACTGGGCAGAGCAGAACGGCAACGCCACTGCCCGCTGGGCCGACGCACACCTCACGCCGGCGGGCGAAAGGGAGGCGCTCAAGGCCAACGCTTACTACAAGGACCGCTACGCCACACAAAAGATGCCCTTTTTCGATTCGTACTACAGCAGCCCTCTGGCCCGCTGCACCGCCACGGCCAACCTGACGTTTGGCGGCGGCATCGACTTCCCCTCTGACAAGCCCTTCCGCCCCATCATCAAAGAGGGCTTTCGCGAAGGGATGACGGTGCACACGTGCAACTAGCGCTCCAACCGCACCCACATCACGTCCCAGTATCCGGATTGGTCGTTCGAGCCGGGCTTCACCGAGCTCGACCGGCTCTGGAGCCCCGTCGACAGCGAGACGGACGCGGCCAAAGACGTCCGGGCGGCGCGTGTGCTCGACGACGTCTTCCGCACCGACGACAAGACGTGGCTGAGCATCTCGAGCCACTCGGGCCAGATCACGAGCCTGCTCAAGGCGCTTCACCACCGCCCCTTCCGCCTGGCCACGGGCCAGATCATCCCCGTCCTTGTCAGGGCCGAGGTCGTCGAGCCTGTGCCGGAGCCGACGTTTGAAGCGCACGAGCCCTATTCGACCTGCAACGCGCCGCCTGTTGCCAGCGTTCCCGGGCAGGGCTGTGTCTGTACTAGCACTACTGTCTCGTCGCTTGTTCCGGCTGCTACCGGGGCCGTTTTCTAGGGAGACATTTGGGCTGAGGATCTCTGCTTGGGTAGCATATATGGTGTCTCCGTGTTTTTTACGTATGCCGTGCCCTTGAGGGATGGTCTGAGGACTAATGGACTCGCTAAGCACTGGATAAATAAAATCGGCGTTCTTCTCCACCATTCAGGGGCACAACATTGGTAGGCGAATTACACGGATCAGAAAAAAAAAAAAAAAGGCTCGGAAGATAATAGAACCTGATGTACGATACAGATGTCCCGCTGCGAGAATTTTGCCATTTACCAGGCACATTCATTTGTTATTTCAACATGGCGCCAGGGCGCAGCGGATAAGAGGCAGCAATGCAACACTGGGGCCCTGGAACGACGCGGTCTTGACAGGCAAAAGAGGGGTTCATCCCACCTTCCGAGTATTGGTGCCTCGGCCAAGCATCCCCCACCTGCCACAGGTACATAAGCACAAACTCTATGCGCTACTCCCACCAACAGGAATGGTGTAAGGGCTAGCATGGAGGCTTCCCACTTTCAAGTGGCCTGAAAGAGGATACTGCTTCCGATCCGGGTTCGAGTCCCGGTTCCTGTATTTTTCTTATTTTTTTTTTTTATTTTTTTTTATTTATTTTTTTTTTTTTTTGCCAATAAATGCCCTTTTGACGATATCGCCATCCCCTATTCTAAGCTGGAGAGTCGCACGTTTGCGCTTATGACACGACCTTTTCGGTTATCAGCCGCTTTGGTTTGCTTTAAGAACTTGCCCTTTTTTTTTTATAAGCATCCCATTTGCTTGAGTGCTTGTAGTCGAGTGCTGGACAGAGGGCTTTTTTTTTTTTTTTTTTTTTTTTTTGGATATGGGAACAGGGGCGGGACAATGGGCTTGTGGACTCGAGGTGGTGGCACACAATGCACAATGGACCCAAAGGCATCTGTGTTCAACAACAACATGCGGCCATTTTTGCAGGAAGCTTTCAAACTTCCATTCAGCGCAGCGAATATCCGATGTAATGATAACCAAGACTCTTCCGCCCGTGAGACTTGCTATGCAAAAACCTTGAATGTCTCCTGACCTCTGCCTTCATTTTGACAATGGCCGATTCGGACGACCACGGCGGTGACGTTATGAGGGGCGTTTTAAAGCGGGGCACCGAACGACCTGTGGATCGAGCTGGAACAGCGTTCGTTCTCACTGACGATGGCAAACGAAGCATGAGCGAGCATCCAATCCCACCAGGCCAAAGCTATCCATTCTGCACATCCAACCTCACCAGAACCGCCGACTATTCTCCCCACCGTCGCCGACTAAGAGCCGTCGGTCGGTCGCAGCGATGGCGGGCAGAGCCGACAAGATCGACAAGATCATCGCGCGCCTGCAGCAGCGCATCACCGAGGGGCAGTTCTACGAGGCTCAACAGCAGACCCGCGTCGTCGCGGCCCGCTACACCAAGGCGTCCAACTGGACCGCCGCCATCGACATCCTATACAATGTCTCGCAGTCCCTGCTCAAGGCTGGCCAGGGCGGCAGCGGCGGCGACCTGAGCATCCTGCTCGTCGACGTCTTCAAGCAGGCCGAGCTGGTACCAGACGCCGCCAACAAGGGCAAGCTGCTCGCGTGCCTGAGGCTGTTTCCGAGCGACGAGCCTACAAGGAAGAAGTTTATCGGGGAGATGATTGCGTACGTTTCCGTCATGCTCTTCACCACCCTACTCGCCTCTTGTCACAAGAAGCTGACTTCTGAGCCACCTTTAGCTGGTCCTCCAAGTTTGGCCAGTTCCCGGCCGGCGATCCCGAGCTCCACCACGTCGCCGGATCACTATACGCCGAAGAGCACGAGACGTACGAGGCGGAGCGGCACCTGGTTCTGGGCACCAAGGACTCGCCTGAGATTCTGGCGCGGATGGAGTACGAGTGGTACAAGGAGGACGAGTCCCACACGGCGCCGCAATACGCTGCCCGGGCCGTGCTGCCGTAGACTGGGCATGTATGCATATACGCCGATAGGGGGAACGGCTGAGGTAAGTCGTTACGCACAAGCACCATTAAAACCACTTTCCGATAAAAGGTATTCCTGTTTGATCACCCAAGCTGTCCACTTGCATGTGATTATCAGAATGATCCATTGAGCTTGAACTTTTCACATGCTTAGTGCCGAAATGGGAAAGACGCAAGGATAATGACTACCCCGACCCGAGTGCGTCTCGCCGACAACCAGGGGCTCGGCGTGCAGGACGTCAGCAGCAGCGGCGGCGGCGGCGACCTGCGCGTGTTTCCCAGCCTGCCGCTCCTCAACTTCCTCGGCCTGCTCCTGCTCGCCATCACAAAGGGCACCCCGGACTCGTTCAGGCAGCTGGCGGCCAAGTACGCCCCGCACTTTGCCGAGTCCCCGGCCTGGGCCGAGCCACTGGAGATCGTGGCCGAGATGTACTTTGGCATCGCCAGGCCTCGGCAGAGCAACCCGCTCCTCGACATGATGGGGAGCCTGTTTAGCGGCGGCGGCCCGGCGGGCGGGGCCGGTGCGGGCAGGGGACCCCCTGTCCGGCGCGTCGAGGCGCCGATGGCTGAGGGGCTGGATTAGATGTGGTGGTCAGGGGTTGAAAATAAGAAAGCATAGAGGTAGCTTCTGATTGTAGTTTATACCCGAGTACAGCATGATGATGCACATAAAAAGGGGCAAGCTCTGACGGCGTACATCCCGCGAACCTCAAACCGACGACGTCATGCACCTCACATGCAACCTCATGCATATCGTGGTGGCTCCTCCCTCTCAAACATCCAGTTGTCTTCTGACAAGGCGGCCACTTTTGCCCGCAGGCTTGCTCGGACGGCCTCGAGGATTTCTGTTTCGGTTTTGGGCCTCCATGTTAGTCAAGCAGTGCCGGCTTGGCTAGCACATCAGCCCCCGGGCAGAGGGGTAAAATTCGGCGTACCTTCAGGCTGGGCGGGGACACTATTCTGGTTGATCTGATGATGCTTCACAACATCCGCCAGCCGTTGACGTTCCTCTGGAGGGGCGGAGCACGCCAGTCAGCAACCCGCCTCCACGCGTTGGATACGCGGCGAGCAAAAGACACTCACTTTCACTCTGCTGCCTCGGGTCCAGCGCGATCTCGTCCGGGTCGTCGATCGGGGGCGTGGGTGGGTCGTCCAGCTCCACCTCGCCGTTCTTGTCCCGCACGACAATGTCGGCGGACTCGGCCGGAGCGTCGATGTCGGCGTCGGCGTCGAGGCGCAGGGTCTCGGACTCGCCCGACGACGTTGGCGTCGGCCGCCTTGTGAGCTGGCTCTGGAAGAGGTTGCGCCGCACGCTGCTGCTGGACACGGGGCGGCTCGCGTCCGCGATATGCCCTGGGGCTGGCGCGCCGCCTGTCTGTCTGCCATGGACGCGGGTTGAGATATTACTTGCAAGAGGATTGGTTGTTAGGTTAGAGTGGTAAGGTAGGCATGGCTGGACTGTAGGCCATATTTGCGCTTGTTGGAAAGGGCGAATGAAGACGACCAGAGAGAAATAGGGGCGATAAATAAGGCCCACTGTTGATGGAGAGACCTGCAGGTCAACAGATGATGTGTAAGTCACAATGGTTTGTGGTATTTATGAGTGTAAATACAGAATAAGCCATCGCAATTGGCTGGCCTTAGAATGAATAAAATATTGTATCTGAGACGGTCTAGAGGGAATGAATGCCTGCTCCTACAAAACAACACCTCGACGAATCTGCACAGCGTGACAGCCAAACAACGCGGGGTTACAGGTTATCACCAGAACACGTGCTGGATAATTCCATTAAAGTCGCGTCAGCCAAAGTGGGTCCCTCACGTCACGTCGGGCTAGGTCGCGTCTCTCTTGATTGATTCGAGTCTGGGTGGGCACCCCCTGTCTGGGCCATCAATTACCAAGCCGTGCCTGTGGCAACGACTATTTCGCCCGTCCAATGTCGCACATGCTGCACTGACACCGGCGACTCTCGCAAGCACCCATCCACGATCCGCCGCAATGCCTGTTGCGGTCTTGCCCCAGAAGCGCGAGTTCGGCGAGGCCTCGAACGCCCGCAAGAACATCTCGGCCGGTCCCGACAGCTTCAAGAAGAGGAAAATCGAGCCACCAACATCGTCCCCGGCCGCGCAACGCTTCAAGAGCTCCCAGGGCCCCAAACTGGGGTCTAGCCAGCCCAAGAGCACATTCGAGTCCGAGGTTCTCGAGAAGCTCAGCCAGGACATCTCGGAGCTCAAACAGAGCAACACCGAGAAGGACCAGTCATGGGGCCGCCCGCCAGTGCCCCGGGAGTTCGCCCCCGCGACGAGCAAGCTCTGCTTCCAGTCCATCGAGGCCGAGGAGGGCACGCTACATGGCGGCCAGGCCACGGTCAAGCTCTTCGGCGTCACCGAGGATGGCAACTCGGTCATGCTCCACGTCAAGGACTTCAAGCACTACCTCTACGTCGCCGCCCCCTCGTCCTTCTCCAAGGAGGACTGCACCCCCTTTAGGACTTTCCTCGAGAGCAGTATTGCTCAACACCAGCCCACGATACACTCGGTCCAAATGACGCTGCGCGAGAACATGTACGGTTTCCAGAACAACATCCAGAACCCCTTCATCAAGATCACCGTCACGGACCCAAAACACATCAACAAGGTGCGCACGGCGGTCGAGTCGGGCAGGGCGAACTGGAAGGGCATGTGGAAGAACGACGGCAGTGGCATCATGACGTTCGACAACATCCAATATGTCTTGCGCTTCATGGTGGACTGCCACATCCAAGGCATGTCCTGGGTCGAGGCGCCACCGGCCACGTACAGCCTGATCCCTCCGTCCCAGAAGCAGTCCAACTGCCAGATCGAGGCCGAGATCAGCTACCGGGACCTCGTCGCGCACAAGCCGGTCGGGGACTGGTCCAAGATGGCGCCCCTGAGGATTCTGTCCTTTGATATCGAGTGCGCGGGACGCAAGGGTATCTTCCCCGAGGCCCACATCGATCCCGTCATCCAGATCGCCAACGTTGTCACCAAGTACGGAGACAAGAAGCCCTTCGTTCGTAACGTCTTTTGCCTTGACAAGACGAGTTCTATCGTGGCGACCGAGATCTTGGCGTTCGATCAGGAGGAGAAGATGTTGTCGTCCTGGCGCGACTTCTTGGTCGAGGTCGACCCAGATATCATTATCGGCTACAACATCGCCAACTTCGATTTTCCGTACCTCCTCGACCGTGCCAAGCACCTAGGGGTCGATGACTTTGACCTGTGGACCAGGCTGCCCAGTGTAAAGTCTGTGGCCAAGGAATCGAATTTTTCCAGCAAGCAGATGGGCAACCGCGACACCAAGGCAACCAACACCAATGGTCGCCTGCAGCTGGACTTGCTCCAGCTGATCCAGCGTGACCACCAGCTCAGGAGTTACACGCTCAACTCTGTCTGCTCACACTTTCTCGGCGAGCAGAAGGAGGACGTGCACCACACCATGATCACGGAGCTGTTCAACGGAACACCAGAATCCCGAAGACGTCTTGCCCTGTACTGTCTGAAGGATGCGTATCTGCCGCAGCGTTTGATGGACAAGCTATCGTGTCTGGAGAACTATACTGAGATGGCCAGAGTCACAGGTGTGCCTTTTAACTTCCTTTTGTCCCGCGGCCAGCAGATCAAATTCGTCAGCCAAATGTTCCGCAAGGCTCTAGAGCAGAAACTGGTCGTCCCCAACCTCCAGGTCAAGGGCTCCGAAGAGCAGTACGAGGGTGCCACGGTTATCGAGCCCACACGTGGCTACTACGATGCTCCTATCGCCACGCTCGATTTCGCATCTCTATATCCTAGTATCATGCAGGCGCACAACCTCTGCTACACGACCTTGGTCAGCCAGAAGGCGATCGATGCGTTTGGACTGAAGAAGGACGAGGATTATACGGTGACGCCGACCGGAGACATGTTCGTCACGGTCAAGCGGCGAAAGGGACTGCTGGCGCAGATTCTGGAGGAGCTGCTCGCGGCCAGAAAACAAGCCAAGAGAGAACTGGCGGTAGAGACGGACCCGTTCAAGAAGGCGGTGCTGAACGGTCGACAGCTGGCGCTGAAGATCAGCGCCAACAGTGTGTACGGGCTGACGGGCGCAACCAACGGCAAGTTCCCGTGTCTTCAGATCGCCAGTAGTACCACCAGCTACGGTAGGCAGATGATCGAGAAGACAAAGCAAGAGGTGGAGGCAAAGTACCGGATAGCCAACGGCTACTCGCACGACGCCCAGGTCATCTACGGCGACACGGATTCGGTCATGGTCAAGTTTGGCACCAAGGACCTCGCCGAAGCCATGAAGCTGGGCGAGGAGGCGGCGCAGTACGTGTCGTCCAAGTTCATCAAGCCCATCAAGCTGGAGTTCGAGAAGGTGTACTTCCCGTACCTGCTGATCAACAAGAAGCGGTACGCTGGGCTGTACTGGACAAGGCCCGAGAAGTACGACAAGATGGACACCAAGGGAATCGAGACGGTTCGGCGAGACAACTGCCTGCTGGTGCAGACGGTGATTGAGAAGGTGCTCCGGATGATCCTGATCGACCAGGACGTGCCGGGGGCCCAAGACTACGTCAAGGAGACGATCGCGGACCTGCTCCAGAACAAGGTGGACATGTCCAAGCTGGTCATCACCAAGGCGCTCACCAAGGACGACTACACAGCGAAGCAGGCGCACGTGGAGCTTGCGCTGCGCATGAAGAAGCGCGACGCCGGGTCGGCCCCCGGGCTGGGCGACCGTGTGGCGTACGTCATGGTGAAGGGCGCGACGGGATCCAAGAACTTTGAGCGGTCTGAGGATCCGATCTACGTGCTGGAGAACAACGTGCCGATAGACACAAAGTACTACCTGGACAACCAGCTGGCCAAGCCGCTGGGGCGCATCTTCGAGCCGATCCTGGGCGACACCAAGGCCAAGTCGCTGCTGATGGGCGATCACACGCGGTCCATCTCGGTGGCGGCGCCGTCGGTGGGCGGGCTGATGAAGTTCGCCAAGAAGACGCAGACGTGCATGGCGTGCAAGAAGCCGCTGACGTCCAGGGAGGAGTCGCAGGGGGCCGTGTGCGCCGACGACGCGGGGAGGGTGGGCGAGCTGTACAAGAAGACGCTCGACCGGGTCTCGGACCTCGAGATCCGATTCGGCCGCCTGTGGACGCAGTGCCAGCGCTGCCAGGGCAGCATGCACTGCGAGGTCATCTGCAGCTCAAAGGACTGCCCCATCTTTTACATGCGCATGAAGGCCAAGAAGGACCTCGAGGACGGGAACAAGGAGCTGAAGCGGTTTGACTTTGACCAGGCGGCCGTGTGGTAGCTGTTTGTCTGTGTCTATCTGTCTGTCTGTCTGTTTGTTTGTCTGTCTATCCGCTTTTGGGGTTCTTACAACATACCTACCTAGTAGATATAAATGATGTTGGCGTGGTCTTGGGTCATGGTTATGCGGGGAAATTAGGTGGGTTTCTATATGACAACTAGCTCGTGGGCAGTCGTGTATTTAGCGAATTAATCTGAGCATCATTTTGTGGTCGTCGTTCTCGAGGACGTGGGCACAGGTAGGTACCCTAATAATTCACCAGGTATTCCTGCAAAAGGCTCTCATCACGGCTTTCCTTTCTGGGATAGAGAAGCGGCGTCCCATTGGACTCCCTGAGCTCCTGCTGTGTTATGCTGACAAACCAAGTTGTGCCCGGCGATGACTTGGCCGGCGTGCGCCCCCGCCCGTGCTAGGTTGCCGCTAAGTTCTAGTTGAGCGGGTCTGCCGCCGACGCTTTTCCTCTTTCGGATCCCGCGCGTCTGGGTCGGAAGGAACTATCAGGGCGGAGTTTTTGATTCCGGCCAAACGCCAGCCAGCCACAAAATAACTTGCCCATTGACAACAATGCAAGCGTGGGCTTTGTAATGGAGGCGGCGGTGTTTCGGGGGGGAACACTCCTCGTTTGTTCCCCGTCCGTCAAAGGCATTCGGTACCTCGGGTTTTGGGATTGTCTCATCTCGTGGAGCCTTGGGAGCCTGTTACGAAGCCCGCTCGTCTGATTGCGCGCGCGGGACCTTGCAGAAGCTAGCAGTGGGTCCGGTCCGGGCCCTTGAACCGAACACGCACGCCTCCTTGACTCAAATGTGCGTCCCAATCTGCGGTCCCATGGAAAGGTAGAAAAGTAGCTGGTTTGTTGGGATATATATACGAGGGACTGCCCTCTGTCTGCTCTCTTGTCATCATCATCATTCTTATATAGATCACAACCTCGTTGAGCATTGATACTCCCCTCCTGCCAGTCTCTCCCCTCTGCTTCTCACATCCACTAACACCACACACGCACAAACGCCCGCCATGTCGACATCCCCCAAGACCGTCGTCATCCTGGGCGCCTCCTTCGCCGGCCTGCCCCTGGCTCAAAACCTGCTCAAAAACACGGCCCCGAAAGTGCCCGGCGGGCTCAAGGTGATCCTGGTGGCGCCCAACACGCACCTGTACTGGTGCCTCGCGTCGGTGCGCGGCGTCGTCCCCGGCCAGGATGGCGGCTTCGCCGACGACAAGCTCTTCTACCCCATCGCGCCCGGGTTTTCAAAGTACTCGGCCGAGCAGTTCGAGTTCGTCCTGGGGTCCGCCACGGCGCTGCTTGTGGTTCTTTATAGTAGGCCAGTGATTTTAATTGCATCGAGGTTTAGCCGCGGAGATTGTAGCGGTCTTTAGGTACGTTTAATCAGGTGTCCTGAGTCGAAACAAACGTGTGAAGAAGCATTAAGGTGACTTTAGCCGTAGGTTAAGTGGTGACATCCTACGACGTGAAAAGCTCACTATCCCCTGTATATTTATCTCACGAACCCTGGGCTCGCGGTATAGACCCCCGTACTTCGGAAGCGGGCCAACCTGCAGCCGCCCAACGCGCTGCACATCGACCCGCAGGTCGCCTACGTCGCCAAGGACATGCAGGCGCGTCTGCTTGCCGGCGGTGATGGCAAGGCGACGACCACCCCCGAATTCAAGCCAAACGAGATGGTCATGTTCATGGCCTCCATCGGCAAGAGCCGCGGCGTCGGCCAGGCCGGCTCCTTCAAGCTGCCCAGCTTCGCCACCTGGCTCGTCAAGAGCCGGACCCTGATGACGCAGCGAGCGCCCGGCACCGTGGGCGCATAAAGTCCTCATGTCGCTATTTTGTGTTTTCTCGTCTGCTGGCCATTTCTTTTTGTCTCAGTGATACCTTTTTGCACGCTCTCTAGATTTTCTTTGCGTCGATATACTCGGTTCCTCTTCGTTCGGGATAATACCATACATAATACAAGGAAATAATATTCTTTTGCTTTTTAATGTTATCAAGACGCTTCCTTGTAGCCCCGATGCAAGCGAATGTGATATCACACGTCGAATCATAATCTTCACCTATCGGTCCGAATAATATCCGTGGACCGATGATCCCATCTCAACTAGCACCCGATTTGCTCTCCGAAATGTCACTTAACCCAAATTGCCAGCGACGGCAACGCACAAATTTGAAAATGCTAGTGTATTGGCCGGTTAAACGGCTCTGCTAAATACTACGCGTAGTAGGCGATCGGTGATTGTAGATACCTGGTCATGGTGGACCTGAGAAAAGAGAAAACAAGGGGTATAACACAACAACGCCAATCCCATCCCATAAACACAAAGTGGGAAAGAACCAAGGGTATGATGGCCCTTGTCTCCTATCAGCAAAAGGGCTGGGTTGTGAATGAAGGGGAAGATGTTTTTCCAAGCACATAGGTATTCTATAGCAAGGATCAAGTACATCGGGTATGGTCCGTGATTAAAAAGAGAAAGAGTAGGCAAGGAAAGGTGAGAAAGGAAAAATATAAAGTCGACTCTGAACACCACGCAATGCTCCAATGAATGCCAGCCATGCCATGCCTTGTTCAGACCAGATAATCCGGGTTGTGATAGTTTGGTTGGATGTGTTTGGGAAGAAAAGAAAAACCAGGGGCGTGCCTTGCCCCATTACCTCCAGAGATTTTCCGGCCGACGCCGCCGTCGTTTCCATGAGGAGCGTCAACCACCACCGAAAGAATGTCAGAATTTACCAGTGACAAACCCCCCTTACACACCACCCCGAGGTACTCCGTGCTCCGTTGTTGTTGGATATCCTATTTTTGGTTGATTTGATGTTTTTTTTTTTTATGTTGATATGGTGTTTTGTTTTTGGTTCAGTGGCGGGCGTGGCCACGGAATCAAGCCTTGCTCCTGGGACGTAACTAGCCCCTCCTGAACAGCCGCTTGGTTCCGCCAACCTTGCCCATCTCGCCAAAGAGCTCGGGCGGAGGTGTGCCCAAGGAGGGCACCCTACGATCGCCGCTAGCGATGCGCACCTTCTCCTTGACGCTGGCGACCCACGCTCTGCTCTCGTCGCTCATCTCGACGTTCTTGGACCGCGGTCCCGACATTCCAAGCGTGCTGTCCTCCTCGGTCCAGCTAAGACGGGAGCTTGACCTTGACCGAGTCGAGACCCCAGAAGGAGGCGTATCGCCACTGTCGCCTTCGGGTCCTGGAACAGGCACGAGCGGAAGCGGGGTCCTGGGCAGCTGCGCCGCCAGGGGCAAATGTTGCCGCATGGCGTCGTCGGGGCCGAAGCTGCGCCGTGTCTTGCGGACGTTGAGCGGCGTGATGGGCGAGTCCAGGGCCGACCCGGGCCGGCTGGCTGGGCTCGAACTGATCTTGGACGGCATGCCTGGGATGTCCTGGATCTCGATTTTGGTGGCTTCGCCGCCCACCTTGGACCGACGTCCGTGGTGGATGGCGTACTCCTTGAGGTACTCTCCCAGATCAGCCCAGCCGCCTCCGACACGAACCATGACCCGCTCCCCGGTCTCGCCCACGCAGCGGATGAACAACTTTATCGGAGCTTCCCCGTTCGAGCGAGACAGGTGGTAGAGCTTGATGTCCTGGTTGGCCCGCTGAGCCCGGGACCTGGTGTTGCGAGCGTACGCAGGCGCAAGCAGGAACGACGGCGTCCCGGCTCGCGATCCCGCACGCGACGACGACGACATGCTGGAGAGGCTGCGCGGTTGCTGGCCGCGGTCGAATTGGGCCGACGACTTGCGCTTGAGGTGCGGGAGCTGGAGATCAGGCGGGTTGAGGTGGTTCACGGGCGTCGGCTGCGACGAAAGGTGGATCTTAGCCGGGATCGACTCCAGAATCTCGCTGATTTGCTGCTGGAGTTGGTCGTCATCGCTTCTGTCCGACGGGCTCCTGGTGTGGCCGCGGCGAGCTTCTGATCGCTCGTCTCCCATCGGAGATGGCTCGAGTGACAACTTGGGCGGAGTATCCTCCTCAGACACCTCGGTCTCGGGCACAACAGGCATGCCGCTGAAGGAGACCGACCGAGACTTGGAGGTGCGAGGCATCAGAGACGGCGTCAACGAAGGCGAATCCGGGGGGCTGAGCCCGCCCGTCGCGGCCGTCGCTTCTCTGCTACGCATTCTCGGCGCCGGGGCCTTCACCGTTACATTGCTGTCCATGCTCGCGGACCTCATTGTTGCTGTCGTGGCCAGGTCCGAGCCAGAGCTCGATGACCTGTCGGAAAAGGCCGAGCTCATTTGCCTCTCGATTTCGACGGCGGACGGCAACTTTGGTACGCCAAGATGGGACGGCCTTGCGGGGCTGCTGTCCAGATGAGATGACATTGATGGCCTGTCCACGGGTGATCCCGTTGACCTCTCAGAACCGGACGGGCTCGTCGCCACCTCGTGTCGGACGACCGACGCCAATGAGACAGGGGAAGACGCTGTAGAAGTCGGTTGCTCCGCCCGCCTGGGACTGTGACTTGGCGTGGGCTGTGCCATCTTGGTGCCACTGGCCATCGCCCAGTCAATCTCCCTAAGTATCCTCTCGCAGACCGTGACCCATTCCCCATAGTTCTTCTCCAGCCTGTCCATCCGATCGACCCATTCGTCCGGAATCGTCTCTGGCCTGCCGTCGAGTGTGTCGAGCATGAAATCAACAGCACGGGCTGCCGTCGAGATCTTCTGGTCCAGTACCTGCTTCATAACGTCAAAGTCCTTGCGGGTGAGGGCAGGCAGCATACCGCCGCCGGTGGGGCTGTCAGGAGAGGTTGAGGCAACGCTCTTGCGCTTGCCCAAGTCGACTGCGTTCCAGCCTGACCTCAGAGCGACCTCGGCGTCGTTGAGGAAGGCCAGGGTAGATGGAACCTTGCGCAGGAGCAGGAGCCGGACGCTCCAGGTATTCATCAGGCGCATCAGTTTCGACAGGTTTGGGAGCGACTGGACGACTGTGGCCGTGAGCAGCGCCGTCACATCATCCATCCTATTGTAGAGCAGGGCTGCGGATGATGTCGAGCGGCCACAGTCAGACATGGGTGTTCCGGGCCTCGAGAGCGGCAGGATGTGGTTGTGCAGGACATGTCTCTTTATGGTCTCAATGTCGATCTCGTCCAGTTCCTGCTGGATCTTCGCGATCCGCCGCTCGTAACTGGCCACCTCTTGGGCCTGAAGGCAGCCCAGCCAGGCGTTGCGGCCGGCAGGGTTGTTCTCCGCGGCCTCGAGGTCCTCAGAGGTTATCGAATTCCACCGATTATGTCCTGTCCGCCCCCGTCCCTTTGGCGAGGACGGATCAAAGCCTGCCGAGCCAGAGTCGGAAGGCCATTGCCACGATGAAAGCTCATCTAGCCAATCTTGTATCTTTTTGGATGCTAGAGCGGCTGCCATGGCGAATGACTGGTCTGAGAGGGTGGCTGTGTCTAGACATTGCTTCAACGTCCCCGAGGGGTTGCGAAGGGCTTCTATAGCAGCTGAGGGGGTGAGGGCCGCGAGCAGCTCGTCGGTTGGGCGCTGTCGGGTGGGCGATGCGCTTGGTGATGATCGCCACTGCTGCCGGTGATGTGCGCTGGAGGACAGGACGAGGCCCGGAGGCAAGGGAGAAAACGGATTCTCGTTCATGGTGATGCCAGGAAGGCCGCGGCTGGGCGGGCCGTAGACCTCTGAGATTCCGTTGGTGATGCGAACCTTGTTTGTGTGGTCCGAGGTGATGAGGTAATCGACGGAGTGTTGGCCGTCGTTTATGAGGAGAGCGTGGCGTTCCGGCGTCTAGATCTCGTCGAAATGGAGGTGTTTTGCGTCTAGCGCTTAGAGGTGGAAGATGACGGGAGGAGACGGAGGGAATCGTGTCGACGATGACGAGCAGAAGCTGGAAGAGTACGAAGGAACAGCAGTACAGGACGGTCTGGATCTTTGTAGCACGGGGCACCCGCCGGTTTCCATTCCCCGCGCGCGACGTAGCCTTTGTTGTCCGTTTGGGCTTCGGGATGAGCTGGTTGGACGGCGGGCTGGAGCTGGAGCGCAGCTGCTGGCGGGGATGCCCGAGACCGCGACAGACAAACGGATGTGGCGGCCTTTTACAAAGCGACGAAGCCATGAGAGGGCGCCATTGTCGGCAAGAGGGGGACAGCAAAAGCGAGAAGGAAAAAAGCAAAAACAAACAAGAAAAAAGATGACGAGCGCGAATGGGAGAAGCAGGAATCACCAGAGAAAGGAGAAGGACGCAATTCAGAGAAAAACGAGGCGAAAAATGAATGTGGGGGCTGCAGCAAAAGGTGCAGGAGAACAAAGAAAGCAGCTGGCAAGCGATAGGGCGAAAGGACAAAAGGAACGTGGTTGGTTTGAGGCCGCGTTGCGTTTGCGCGCGACGCTATTCTCGTCACCAAAGAGAGCGGCCAGACGGACGATGCAACGAGAGGATCGATCGTCGGGGTCCGTTCATGCGCTGGCAGGATGGACCACACTGGACAACATGCGCTGGGTGGGTAAAATGAGCGGGCATGAGGCAACAGCTGCGATCCGGCCGGCGACCCCACCGCCCGAAATTCGGGAAATCACTTAAACAAGATTAAAAAAAATCAATAGTAGAGAAAAAAAGGCATGCAAATCTGGGCTAAACGAGGCCGTCGCTAGCACATTGGCGCAGGTATGGAGCTACCCAATGCGGTAAAAGATGGGCTTCTGCTATTCCCCCCCTGGTCCGGGCAATTAACTCCTTGCAAGCGCGCGTTCCTCCTCCCCAGCGACGTATGTAGCTTTGACGACGGGACGCACAGATGAGCGATCCAATTCGATTTTGACAAGACATGGGGGTGGGCTTTGATCCTTCGCGCACTGCCTGCCTGTACGTATGTGTTGTCTGCGGCTTGTGAAAGCGTCAATCCGTCAGTGTCAGCTGTCTTGCGTGTTGTGTTTCTGTTTGCCTTTCTTCGCCCGCGTTGCCGTCTGTTTCGAAACCAAGCCGACACCTTCGCTCGCTCGGTATATAGCAGCAAAACGCGGCATTATTACGGCACTTTTAATTATTTCCCTCCCTCATTTCCGCTTTTTTTTTTTTTTTTTTTTTTTTTTTTGGTCTCGGCACGGCAAACGGGCAAGTCCATCCGTCCCGCAGTAAGACACTGTTGTTTTATTCTGCCTGCCCGACGCATCGCCTCCGCGCTTCCATTGGTCTCGACGCGCGACGCCACTGCCACCGCCAACGCACCGTGCCGCTCACCGCATAACTCTATTCATCGTTGATTGGTCCCGTGCCCGCCCTTAGACTGTGCAGCTAAGAACGCTTGGGGGTTCGTCATAAGTGGTGATTGATGTTTAGACCTGTGAGCCTGGTGGCCGCCAGCTATCGATATGGAGAATCGAAAGAAGGAAAGAGAAAGAAAGAAGAAAAAAAAAAGCAACGCGGCAACAACGTCACAGCCTGGAAAAAAAAGATCCACCCACAAAGTCTCCCCAGGCCCCCGGTTATCCCCTAGGAGACGTGGGAGACAAGGCGCGCTCGGGGCATCTGCGCGAGATCACCGTGGAGAAGCGAGCATGGGGGCGTGGTCTGTTCCGGACTGGGTTTCGCTAGTTTTCCAGCCTTGAGCAACCCAGACAAGTAACAAAATACTTGAGAGTGCCGTTTTTGTGCCTGCCCCTGCTCCCCAGTCATGACTTGCATAGAATAGTTCTTCAGCATGTGCTTTACCTCCTTTGCCTGTTCCCGGCCCGCAGGCCACACACATACACATCATCATCTTTTGGTCGGGGTGGATGACAGTGGTATCACATAGATGCCACGCAACACGGCGAGTTCCTTCACGCTCACGGAGTCGGTCATACGAGACGCGAACATTTCCACGCCATAGATCCCGTTTGATCATCGAAAATGGCACATTTTTCTTTCCGGTCGGCAAATTCTATAACAATTAAAAAAGCGCGCGCCCACGCGGACGATGCTATTTCCCTTTTATCCAATCCCCATCAAAGAAAGTCGTCAGGTATCAAATCAGAATCGGCCTCGTCCCAAGATTTTGCAGTCCCCTAAAATCCAATCCATGTGTCTCCAAGAAAAAAAAAAAAATTATAGAAAAAGGACTTTTTCAAAACGCCGTAAAACTCCACCCAGCACTCCATGTCTTGAGACATAAAAACGAACTCACGGAGACAAACATACAACGTTCCCAGCTCAGGCGCTCGCAGCAATCGGCTGCGCGCCCGTGTCGGCCGATAGGCTGTCGACCAGCATCAAGTCGGAGACCGGGTCGACGTCGATGACGTCTACGTCTCCTTTTGTATCCGCGGCCGCCTCGGACGTCTCGGTGCCACCGCCGCCTACGTTGTTGCTGCTATCCTCGTCGCACTCATTGACACCACCAACACCGCCCGAACCCTCTGCCGGCGGGAACTGGAGCCACTGGTCGAAATCGAGGTTCGTGCCCGTCACGGCGTTCCAGTCGAACTCGTCGTGACCGCTGCCAAAGTCGATCACGTCCGTCATGTCGAAGCCGGCGTGCTCGGCATCGCCCGATGATCCGCCGCTGGCCGACGGCGTCAGCCCG
>GL876971.1:1225662-1237869 GCA_000193285.1 Magnaporthiopsis poae ATCC 64411 | reverse complement strand
TGCCGGCTCCCGCTGTCGCCGGCGACTGTGGGTGTCGACTCCTGCGCTCTTGGACCCCGGCGACTTGGCCGTCTTGCCGGCTGCTGCTGCTGCCTCGTCCGCAGGGGCAGGCGATCCCGTGTCGGCGGCGTTGGCAGTGGGCGATGGCGAATCGGCATGTTCCGCGGCGATCGACTCTCCCCTCTCGGAGGCTGGCCTCGATGACACCGAGGCCTCGCCGTCGCTCTCGCTTCCGCTCATGGTTCGTTTCTGTGGGGGTGTTTTTTTGGTTGCTTCGGTGGTGTGTGGCTGGAGACCCCGTGTCGATTTTTTTTTAGCTGTAACTCGACTTTGCTCAGTTGCAGCGGTCTGTGGGAGGAACGGCGAGATTTCCCATGCAAGACCGATTCCTTCTTTCTATCTCCCACTCGAGTCTGGGAGAGAGGGAGATCAAAACAGAACAGAGCAGAGACGGCCCAGCGACAAAATGAATGCCCTGAAGAGCCAGCCAGCCAGCTGCAGCCGGGTGGTGGCTTGAGTCGGGGCGATCTGGATGCGCAAAGATGCGTCGTGCTGGATGCAAGTCCAGGGGCAGCAACTCGTAAGCCGGCGCAGGCGCAGAAGACAGCCCTTGGGATTTTGCTTGCCGCTTGCGTGGGATAAAGGCTTTTAGAGTTCGTAAAGGTCAGCTCTCGAGCTGCTTGGCGTGTCTTGCCGGCGAGTCGTGCGTGTGTGAGGCGACGTCTCTAGACTCGTGGCCATCCCAAGCACCGTCCGTCCCGTCCAGAGCATGGGCCTCAGGGCCAGTATGTAATGTAGCAGCAGCGTTGGCCCTCGAGGGTCGAACAAAGACGCCTGCTGCTAGCTTGCATGCGCAGCTGCTGTCGAGACAGGGTGATAGCAGCAAGGCAAAGGCGAGTGAGGATGCACACAGGAGTCAGGATGCGGTGGTGGCATCAGGAACGAGGATCACTTTTACGGCGGGACCCCAGACCGAAGTGGGCGCCGCATTGGTTTTAATATCTTGGTTGGGGGCGCCGTCCATGTGTCTCCTCCAAGGTACCAGCTAGGGAAAAATACGCTCCTCGACTCGCCTTGGTGCAGAGTCCACCCAACCGGGGGCATGCTTGGGTTGCAGGGATGGTCAAGGTACCTTGTCGATTTCCCCAGGCTAACTGCTGCGCTAGGTGACTGCTCCGAGTCCAGGGGTGATCAGAGACAATGCGGCGGCGATGCACACTGTACATGCACGCAGCATCATGCTGCAGGGCTCGAGGGCTCGGCAGGCAGGAATTGGTCACGAACCAAAGATGGATGTGTAAGAACGACGATGCGAGTAGGTAAGTGTGATGGCAGAAAAATGCTACCTGACCTGGCCGCGTAGGTACTGGGTACGTACAGTACAAGTTGTGCAGTGCCAAGCCCACGCCCGCAGGCATCGCCGAGTAGATGGAACCTGAAGCGGGACGGGTGAAAGAGTCGAGCTGTGCGACGATGGAACGCTGCAGTTGGCCGCCAGTTTCCGTGGAAGTAGGTCAGGATGATGCTGGTGCTGCATGCTGTTCTGCATGCTGAGCAATCGACCTGGATCGTTTGGGGCAAGAAAAAAGGGAACCTGGAAGGATGCATCCAAGAGAATTAAAAGTCAGGTGCTGGATCGTCTGTACCCGTTACCTTGGACGCCGACCTCGTTGCGTTGTGTGTGCCCACATCCGGCAATAAGCTGGACGTATATGCGGGCTGGGCTTTCATCGTTCCGTGTCCTTTCTTATTTCCTAAACCGTTTCCTTGTCTTAGTTTCTTTTTCTTTTCTTTTCTGGTCTATTATTTGGGGAGCGTCGGTGGCACATACGACACATCCCTGTCCCAGCCGATGCACCTTCATCGATGAGCGATCCCGCCTCAGGTCCCGCCACCACCTTTTCGCGCCCGTCCAGGTACCTCCCTGGCTGGAAACTCCTCCGATCGAGCTCACCTCTCGCTTGGCCGCCAAGTCGCTGCCATGTCCAGTTTTTCTCCTCCATTGTGGGGGGCTGGGCCAGCGATGTGGAGGAGGAGGGGAAGCTTCACCCTTGTCTTTTCCGCTCGGGGTCAAAAAAAAAAAAAAAAAAAAAAAAAAAAGGAAAGAAAAAAAGCGGTTGGAACGGGGCGCTTGCGCGAGCTAGGCTCGTCATTTCGATCCGTTCGTCATTCCCGCTCCCGCGAAGAACATTCGGGACAGCTCGGCGAGAGCAGCAGCATACCGACGCTGCACACTGCATTTAATCCATGGTTTGCTCGATTCAAATGCCGACGGGCTAGGATTGAATAACCACTACTCTCCACGTTTGTGATGACAAAAAAGTCAAAGGTTTCCCGCCGACGAGGACTCCCGTCCCTTGCCAATTACGCAACGCCCGCCCTCTCCAGTTCCCCACCTCCCCACACCATGTGGGCACGCGCACCGGAGAGGTCCAGCCCCCCATCCTAGGCTGTTCCCCACCTGGTTTGGAGAAGCTGCGCGTCGGCGACAAGCACGAGGACACCGAAATTCTCCAGGAAGGTGGGTTCCAGAAAAAGCCACCGTCGGGAAGCGGAAACAGACGGTTTAAACTCGATCCCCCTTAGTGCACGGGGTGTCCGATCTGACCGCTGACCTTTGGCCTGACCTCTTCTGACCTTGCAAGAAAGCAAGCACCGGACAAAGACACCAACCATAGAACTGGAAACCAATTGCTCTCCATTTCTGCGCTTGATCTTCCTTCTACGAGTCATGGAGACACAGCCAGCAGCAACAAGCCTTCGCACATGGGAAAGGCCCACTGATAATTTCCAGATGCAGGTTTAAGGCCAGGTCATCTGCAACTCTCCCCTCCGCTCGTTCTTATCGTTTGGTGCGGTGCATGTACTGGTACCTCAAAAAGTGGACAGCGACGTTCTGGGCTTTCATCATCTTGACCCTTAGCTCAAAATAAATCGTCGTAGGCGGCAACGCGGATGGATACCTACGTTGAGGTCTGTCGGTCTGATAGCTCTATCTAGCGAGTTGGGATGGCAATGCTACCACGTAGCGCCGAAACCCGGCGGTCGCAGGCGGAAAAGTCAGCCATACCGCCGTACCGATCCAGCATCCGTAAAAAGGGACCCTGCCGTATTTATGGAAAGCATCACAACATACTTTCAGATAAAGCTGCAGTGGTGGTGGTGGTGGTTGTTGCTGTCACGGCATATGACGCGGGCCAGCGGGTAATCCTTTAGCCTCCACACAACTACGTACAGATGGTTGATTACCTCACCACGGCCAGCCCGGTGCGAGGCGACAAGAAAAGATCGGCCGCCAGTCGCAAGCTCATGACTCTTTTTCTCTTTTCTTGGGAGAGGGTTGATATGGGCCTCGAAGGGCCTAGAATAGCAGATGCAGTTGGCAAAGAGTCGGGATGCGGACGTGCGTCGTCAACAGAACATGAAGTTGGGTCTGAAACGAGCCCTGCGCACCCTCCCCGCCCGAGGCTGGCGGTGCGGTGCAGCACAAAAATAATCAAACACCCAAAACGGCGGCGAATAGATGATACGCACGCGTGCTGCGACAGTCCAATTCTTTCGCAGCTCCATCGGAAAAAATGACGCAAGGGCCTGCCCGGGGCACAATAGGCAAAAAAGGTGGGTGAGGCTCTTTGTGGCGCACTCCTTTTTCCGAATGGGGCAGCTCCATACGTCCGGGGACTCGGCGTGGGGAGCAAAAATTACCGAAGCCCAGCCGAGCGATGCCTTTGAAGCGACGAGAAAGCTGAAGCTTAATGCATTGCGATGACCCAAACAAAACCTGCGATCGATATCAACGATGTGCCCTGCGTCGACGCGGCCATCTCGATCGGGCAAAAGGAAGAAGTTCTGTTCAACGGGCGGCACGCGTGTGGTGAGACATGTACTGTGTGCTGCTGAGAAAGGACCGATATTGGATTAACTAAGCGCTGGTGGTGGGCTTACTCGATTCGACATCTACTTTGGTCGAAATGTGTCACTGTTCATCTATCAAAATGCAAGGACAGCTCCATTGATCGACCTGCACAAAGGTCGTACTGTACAACATGTATTATCAAAACCCTCCATCCAATTGGATCCGTTACTAGCGGGCCTGTCCAGTATGTACAGTAAACGAAAACCCGAAATGTCTCCAGCATGAACGGACAAACCGGTTGTGATACCCACTTCCGCACACCCGCCGCCGCTTGCCGCTTCATCCGTCAGCCGCCGGCATCCCGGCCCAAAACGTGCTCTCTTTTCCCCACCCGACCCAGC
The DNA here is from genome assembly GCA_000193285.1 of Magnaporthiopsis poae ATCC 64411. Classification (NCBI taxonomy): domain Eukaryota; kingdom Fungi; phylum Ascomycota; class Sordariomycetes; order Magnaporthales; family Magnaporthaceae; genus Magnaporthiopsis; species Magnaporthiopsis poae. The sequence goes on along the minus strand of GL876971.1, from coordinate 1,233,612 downwards.
TCCGAGATTTGCTCTTGGCCTATCGGGCAGCTTGTCAGTCGTGGTCGATGAGTAGGAGGAAGAATGGATGACGGGATGTGGGATATCAAAACCCAGGGCTGGGTGAGGGGTAGAGTGTGTGTCCGCATGGAGGTTCGTTGAAAGATTGCAACGGAAGGAATTAAATCTTTCCGTATTATTTTCTTCCTTCCGCCCCTCCTCCACGGCCTTGCCCCATTCCTTGTTCCCGGAGAATAAAGGTACGATTGCGTATGTGTGGCGGGTCTTGGCAATGTACATAATGCATGTCAGTAAAAAAGGGCGCCTTTTACGAAACGCGACACGAACACACGCCAACCCAAACGAGGCAACTCCATCCAGACCCCTACTTTCGTGAAAGCCGGAGCAACCCGATGGGCAGTCTTTCCTAATTATGTAATTGGTCCTAGGGCGAGGTATGTAAAACGGTACCTGTTCGGTCTGGAGTACACCTTTCTCTCCTTGGTTCGATACCTGAGTATGCGCCTTGGCCGCCTGTTTTACCTGCCACACGTCACAACCCCTGGAGAAACCCTTCATTGGTATGCTTGCGTCTTCGTCCTAGCTTTTGGATCGCGAAGAACGCAACACTGTGGGGTCACGGGACCCGGATGGAACCTGTGGTGGTGTGGGTGTGGTGCACCGTGTATGATGTGAGCCGAGCAGGGCAAGCTGCACAGTACGTGGAACTATGGCGCGGGTGGTGCAGCAGCTCTTGTGTGAATCACATGCAAAGCGAGGCGAGAAAAGAGGCTAGGAGAAAAAAAAGCAGGATGCCAAAGGGCATGTTCTAGAGCGGCTGTGGAATTCGTCTTCTGACTTGGAAGACATTGTAATGGATTGGGGCTGGGGGGTTCAGCTTTGCTCGTCAGCTGATGTGCCCCCGGGAGGACATGAATCTAGCAATCCCAGAAAGCGTAATAACACGTGCACAGCACTCCTCACCGTCTTTTTGGTTCTTTTTGACCTTTTTTTTTTTTTTTTTTTTTTTTTTGCCTTTCTTTTTAACATTCCCTTTTCATTCACGTCCTTTTGTGAACCCGGTCCGCAGTGGCTTACACCACCGTCCGGAGCTACCTATCCTAGCTAGGTACCTAGTTAGGCACCGTCAATCTCAGCCGTGCTCTTTGCCCACATCATACCGTTCCTTGCAGGTGTTGGTCCAGTTCTCCCGCCCAACCCACGTGCCACCCAAGCCAAGCCAAGCCGCGCCGTCTCTTCGCCCAGTCACGAGCGGCGTTGTTGATGGCAGGTCTAGATAGCCCCGGGGCGGCGGCGGCCAGTCCGCAGGCTGGTGGAGCTGCGATGCCAAGGGGCGGGCGGAGCTCGGCGGGGTGCGCGTGCGGACGGGCGGGGGTGTTGGTTGCTTTTTGCAACCCGGGGGAAGGGTTCGTTCCTGTTGATTCCTCCGAGGATATATCGGTGCTAAGGCGGACGCGGCAGCATCGTCGGTAGGTATGTACATGCCTGCCTGTACGTACAGCACAGCTGATGGACAAGGTCCCTGGCTGTTGTAGCTCACGTGGTCGTGTTGCCAGTGCTCTTTCCCACACCGTCTCGTTATCAGGGGTCCAGAGGATGCACTTCGACCATGCGGGGGACGACGGCCTCGGTGCTGTGCGCTCGTGTCGTGGCCGACCGAAATAGTTGCCGTCGTGTTTTTCCGCTTCTTTTTCTTACTCGCTCGCCCGCGTGGCACCAGTCAGTCATTTTACCCCTGGAATCTCATTTATGTTTGTTGGGATCTAGTGAACTCTGTTTTCTTTTTTTTTGCCCACCCCAGCCACCAGCCGTTTCCGTCTGATCTTGTTGTCTTTTGTTATTTTTACCATATGTCGTTGCGCTCGATTCCTCGGAATCGGGCCCGGGGTGCCTAGAAAGGGTGTTTTCTACGAATCGACGAGGCTGACACGAACAGCTAGCTAGCTAGCCAGCTTCCTCGAGGGTCCTGACCTGGCTTCAGCATGAAACGAAAGGCTAATAAGCTTTTCGATCCCCAGCTGTCTCGCGTAGATCATGGTCGGGGCGAGGCAAAGGTGGCATGCTGACCAGAACGGGCTATACTAAACTATTATGACTTACTGCACACATCAAAGAGAACAGGACGAAAGGTCATAAAAATAGGTCATGATTTAGCCCGCTCGCTACTCAATTAAAAGCCCCAAAATATGCCTAGATTACCTAAGAGGCAACATTCTCTTTACCTCTAGACCGTTCCCCTCCGATACGTGCTCAGCCTGTTGCCAGCGCCGCAGTACTGGTCCGCATTTCCAGGGCAGCGGAAGCTGCAGTCGGCCTCGCTCGCTGCGATGGAGCCGGCGGCGAAGCTGTCACCACAGTAGCACTCGCGGCCGTACTCGACACCAAAGTACGCGTAGCCGCTGCAGCTCGACGCGCAGGCGTCTAGCGTCATGGCGTCATTGTAGGAGACCTTGGCGCTCAGAGCGCGGGCGCCCGTGGCCTCGGTCTGGCACCCCAGGAAGCTCCAGCTTGTTCCTTCGGAGACGATGGTGGTGGGGTGCGACGGACCCGTTGCCGAAGGGTGAGATGTTGTGCTGGTGGTTGTGGTCGGCGACGTGGGCGTCGAGGTCTGGTCCGAGGTGCCCGAGGACGACGCTGTACTAGAGCTACCAACGCCGAAAACGTCGAGCCGGTTGCCGGCGCCGCAGTATTGGAACCGGTTCCCAGCGCAGGTGAAGCTGCAGTCACCCAAGGACACCTTGGTGCTTGAGGAAGCGAGGGTGTTTCCGCAGTAGCCTGTATCGCGCCAAAGCATGTCAGCCACTAGTAGAGAAATTAACGCAAATAGCGACTCAGGGTCCTATAGCTTACACTCGCGGCCGTACTCGGTTCCAAAGAAGTTGTAGGAGTCGCAGAAGGCGGCACACGACTCTAGCGTCATGCCATCGGCGGCGTACGTCTTGTCGGCCAATGCCCTCACACCCGCTCCTTCGGTGTAGCAGCCCTGGTACGAGAATTTGCCGACAGTATCGACGCGCCCGAGGGTGCCTGTGGGAGCTGCAGACGAGCTGGTCGAGGTGGTGGAGCTCGGGGTGCTGGTGCTGCTAGTGGGAGGAGGTAGCGAGGCATTCCGGTACAGTTCCAGGCGGTTGCCCGCTCCGCAGTACTGGTAAGGGTCGCCAGAGCAGGGCATGTTGCAATCAGCCATATTGGCGGCCGCGCTGGACTCGGCCAGGGTGTTGCCGCAGTAGCACTCCCTCCCGTACTCGGCGCCGGCGTAAGCAAACCCGGTGCAGTTCTTGATGCAAGACTCCAGGGTCATGCCGTCGTAAGCAAACGCTGCGCCAGAAAGCGCGCGGACGCCGCTCCCTTCGGTCCAGCATGACACCAGGTTGTATCCACTGACAGTCTGCCTGTGCGCAAGGGTCGCTGTCGGAGCCGTCGACGTAGAGGTGCTGCTGGCCGTGGTCGACGTGCTCGTGGACGACGGGATCACGCTAGAAACCGTCACGCCGGCGCAGGCCTGGCTTCCCGTGAAAGGCTGGCAGGTGCCGCCGAGGTCCGAGGCGAGGTTGAAAGCGTCACTGACAACATCGGCACCACTGCCACTGTTGATGTCAAGCCTGGCGGCATAGCTCCTTCCCCCAGAGACGGAGTACGTGGCCGAGAAGAAGGTGTAGCCTCCGACGCAGTTGCCCTTGGTCATGGCAACCGAATCCGTGTTCAGCTTCGGGGCGGGACTGTTGGTCTGGTCGGTCAGGTAGCTCACGCCGAGGCTGACGGGAAGGTTTGCTCGGTCGTTCCGGACCAGGGCGGAGACGGTGAGGGCTCCAGTGCCTTGGAGCAGGCAGCTCTGGGGCCTCTGGATCATGACGGCATCTGACAGGGGGTACGAGGCCCCGTTGTTGTCAAAGGAGGTCGAGGTGCCGTCGACCTTGTTGACGGTGACGGTGAAGGATGAGATGCCAGCGCTCGCACTCAGCGAGGCGGAGACGGGGAAGAAGGCCCAGGTGTCGTCGAGGCCGGAACCGGTGCCCTGGACGGTCAAGGTAGTGGCGCAAGATCCGCAGTTGCTGCCGCCGTTGCGGTCCTTGTAGTTCAGCACGACGTTGCGGATCGTTGCAAGCGGGATCGTGGTGGTCCTGACGCGGATCCATCCAGTCCATGTCAGCGTGGAACCCGTGGCGCCCAGGGTGAGCTGCATGTCCACAGGCTTGATCGTGTAAGGCGTGATAGGATCCGTGAGCGTTACACCGCTGGGCACGACCTCGATCATGCGCTGCAGGATGTTTTTGCATGTCGTCTGGAACACGGCAGGGTCTTTGAGAGCGTTCACGGTCACGTTCCCGTCAGCCCCAAAGACGCGGCCGTCGGCGTTCTTCTTCAGCTGCACCGACGGTCCCACGACCAGAGGGTTCTTCGTGGTGCCGTCGAGGTACTCGGTCACGACCTTGTTGTCGAACTGGGCATCGGTCGAGTCCAAGGGGACGGCGCCGTTGACTCCGGTGCCGGGCGGGGCGATGTCTGGGAACTCGGTGGAGTGGACACTTCCAAGCGTGTGTCCACAGGCAACCAGCTGGATCATCTCGGCCTGGTTGAAGCCCATGCGGTCGAACTGGGTGACGAACGTCGGCGTCGGGTTCTGCGTCTGCGGGACGCCAAGCGCTCCGCCCTCGGTGGCATCCTTCCTCCCAGCCCTGACGGGGATGGCCTGGCCCCCGCATGAGCGCACCGAGGCGTAGACTCCCATGGCGACGAGGTCCGCAAGACTGCTCCTGGGGGATAGGAACTCGCCCAGGAACTTGAACGTCGAGGCGAAGGCGGGACCAGCGTTCTCGCCGCTGTTCAGCTCGTACTGCAGCGATGCGTCCATGCCGCCGGTGCCGAAGTAGCGATTCGCGGTCGCTATATCATGGAACCCGGTGCGCAGCCACTCGGCGGCATTCTTGCGTCCCGGACCCGAGGCCTCGTTGGCGCACTGCCTGACGTTATCGGTGAACAGTCTGGCCCTGAACCCCTGAGTCTGGAACATGATCTCTTCGAGGTTATCGTTCACGTGGGGCCAGGTGGGATCGGCGCTGACAGTCGCCGTGAGCGACATCAGCGCCGCGAGATAGCGAGGTGCTGGTTTCATCGTGATGACTTGACTTGGGTTTCGTCTTGTGTAGTCAACAAAGACCAGAAGATATTAACGAATTAAGGATGTGATACTATAGAAGTCACAATTACGAACAAAACATAACGAGTGAAAGGCCAGGTTCGACAAACGAGAGATGCGAACAATGGCAAGGGAGCCCAGGGCAGGTCAAACGACACAAGGGCGAGAATGCGTGGCCACCGGTGTGGTGGGACAAGGAAAGAAGAGAAGAAAAAGGAAGCCCGGCGGACGCCATCGCGATGTGGAAGGGTGGTGTCACTCCTTTTAATTGCCTGCTTCTCGTTGGCCTGCTCTGCTGGAAAGGGGGGCGATGGCGGAGATGGCATGGGTCAGGGGTCCAGTCCACGATGGAGCTAGGCCGCAGCTGAAGTTGAGGAGAGTGTGGTCAGCCTAGCTGTTCCTTTCTTGCCATTTTCGTATTGAATCTGACCAGGCAAGGCGTGTGGGGACGAGGGTTGCCAAGCGGCGCGTCACGGTGCCAGATTGGCCGATGTGAGCAACTATTTCCAGCCGCACATGAGGACTGCAGCCAACGAGAGTCTTGCTGGGGCGATGAAAGCCAGCAAAGATTTCCCGCTGCGCGATGGCTGTTGGCGCGCACAAGCCAGACGTGGACACGCCTAGGCCAAGAGTTTTTTTTTTTTCTTCTTCTTCTTCTTTTACCCCTCCATATCCTTTTGCGGTCGATCGTGCCGCGGCTTGTCGTTCCTTTGGCGGCCGGTTACTTGTCTGCCGGTGCTCTGACGGCTCCATCCCCAGCGCTTGTTAAATTGCACAACAAAGCGTGATACAGTGGCTTGGGGGCGGCTGATTAGCGACGGCGGTTGGACCCTTCTTGTCGCTGGCTAGCACCAAACGGGCTCCTTTTCTCGCCTTGCGGGTCGATAGTCCATGGCGCCACGAAATGCCGCCGAGGCTCGCAAGAAACTGGGCACCAGGTCTAGAGGCTCTATTGTGTGCTGGGCACAATGTCGAGGAAGAATCGACAGATGGAGAGCCGATTATCCGGCTGACCACACGCAGCTTCGTCTTCGTATTCGACCGTTATTGAGTGGTGCCACTTGTTATGCACGGCCCGGACCCGCCCACACTGAACCCTTTGTTATGCGAGGACGCTGGGAGAAGAGGGAGGATCAAAGAACGGAGACGTGATGCCAGCCATTGATGCCCTGTTCTCACATGGCAAACGGCAGCTGCAACGATCGTCGGCGGAAGTGTGTCTTGGCCAAGGGTCCAGCGGTTCTGGAAAGGGCACCAGCCAGAGTGGGTCACCACAACCAACGGCCAAATGCAGGCGGCCGAAGGCGATGATCAGCAGTTCTGCCGCTTGTGCGACGGAAGAAGTCCATCAGCAGTGGCAATTGCCTGGAGTGCCGAGGTGGTATTCAGGGTCGTCATCCGATATGGCCTCAACACCATTGGCTCGATCCTGAACGGTCATGGATGGCGGTCGACCGCCCAATTAAAAGTGAGCACGTGAGCTGGAGATTCGAATCGCGGGAGCGCTCAGCCACAAAAATACGCATTGACCAACGAACCCAGCCACGCGCTCGCATGGACCTCTCTTCCAGCGAAGCCGAGAGTGGCTGAGGGCGACATTTAAAGAGGGGAACAAAACCGAGGTTTCCTTGTCAACCTATGCGGTGATGTCAGTGCTTCCGTCCGGTGTGGCGGGCATTCGTCATCCAGCAAAGCCTCGCCAGGACCAGTTTTCCAGACCCAAAATGTTTCTCCCCTTGGTACCTGCCAGGGATCCGTTGGACGATGGTGCTCCAAACAAAGGGCGATCGACGAGCCATAGCCTCTAGCCACGCCAGCTTGCCCGCTGCGACGAACAAAGTGGACCGACACAGCCCGCAACCGGGCACAGGCGGACGCTCCCGCGGGCTTGGTGATAGATGCCCATGCAACCAACCCCGCAGGAACTTTGTCCTTTTGCATAGCCCGGCGTACTTAAGCAGGTACATGCCCAGGTCGCTTGGGTACATGAGCCAGTTTGATTTTGACTTTTCCCGCAACGACGCAGACAGCAGCAACCCCTAGGCTGCTTCCACGTGCGGATCGCCGACGCAGGAGAAACCATACATAACCCAGGACAATCACCCGAGTCACCTCGGAGTCCAGGATATTTACAGTCAAATAAATCGGCAAGGGACAACCCGCTTGACCCGGTCCATATCGAGCCGGCGCGGAACCGGGCCTTATTGGGAACCGTCTGTGCGACCAACAGGCAACGCCATGGGCGCCAGAGCCGGCATCGCCCTCAAGGGGCTGCAGTGGTTCATCAGGGGCGTGCAGTTCCTGTCGGCCGCCATCGTCTTCGCCATCTACTGCTACTTCCTCGCCACCCTCAACAGCCGCAGCCTCGAGGTTCCCGACTGGGTCCGTGCCGTCGTGGGCATTACCGGATTTGCGTGCTTGTACTCGGGCGTCGGCATGGTCGTACTCTGCTGGATAGCCGGTCGCAAGGTCACCTCCTTCTTCGCCATCGTCCTCGACGTCGCCTTCGCCGCCGCCTTCATCTTCGTCGCCGTGTCCAACAAGGGCGGCTCCAGCTCGTGCGAGGGAGGGGGCCTCTCCACCCCGTTTGGCGACGGCGACGCCAACGCCAGCCGAGCCGACGGCATGCCCAATTATTACACAGCCTGCAAGCTCCAGAGCGCATGCCTCGGCGTGGCCGTAATTGCCCTCTTCTTCTTCATCTTCTCCGCCGCCACCGAGGTCGCCCTGGGCCGCCACCACCACAGGGAGAACAGGATCGGCCCTTCCCTCCCGGACGATGGGCACACGTCGGAGCACGGTCGCAAAGGCGG
>GL876971.1:1189933-1225250 GCA_000193285.1 Magnaporthiopsis poae ATCC 64411 | reverse complement strand
TGGCGCCGACCCGGCCGGCGACGACGCGCTGCCCATGAACACGCCCGGCTCGGCGGCTCGGCCACACAACTCCACCACCAGCCCCATCCACAACTACTCTCGCGACAATTTCGGCCGCGCCGGCAGCAGCCCGTACGACGCCGGTGGCCGGTATGCCAGCACCAGCCCGCACGACGCCGCTCGTCGGTATTCCAGTACCAATCCGTACGACACCGGCGTTCCCGGGCCGTACCCCGGCTCGTACAGCCGCCCGAGGCCGTCTGACGACAACCGTAACCCGGCGCGACAGTATCCGCCCGGCTACAGGTATTCAGACGGTGTGTACGATGCTTGATGATGAGTAATGAAAGTCTGTGTTTTTTTTTTCTCTAGCGTCTTCGCACGCGCGCTGGCGTGCACCCTGTAAAAAGCCTTTTCAGGATGGTTTGGATTCATGTCTTTTCCGTCTGTTCGTGTATTATATGCAGCATTATGGGCGTTTTTATGTTTGTAAATCCCACGGTTGATATAGCCATCTGGGTGTGATATATACCCATAATTATCGATAGGCTGATATAAAAGTCTGCACATACTCAACCCGTTCAACTAAAGCTTGCAACATGGAGCATTGGAATCGCCATGTGTATCCTTTTATCATCAACATGGAGGACCACCCAAAGTTTTACTAGTCGAGATCGTCAGATTTAACGAGTTAAGCACGATTGGCAAATATGATGCGGTGGGAATCATGTCTATCAGAAGTAGGTCTTATCTACCAAAGGCACAAACGAGATGAGTGAAAAATAATACGCAAACACACACACAAAACGAACAACGTCGCTTTGCTAGTGCTAGACTACAGACACGTCACTGGGACGGGGGCATGCCATCCCACTCGTTGAGCGAAGACCCGTCGTCGGCCATGTCGCCAGTCCACTGCAGGTCGGCGCGCTCGAGCTCCCGCGCAAAAAAGTCGTGGCCCTCGCGCAGGGTAGCAGTCGAGTCCGGGCCCATGCGATCCGGGTAGCGGCGGATGTTGAACCAGTGGGTGAGGCTGCGCAGGGCCTGCTCGAGCGGGAGGGCCTCCTCGACCTCGGCGTCGATGTCGGAGCCGGCCAGCCACTCGTCGCGGAGCTCGGGCCGGCAGTGCAGGTAGACGGCCGTGATGACGCGCATGTTGCCCTGCCGCCACTTGCGCCCGCAGTAAGGGACCTGGTTCTTGAACAGCTTGAGCGTGTACAGCCGCAGCTCCGGCTGCGGCACCTTGAGCGACTTGCGCAGGATGTTGGACGACTTGTAGTGCACCAGCAGCAGGTTGCGGTGCGCCTTGCCCTTGCACACCTTCTGCATCACCCGCAGGAAGTTGATGAGCGAGAAGAAGTTGCGGCGCGAGAAGTCCGTAATGGGCTCGTTGGGCAGCGCGTTCACGGGGCAGCCCAGCTCGTCCACCTCGGGTCGCGTGGGGGCCCCGGTTTGCGCCTGCCCCGAGTCGCCGTTGGGCTCTCCAGAGCCGTTGGCTTCCCCTGTGGGCGAGCGGCGCCTCTTTATTGGCGGCGGCAAAGCGTCGTCCTCGCTCTCGTCGTTCTCTTCTCCATTTACCGGCTTCGCTGGTGAACCAGCCTCGTGGTTGCACCAGTAAAAGAAGCTGCGCGTAGATGGTCAGTATAACCCATACCTCTGGAAACAAAAAGAGGCACGACGAAAAACGCGATCTATGGTCAAATACCTCTTCTCAATGACGTCCGCCTTGCTGTCCACCGTCTGCTGTATATCCTGATGTGCAAATAGCTTCAAAATCAGGAGGAGGTAATTTGAGTCCAGCAGAAGTTGCCCCAGGAACTCGAATTTGAGTATATCTACGACACGTTTGGTCAGTGGATTCACGCCTCTTGATATTTTGACAAATGGAACCGAACTTACGGGAGAGCTTCAGCCACTTCAGCAGAAGGAGAAGAATCCCAGACACGGCCTTGGCGGTGATCTCTCGGTTTCGATTGCCATCGATCTCCTCATCTGAGGGTGCCGACCCATCCCCTGCTGGGGACGTGTTTGGGCCGTTGGGCGCGTCTGCGCCCCGACCAGAGCCCACGCCGTTGACAGGTCGGGCGCCATTCGGAGCAGTGCCCGCCTGTTGTTGACCTTGAGGCGGTGTTGAAGCGAGGACTGAGACGTGGTGAACAATGGTTTTGAGAAGAATGATGACCAGAGACTGGAGATTGGGTAGAGCCTCGCTCTGTGATTCCGATGTCAGCAACGGGTGAGGGGAAAAGAAAAGCAGTTCAAAAGTCATGGAAGGTTAGCTGCTCGGTGAAGCTGAAAGCATGACAACTCACATAGAATTTCTCCAAGGCATCTAAGCGTTTTCGGACCTCTTCGGGAAGCTTTTCCGGGTTGGGACCATAGTCCACCTCGTGATCTGCCGGACTTTCCTTTTTGGAGCCTGAATCCTCAGACTTCAAAAGCCCCAATTCCTCCTTCTCGCTCACGCTGAGGCCCGACAGGTCGAGCTCATCGAGAATGTCCTTGTTATCGTCGTCCCAGCCTCTAGAATACTTTATGAACCTTTCCCTCTCATCCCAGAGCTGCCTGGTCGCCCGCGTCATCCGCACACGCTTGGAGAAAAGCTCGCCGGCCTCGAGGATGGATGCGGGTATATCGCTGCCTTCCCACTTGCGACCGACCAGGAGGTCTTGTAGGCCGGCGATACCCTTGCCGCCGGCGCTGTTGCTGGTAGCGTCCAAGGGCGGGTACATGAAAGGGAAGTTCTGGTTAGTCTGGTAGTTTTGCTTCTTGCCACCCTTCCCGCCGACGCCTGGTGACGGTGGGGGTGACGGCGCCGGCGTGGCTATATGTACTGGTTGGTGGAGAATCGAAGCGCCGCTGGCCTGCGCGTTGGGAGGGCCGGGTAGGATCCCGTTGGATCCATTATTCCTGCTTGGCTGGTGAGGCAGAGGTGGTAATAAGGACGTGTTGTCGGCCTCTATCGGGATGGCCGTCTGGGGCGGAATGTAGGCTGGATACTTGGACGTGATTTCCTGCCGGAAGGCATGGTAGTCGAGCGGAGAGGCGGTGATGATGTTCTTCTCCTTGTCGTCGTCCCCTGTCTCGCATGTTGCCCGCTTGGTCTCGATCATCTCTGGAGTGCCGCCAAAGACCAGCAGTATTGTTTTCCAAAACAGGAGGAGCACTTGGGTCTGTGGCATGTACTGCATATCATCCCAACGCAGCTTGGCAGTAGCAACGAGCATAAAGCCGACGATATTAGGATTAAGTTCGACTGTCGGGAGAAGGAGCACGCGAGCGATGTTCCACACAATCAGCAGCTGAAGTCATGGTTTGACAACCTGGCCGGAGGGGGTTGCACATACGGAGCTTTGGCCGGATGTGAGACATCTCTGCGGGGTAGCTGAGCAGCACCTGCAAGGTCATGTACATAATGGTCATCAGGTTCATAAGATTGAGCTGCGCCTCCAACAGGATGTTGGGCTGTAGTTGGAGATCATCTCCCCTGGAGTGTCGCCAGGTTAGCCGCGTGTAAATAAAAACAATGGGGGCCAACGACGGGCGATGACTGACCAGAACTGCTCAAATACTTGCTGCAACGAATCCCATACTGTCTTCAGCCCGTCGATATCGACTAACAGCCTGATGGCGTCCTTCATGGCCGCCAGATGGCTGTCTGTCACGGCTGACTTGGCCTTGGCATCACGGCCTTCAGCAGCCGTCGTCCCGCCAGCTGTATCTTTCCACCTGCCGAGCACGGCATAAACGACCCTGCCGATGGCCTTGGAGCGATCCTGGGCGTCGGGAGCCGAGAATGCTTGGAGGGCATCCTGGAGAAACTGGGAGCGCTGGTGGCGCGTGGCAATGTCCCAGCCGATGCTGTCTCCAAAGTCCTGCTGCCACTGCCAGTCAAAGTTCATCTGGGCGGACCTCAGACGCACCTCCTGCCATGACTGGTAGACAAACCACTCGTCGATCTCCTCCTCGGGCGGGCCAAAGTCCTCGTAGACGAAGTCGTAGGCAAGCGGCTCGGGGTGGGGAAACTCGGCGACGAAGCGGCGGAGCTGCGCCAGCGACAGCGAGTCGGGGGGCTGCTGGGCAGCCATCTGGCCCGGAGGAGGAGGCGGCTGTGAGGGAGGAGGTGGGACGGCGGGCGGCGGCTGCGAGAGCTGGTTGCGTACGAGGGAAGGACGTAGGGTGGAGGAGGATGGAAGGGGTTTCTTGCTGGGGTCCGAGTAGGAGGTGGTTGACTGGCTGCCGCTGGCGCCGGCACTCGATGCGCTTGCCGCCACGTCCGAGCCGTCGATGTCGCTAGCCGTTCCTGCTGCCGATTTCTTGTCCGTGCCAGCCCCCTGGGCGTCGTTTCCAGATCCTCCACGGGACGGCCACAGGGAGTTCATCGCGGCGAAGGTGGGGTCCAGGTGGGCGTGTGGAGGCGGACGGGGTGAATCGGGCGGGCGGACGACGCTGCTGGCTGGACTTGGCCCAGCGTCCTAGCGCTCATGGTAATTGAGAATCAGCCAGGAAGGCAGTTGAGAACAATCTCAACGATTTCGAGAGCCGTAATTTCCGAGGCTGGCAATGCTTGCTGGGATAATGTGGCCGCTACGAGCAGCTTGTGTGCATGTTTGGCGGCTTATCGTGATTGCCAAAACAACCGAACTGCCTTATCCATATTGCATCCCTACCAATTTGTCGATCAGCAGCTACGAGCTCCCCGTCAGTGCTGCACGCGACGCTGGTCTGGCACGTCTGGGCACCCAAAGCTGGCGTCCCAACCTGGGACGATTTGTGGGGGAGGCTAGATATCATTGGCTGCCTTCTGGGTGGGAAAGGATTTCGGCCAATAGAATTGGCATTTCCTCATGCTGTGGGTGGGGTGTGGGGCCTGTCACCAACGTCAGTCGTCAAAGCTCAAGCGCCGCCGGATGACTGACGTCTTGCCGAAAAATCGCCTCCTCTCTTTTCGACAGCTGCAAGCGCCTTTCTCCAACAGGGACCTAAAAAAAAAATATTATTTATAAAATCATTCCAGGAGCTTCCTGGTTCTTCTTCCATACTCGTCCCACAGCCGCCCTGGGAGTTGTGTCGGTGATTGCCAGAGCTGCGAACGACGGAAAGGTGCCACGCTGCCGTCAAAGCACGTGCGTGATATAAACCTGAGTTTGCCTCCCTCAGCCGCCAGTCCCGCCCAGCCGGGTCGTCTCAGCACATGGCACCGCGCTCAAACAGCACTCAGCACTGGCAGTTGTTGCATGCTATGGAACATTGGTCGGCTTCATAGCATCACGCCAACCCTTGCCCGACCGCTCCGATCGAGGCCGAAAAGTCGCCGGGGAGCCGTTCGCCGAAGAAGCCATTGCAAGCCGCCGCGTCCAACCAGGCTTTACCATGGCGTTCGAGTCCTTGGCGGACTCGGATGACCCCCGTGATATTGAGCTCAGCTCCTTGTCCGCTATCTATCCCGAAATTGAGCCAGACCCGGCCGATGCCCACGCCTTCTCCCTGGAGCTGCCCGTGAAGCCTGCACAGGCCGTCAAGGTCTTCTTCCCCGCGCCGGCGACAGCGGCGCCCCCCGATCTCGTGCCAGGTCAGCCATCTGCACAGACAAGGGATAACAACGACGGGGGCGCAGTTGCCGAGCCGGCTCGTGAAGAGTCACACGAGCTTTCCTATCTACCTTCAGTTCGGCTGCGGATCTCTCTCCCGGATTCATATCCAGCGGAGCTGCCACCCCAAGTCGAGCTCAGTGCCGTGCCGTCGTGGATCCCAACCCCGCGTCTCATGCAGCTTGTGGCAGAGTGCGGCAAACTATGGGAGGAGTTGGGGCGAGATTCGGTTGTGTTCGCCTACATCGACTACATCCAACAACTCGCCGAGGATGCCTTTGGCGTGGCTGATAACGAGGGGACTCTGAGTGTCGATCTGCAACACAAGATTGCCATATTGGACTATGACATATCCGCCAAACGCGCTGCTTTTGAGCGCGAAACGTTTGATTGCGGCGTCTGCCTCGATCCGAAAAAGGGGTCAGCCTGCCACCGCATGTTGGACTGCGGCCATGTCTTCTGCAGCTCGTGCCTACAGGACTTCTACAACAATGCGATAAAAGAGGGCGACATCTCCTCGGTCCGCTGCCTTGCCCCCAACTGCGCCAAGGAGCGTGAAGCTTTGGCTGCGGCTGCGGGTATCAAAAAGAGAAGAAGGCCAAAGCTCATCAGTCCCAGCGAACTGCTGCAGATTCCGCTCGACCACGACGTCGTCAAACGATACGTTACGCTAAAGTACAAGTCGGAGCTTGAATCGGACAAAAACACGGTCTACTGTCCTAGGCCCTGGTGCAATGGGGCAGCCAGGTCCAAGAGGCACCGGAAGCCCGAGGGTCTCGAGTTCTCGGAGGGCTCGGACGCGTCTGGCGATGAAGGGGACGGTGCGGATGCTCAGAGCTCGTCAAAGGCATCCGGGAAAGCCGTGGCCTACAACAAGACAGAAGACCTCCTGGCAATATGCGAGGATTGCGGCTTTGCCTTTTGCAGTCGCTGCTACCTCTCGTGGCATGGAGAGTTCTTCCGGTGCACGGCAAGGCGTGACAAGGGGGAACTCTCGGCCGAGGAGAAAGCGTCGCTCGAGTACATGAACCTACACACAACGCCATGCCCTACCTGCGCGGCGCCAGCACAGAAGACGCATGGCTGCAACCATATGATCTGCGGCCGACAGGGCTGCGGGACTCACTTCTGCTACCTGTGCTCCGCATGGCTTGATCCCACCAACCCGTATTCACATTACAATCAACAGCCCGGCGGAAGGATCACAGGGTGTTTCGGGCGGCTCTGGGAGCTCGAGGAAGGAGACGGCGATGACGTTGACCTAGGATTCGCTGGAGGGGCCGCCGGTCGACGGCCTGGCCCGGCAGCGGCAGAAAATTTTGAACAAGAGCTAGACCCGGCGCTCCTGATCCCCGAGATAGAGGAGATGGACGACCATGGTGAGGCTAGGGACGGCGTCGCGGCCGGAGCCCATCAGGGCCCCAACGAAGGACGCGCTCCGGCCAACAACAACAATAATAATAATAACAACAACGAGGACGGTGTCCGGAGAGGAGTGGCCCTGGAAGCTCCCCTGGTCCTCCGGATCGACGTCGATCCTCCAGCGCCCCCTGCGGTCCCTATGCCACCTCCTGCTGCCGCTGCCGGAGGGAGACAGCAGATGCAGAACCCAGGAGGCAGGCAGCAGAACGCACGAGGGCGAGGAGCTGGGCGTGCAGGACGTGAGGGGCAGAACGCCAGAAGAGGACGTGGGAACCAGGGTCCAAACCATCAGCATCGCGATCAGGGGCCAGGACGGAACAATGCCGCTCCAGGTAGAGGGCGCGGAGGCCGAGCACTACGAGGGGCACCTACTGGGGCTGCTCCTGCCGCTGCCGCCGGCCGGGGAGCCCCTGAACCAGACGGCGACGGGGACGGTGACGAAGGCCTGGCCGATGCCCAGCTTAACGAAGCCCAGCGAGCCTGGGTCCGACAGTAAGCCACCTATTCCCCTCTCTTCCATCCGTTCCAATCACATCACATCCCCGATTACGTCCCATTCTGTGCCTTTTTACCACTTAGGCACGATATTGCATGCCGCTTTTTCCGAGCTTCCTCTTCAGTCGACATAGTTGCACGGCACACACACGCACATGCATGCCCCCCTTTTTGCCCCAGCAGTTTAGACACGGATATGCATGTCGACGCTGCCGGTGTGTATCACTTTTGTGGGGTACGTACAGCGAGGCTAACTGAAAACGTCGTTGTGATAGATTCGTGCAAATGGCGCTCAACGACGAGGAAGACTTGGTTGAATCAGACAGCGATGACGACGAGGAGGAGATGGTGTTTTGGATTCCATGACGCATGGGCGGCTGCGACGCCGCGGTGAGAACCAGCAGCGGACCTACATGGTAGATAGAAGCGAAGCTGTGACGGCGACGTATATGCCTTATTCGGCACATGATGCTACCGAGGGGACCTCACGCCCTCGAGTGAAGGACCGGGACCTAGCATGATGACTGCATAGGTGTCATGACAACAGTATGTATGTAGATGAAACTTCTCGAATGGAAAGGAAAGAAGGAGACCTCGTCCATGAAAATGCAACTTTGAAAGTTCTGTCGGACAAAGATGTCTGTGTCTGTCATGTCTGTCGTCCCAGAACCGAAAAAGGACCCCTGACGGTACCCCAGCCCAGGTGTCGTTCTCTAATGCTGCCGTCTCCTTCTCTGGGGGGCGTGTTCGGACCGCATACGTACATACGACATCCCACAAAGGGCAAGTAGGTTACAACGGGCTCTAGACGCTTCTTTCCTTTTCTGGGTACGTAGGTTCCTTTCGTTCTGGTTTTCCCCATGCAGAATGGAATGGCACCTTTGAGCACAGACTGTCCTGTCGTCTCGTGTCTCGAAGAATCTCGAGTTGTCTACATGCGGTACTGAACCTCTCTCTTCATGTTCCTCTTTGGGATAGATGGATCCCATGCTGCCCGCCCCCATCCTGCCTTTGCCACTGTAATGTCCCACCGGCCGGGCTGGCTGGCTGGGCTGGCTGTCAAAGCGCTCGGACGCTGTCAGACAGGCAGGGAGGCAGGAGCTTAATGAATGACAAGCAGGCAATGAGCACGAACCGCAAAGAAGAGTGCGGGGTGGATGGATGGGCACATGGTATGGGATAGGATAGGGATACCAAGGCAAGGCGGAGAGAGGCGCGTCGGCGTCGGGGCTACCTCCCCGCCGCAAGCTGATAATGGGCCTTTTCGGACTGGCTAAAGGGAAAAGTGCCCATTCGGGCAAGGGCGTTGGTGGTGGTGGTGTGTGTATGTGTATGAGTGTGGTGTGTATGAACTGTCTATTGCGATCGGCTGTACGAATTCTCTTCCGTGGGTTGACAAATATCCCGTGCCGTGGTCGTTCCGTCGGGTTCATCGCATTCGCAGATTTCAGTCGGGTCTTTTTTTCTTCTCAAGCCTTCCCCAATCCATTTCTGCCTCGCTATACGAGATTCCGTTTAGGTATTACAGCAAAAAAAAAAAAAAAAAAAAAAGAAAGTCGGGCCGTCCATGGTTGCCTACGATACCAGGTCGGGCCGAGAAAAGAAAAAAAAAAAAAGAAGAAGAGAGACGAGAAATAAAAGCCGATACTACTACTCGCGGCCAACCGAGAAAGCTAGATAGAGCGAAGGCGAGGGTCGACCAAAACGGGAACCATGGACGTCCCAGCTAGGAAACTGGAAACTGGAGATGGACAGTCGGGTATTATCTGTGCGTAGGTTGTTGTGTTGGTGGGTTTGCGCACAGAGGAGGGAAGGGGAGGCCTTCTTTTTTTTTGCCTGTCGTTCGTTTAGTTCTGCCCGTTCGGGGATTTTATTGAAAACCGGCCCTCTTTCGATGTCGCCCCAAGAAATTGCGGAAACCCCACCGGGGAGCGGAGCTTTAATTGACTGTGCGTGGTTGTGACCGAACGGGCTAAGAGGGAGATTTTTTTTTTTTGGGTACATGAAATGAGGGGCGAGAGGATAAGGAAAAGAGAAAGACAAAAATGAAGTGTAGCGAGGGAATGGATGATACCCTTGGGCAATTGCTTTTCTTTTTCTTGCCTGCCGTCCTCGCAGGTATGTAACGCATGTCTGTGTCTGTGTGTCCGTGTAAGGTATACGAGGCTGGCTGTGACCTGCCATCCATCTCCCCCAAGGCCAGGAACCAAACCCACCTCACTCCATGGCATATGGTCGGGTTCCGCAGGTCTAGACTCGTGCAGGCAAGGAGCGAGAAGCAAGCAAACACCATGACGACCCATCTGCGCGTGCCGTCGAGATGGCGTGGCGTTCCATCGCAGGGTGGGCTGCTTCAGGCTACGCGACGACGCAACGCCCTTGACTCTGTCAAGAACGAAAGCTGGACGAGAACCTTGGCCCCTGTGACTGCTCCACTTGCTCACTTGGCAAAAAAAAAAAAAAAAAAAAGACTAAAAGACACAGACTCTGACGCCCCGCGTGTTTGGTGGGCGTGCGTGTCAGCAAGAAAGAACGGAAGAAAGAAGTGGCGAAGATACATACATACTGCACGGTGCATACGCCATATGAGAGATACCAGACGTGACACGAGACAGGAAAAGAAGCAATGGCCACCTCTGGGTGTCTTTGGTTTACTCCGCCTCCCCCCCTTCTTTTTGCTAGAGTACGGTACTCCCACTCCCAGCTTGGACTTCCTCGTCGGCCTGATTTGCATGAGTGGCAACTGGGGGAGTTTTGTTTGGTTTTGGATCAAAGTGGCAACGCAGCGAGCAGCCTGCCCAGCCCAGCCCATGAGGCCCGTGCCCATCCGTCTCCAGCAAGAAAATCCGCTCGGGAATCGAGAAGAGTGCCTTCCTCCACAGACAGAGGGATAACTGGATAAAGGGAGAAAACAGAAAGATAAAAAAAAAAAAAGCTCCGAGAACCACTACCACCACCCACCCGTCCGTCGTCCAGGGGGGCGATCCATCCTCCCCCACCAGCAAAGAGCCGCAATAACGGACTTTGCTACTTACTGCCCCTATCCTTACAGAAACAAAGCCCTACCAGGGGAATAAAAAACGCTTTCCCAGGGGGGCCTGTCCTTCCTTCCTCCCGCATTGGAATAGCCAGGCCGTCGATCCCTGTAATACGCTTTACGTTGGGCGGCAAACAGACAGGCCTCCTCGTCTTCTTTCGCCCGTCCCTCTTTATTGCTCCTCCCATCCTCTCCCCGCGCGAGTGGGTGGATGGATGGGTGCAGAGAGAGCCCTGCTCCTGCTGCTGGCTCCATCGCAGGCCCTCCTTTCTCTGTCCCAAAACGGCCGCCAGCAGGGCCGCCGCGCATGTAATCCATGTACAGTTATCCATGGATCGGTTATCTGTGTGAAAGGAAAGCAACCCTCCCCCCTCTTCTTTCGGACAGGGTCGGTTGCCGCTGTTCCGCCGATACCAAGGCCCTGAAATGGGTTGCTTGGTTTTAGTACCCACCCTGTCACTACCAAGCATGGAATCATCCCCCAGGGCATGCCACCCACCCACCACCCACCACAATGTCGCCAGTGCGGTGCAGCGCAGTGCAGTACTACCACAGCAGGCCAGCAAGCAATGCAACCGGCACAGATGCGCACATCTCGCCTGATGTCGTATCCATAGGTAGGGTGCTTTGCATCCACCCAAAACTGGGTTGACGAAACAAGATCACCAAAAGAACCCGTTACCAGCGCGTCATAAAAAAGAAGGGAGAGAAAGAGACAGAGTTCGGCGATTACCGCTCTCCGTTCTCGCCCGCCCGACTCAACTCCAGTTCGAACCGCCGGCAGATGCAACGGCAATGGGGCCCGCTCATTGTCCACATCTCTTGGTCCGGGGGCGTAACGAAAAAGTTAACCCAAGCACACAAGCACAAGCCAGAAGCGAAAGGCAGGCTGCCCCCTGTCCAACGGCGGTGCTTGGGAGAGTGGTACTGGCGGTGGAGTCGGCAATCCTCCAAGGGGGAGTGTCGACTTGTGCCCAGGTCCGGGTCGGTAAAATGCACGCCCCTCCTGCGCTTCGGACAGAGAGAGACAAAGAAGATGCGGAGGTCGGTATGTATGTAGGGAACCATAGAGCGAAAGCACGGCGTTTGCCAGTCCACAGAGGTTGTCCGGAAGAGTGGGCGACTTAGTGTGGGCGGGTCCTTCTTCCCCAAGTCCTCCGTTCACCAGACCCCATTGTCTCTGCCTTGTCTTAGGCTGTGAACCACACGCCTCGGGCCTTTTTGCTGGCCCAGCAGACGCCACTCTTCTGCATGTCCAGTATGAGCAGGTTAGCTGACATCGACGGCACTGCGGAGCGGCCGCAGAGAGTGTACTGCCGTGTCTACCTACCACCACCTCTTGCTGCTGGGAGTGGCGGGATGGTACGTGTACAGTTCACGGTCCGACTCGTTTCTCTACCGTCATGCCTGTTTCTACGGCAAGTCAGGCTCCGGACACCTGTGGTCAATGCTGCGCGAAGAGGAAAAAAAGAAAGAAACAGCAAAAGCACAACCATAGCCGCCGTCTCCCCCAAGGGCTGAGACTCCGATGTGGGCGGTTAGGGCTAGCGTGGTAGGTGGCGGATGGAAGCTCCGGTCCCCGACGACCCAGTCGGTCCTTCGCGCGCCAGATCGATCAGTGAGGTACTGTACATCCGCTTAGGGCCTAGCAGACATATGCCGTGCCTCGCAAAGTCGGACTGACCAGTTCGAGCCCGGGTTTGCCATCGGACCAGCCCGATAGATAGATAGCTGGTTGCTGAATGCTCCGAGGACGGGCGGTGACTGGGTGGGTTGCTCGCTGCAGGGTTGTAGCGGTACTTCCATGTGCCGTCACAAGCCTCTGTTTCGTTCGGAGGGGAGCGCGCTGGGATGGACCTTGCCATCCCTTGACGGACTGCCACCACAGGCAACTCTGTCCCCTCTCCAAACACCGCAGTTCTTTGGGTCGACGACGACCCTCTCATGTACATAATGTACATGCGAGGGCCCCGTCACACTCTCATTTTACCCTCACACCCTCCGTCCCACTCCCTTGGTCGCTGTCCCAAGCGAAAAGCGGGCAGGCCGGATCCACGAAAGGCGGTGACCATGATAACCGCTCAGCCCAGGACGGCACCCTAGGGACCGTAGATTGCTGCAGGCGATGCTTCCGACTGCTGCAGGTATCGGTCTCTGGGAAGGCCGGTGCAGAACCCCTCTTTTGTCTTCTTCTTCGCCCTTGTCGTGCCCCTTCTCCTCCTCCTCTGACCCAGGCCCTTGTCGTTGTCTTTGATGACGGTCATGCGGCAATGAGCAGTGATATCTTTTGCTGCGTGGGCCGCCAGCCCACGACGACTCGTGCACAGGAGGCAAGGGATATCGAGGCACCAGGCCCTTTATGTTGTGTGCACATGTACGGCACACAGAACTACCGACTGGCTTCCTCTCGGCCACGCCATTGGCAGCCCCTCGTCCGTCCCCTCCCTTGCAACGCTAGCACGCTCCTTTTCCCGGGCTGCAGGAAAAGCGTGAGGGGGTTCCGGCCTCCGTTTCTGCATCGGCCGAGATGTCTAGCTGGGCAGTCGATTGCTGTTGAGGTATCGTATAGGTACTCGTTGAGCTCTCTGGACGGCTGGCTCTGCTGCTACCCACACATGTGGCCAGACAGACAAACGAGCCAACGACCGGCGACCTGAGGAAGCCCGGGCCAGCATGTTGTCCCACACCCCCTGGCCGATACAGAGTACACAGGTGGCCATCCCGCCAGGCCAAGCCAGCCCAGTGGCTGGCTGGTTTTCACTCCCTGGTCCGTCCGGGGGAGGGGCTGGATGGCCGACCACAGTACATAACTGGGCCAGCACGGCCGCTTTATTGCGACTCTGGTCGCCCATTCTTACCACAGCCGAACGAAGGCCACCTAGGCGGCCGCGAAGGCTGGGAGAACCGCGAGTTGATCCGTTTGGAAGCACCGATAGTATAGTGCTGGCGAGGAAGGCAGACGAGATTGGAGTCGCCACCTTTATCTCGCGGTCTCCTTAGGTCTGCAGTGGCAAGCCCCCCAAAACAGTCGTGTCCCCGGTCAGGGAAGTACCTAGGTAGGTAGGGAAGTATCAAGGTATGCTCAGGATTGACCCGGCATAAGCCGCTGGGTGTGTCCACTCGGCGAGCGACACTGGTTGGTAGGTAGGTACCTACCTAGAAGGGTAGGTAGGTTATAAAGCACAGCGCATATGCCGGGCGCGAGCTAATAATAACGCGGGACCGACCTGATTATACCGTGTGTACCATTGAGCCGCGAGATGGTGTGCCAGCTCAGGGAGCCTCGAAGTGTCTTTTTGGTTCAGACGAGAAATGGTGTCCTCGGCGGTGGTCGAGTCCGAACTGCCCGGCGTCGAATCCGTCATTGAGCCAGTCGACGTTGGAGAGAGGGGCCCTGCCCCTGGCCTGTGCATCGGAACCAGTCCCCGCCGGCTAGAGGCGAGCAGCAGCAGCTGAGGCCCAGGCTCCAGGCTCCAATGCTGCGCCTCTCGTGTTTGTTTACGGCAGTTGTGCATTAGACTGGAGACTGGCGCTCGGCTAGAACAGCCATCGTAAGCTGGACGTTTCTGGGCGACGTGACAGGAAGACGGACAGCACAACTCGGTCCTCCCTTGGGGGTGGCAGGGGTCGGCTGGATTGGTCATTGGTGTATTGGACAAGGGCACGCTTCTAGCTTGCAAATCCCTTCAGGCTAAAACAGCAAGGAGACGAAGACATCCCGGGATGGAAGTGACGGTTGCCCAGAAAATCGTTCCTGCCGTCTGCACGGGCCTTTTTTTTTTTTTCTTTTCTTTTGTTTCTTTTTTCTTCCCCAACGTGCCGTAGCTCGCGACTGGGTCAACAAGAGGAAGGAGGTGCCGAGGCCAGAGGCAAGGCGCGATGGATAGAATCACCCCTCCCTCCTTCCCCCAACAGTTCGCGATAGAGGTATCGAGTTGGCAGGCATGCCCGTCCGCCCACCTACCCGCCCGCCCGCATCGGTCTTTGGAATTTGGGCTTGGCGACTGCAAGCATCCACAAGCTCGGAAGCCGTGTTTCTTTGTGGCTCCAGCACTGCGTGCGTTGCCAAATCCGGCCAAAGTCCCATCCACCATCCATGAGGTTGTCCCCACCCAGCGTCGGCCCACCGCCACCACCACCACCCGCCCACGCACCCAAAATACCACCACACCTCGCTCGGAAGGATTTGGATCTGGCCGGGAATGACGGACACACCATGTGTTGCTTTTAGCTCCTTGCAGAGCTGCCTCCATTGACGCTCCAATGACCGTAAAGCACGGTGGGATTCTGTGATGCAGAGGCGGCTCGCCCTATCTGTCGAGAGTTTGTCACCCTCCTTTTGCTCGCTCGTCCATCCGTCTGTTCTCTCTCTCTCTCTTCCCCAAACGGGAGCCCAATGGCCAATGTGCCTAACTCCGCCGGCAGCCGGAACCCCTGTCTTTAGTTCGAGCTAACAGGCGCGTTCTGCCCTGGCAGTTCCTTGAAAAAAGGCGCGGTTTGCTGCAGGTAATCTCCACCCGTCCGGTCACCTCGTCCTCCTGCTTTTCCTACCTATCTCATGTGCATACTCGTGGGAGTGCGTGATGGGTCGGCACCGACGTGCAGGACCAGGTGACTAGAGTTAGTAATCAATGCCCATCCATGTCAGCATTGTTCTCTCCTGTGCCTGTCTCTTGCTCATCCTCCCGCCCTCCCGTCGATGCTGCAACCGTGTCTTACCTGATCTCCATTTTCGACCGCTTCGGCCTCGGTCCCGTCCTTGCTCCTTCCGGGCTTACTGTGGTGTGAACTGCGGGGACAGTAGTGAAGTCAAAATGTGGCCCGCCACTTACATACACCAGTCCCCGAGACGGCACCAACGGACTGCCGTCCCACCGACTTCCGAGAAAGCTGCTGCACAATGCAGATGAGGTTGCCCAGCTGCGTATAGCGGAACCTGCACAATCAGCACCATCCCCCTTTTGTGATAGACCACGGTGCCTGTTCGCTAGATCGGGAGAGACCACATGGGTTCTCGTCTGGAATACTCGTGGGCCATTTTTGTTGCCGCCACGTTCCTCCACCCGCCTTCCCACTGTGGTCAGACCACGGCATCCATGGGCGAGTCTGGTGGACTAGCTGGGCTAACTGCCGAAAGGCATGGCGATAATCTGACTGCATTGCTACCTTGTTGCTTTTGAGGCTGATACCTGTACCCAGCAAGCGCCTAGTCCATGAACGTGAATTTCTCGTTATACCTTTCTTATTCTCCCTATGTACATTACCAAAGATCTGTCCGCCAACCAACCGCACATTTCGCAAATGAATACGCCACACACTGATGGTAAGGTGCGGTTCGGCACGCAATAACGGGTTACGTCGGATGCCACAGTAGCAACTAGATTGTTTGCTACGCCACGAGTGAAATGAAAGCGAATGCAGTTGTGAGAACAGACGATCGAGATGGAAAATGTAGATTGTACTACAGGGCACGGGCTTCCAGAGAAGAGCCGCTTGTGGTAGGTAGGTATTCCGTAGCAAAGTCGTACAAAGAGCTGGGTAGGTACCTGACTGCGCTTGCCTGCCGCATGATCCTTGCGGAGGAACGGAGCCTATTTCCGAAAATTTCTACATTGTGCCTAGCTGAGTCTGCGTCACGGCGGCGCCTAATCACGGTATCGGCATCCGCCCACCCAAAAAGCAAAAACAACGGAAGAAGCCAGACGAGACGACGACAATCATCATGGCTGCCGTTTGGCTGATTCGCCAGAACATCTTGATGTGATGGACGCAGTCAGCGTGACCTGGTAAGCAGGCATACATACGCATACATCCACTACACCCACCACCCGCCATAGTTGAATTACGACAGATGAAGGAAGAGAGAGAGCGTGAGGTAACCGTTGCAAGCGGGAACGGGAAGGATATGGAGGCTGGCAGGGTGGGCAGAGCAAAATAACGGGGCCCCGGGCTGGGTGTGGAACTGTGCAGTGCCGCCCTGGTGCGGCGAAGCTACCTATTATACACACAGCCCCGAGAGGAGATAATAAATAATAATAATAAAAAAGGCGCATCCGGAAATGCTGGACAGGCTCAGGGCAAGCGCCGCGGCGGCGTGGCTGCGTCCAATATTGGATTTTGACTTCGCTCGACGCCCCTCCCCGGTGGCGGCGGCGGCGATTGCCTTGGAGTGGAGGGGGTACCTATAGATGTGTAGAAAAAGTCCGGACGTGGTTTTTCTTAGCGAGGGGCGGCAGAGGCGAGATGTCAGCATGCAGGCCCTCGCGAGGTAACACACGGGTTGGCTGGCTGACGGGGCTCGTTGAGTGGACATGCCGTCCTGTGGGTGTGGTTGTGGCTGAGTGAGTGATAGACGTGCTCTTCCAGTCCTCCCTGCCTGCCAGTTGGGCGGTACAATAGAAAGGGGGAGGCAAATTAGGCCGAGGTAGGACAGGTCAGGCTCTGGACTTGGCTGCATCTGTCCCCAGACCCTTTACCCTGTCCGGCGGCAGTCGACATAGGGCGTCGTTTTTCCTGTGAACGGAGCGCAGCGGATAAGGGAGCGAGCAGCATACCCCTTCAAGCTATCGGCGCCCAAAGAAGACCACCACCCACCAACAAGCTGGGTGTGCTCGGGGATGAGGGGGCCGATGGGAAAGTCTTACAGTACAGAGCACGCTCCAAGGTCCACACCCACCACAGACACATGCAAAATGCACTCACTCCCATGTCTCTCTCCCCCCAAATCTTTTTGCCTCTTCTTCCACCCGTCCGCCCACCCACCCTTTTCCTTTTTGGTTATTCCTTTTCCCCTCTCCACACCCCATTCCCCGTACACGTGCATGCAGTCGAGCCCACCCTTTCGAGCCTCTCCGGCCATACAGAACGGGCAGGATGGGGAAATGTGATATTGGGCAGGGGTAAGTCTGCTAATGGGGTAGGTAGGTTACCAACCCGCTCTGGGCTGCGTGCATCTTTGCTTCTTTGCGAAGAAAAAGGGCTGGTGATGATGGTGTGGGATGGATGGGTGGGGGAAATCTGCTCGCTCTGCCGCGCGGGAGGAAACCCCCGGTTCGACCTGTAGGGACGGCGGTCGGCAATGGGCGGCGCAGGAATAGAAATCTGCAGTTTGCTTGTGATTCTTTTTGTGATAGATCAACCCAAGCGTCTGCGTCGTGCGGGCGTATTTGCAAAGAAAATCAATATCACAGAGCAACCCGAGATGGTGATTGGACGACATATTGGACAGACGGGTTATTTTTTCTAAAGAAAAGAACGCAGCAGCCAAGATCAAGTCTTGGCCGCCCGATCGACCGATGGACGAATAGGGAGTACGCCCGAAAGCCCAGCGCCACAGCGGGCCCGAACAGCATGTATCCATCTATTTTCATGCCTGTTGTTTACTTCTATAACTGTGGCTCCTAGGCGGTAGATGTCGAGGGCAACTTTGACCAGGTGACAGACGTGGATGTCAACATGACAGTAAGAACCGAAACTTTAAACAAAATAAAACCCATCATTTACAACTGATAGTTTCGATAATTCCAGTCAAAGCGACACGTGCCTCCAACGCCCGGCAAATGCCCGAGACAACGAGCTGGATCATTCGAACGAACGGTCTCTTTGTCCATGTGGCATGAAATGCAGTCAGATGGATCAATGGATCATTTTTCGGACCTTGTCATCCCATCCCATCAATCCACGGGTCCATCCATAGAACCTCTCAGACTTAACGGCCAAAAAGGCCTTTTGACGCAGGGATGAACCCTTTGCGCGCAATGGAGCAGCAATCGAGCTAGGTCGCTTGTCACGACCTACCCTTTTCGGACTTGGACCTTCGGCCCGATATGCATGGCGTGGGCTAGGGGCGTGAGGGGAGGGAGGCACAGGCTGGCGGGCAGTGCATGCTCCTCGCTTGCTGGAGTCTTTTTTTTTTCTCAGTCCCGTCCTCCAATCATGTCTTTTTTTACGCTAGATACCTAGCTGGTTAGATGTCCCTTAAACGAAACCAAAAAAAAAAAAAAAAAAAAGAACCAAAGCAATAGCCGACGGGATTTCCGTTTCGTGATCGTCATGACGGCGAGGGCCACTGACTACATTAACGGCCGATCATTGCCATATCCGACGCGAATGACGAAGGAACGGGGAGGGGCGGCGCGGGGGATTGAGATGGAGAGGCGTGGAGAGAGAGAGTGAGAAAAAAAAAAAAAGGCCTCCACTGGCAAGGCCCGCCTGCAGGAGGCCTAGGCCCTAGCGAGCCTAGGCATGGCATGGAGGCATTGCCCGTCGGCTGCCCGCCGCCCGGCAAACCCCGCCGACGCCGTCGCCGCTGTTCCTCTCTAGTCCCACCGCCTTGGCCTGAGTGCGAGGCAGCGGGAGCCAGCCTTCGTTCGGTTGGTTGTGGTCCGTGGGATGACGGGCTGGGAAAAGGAAGGGACTGGTGGGTTTTATTTATTGCACAAGCACCAACGTCAAAGTGCACCACTGGCAGGACGGTCCCTGACATAAATCTTATGCGTGTTTATGCATGTGCAGCAAGAACCTGTCGTTTTAATTGGGCATGCTTATGCAATTATCCAACGGTCAATATCGTCAAGAAACAGAAGACGTTGTCTAGCCAGCCCAACAACCCCCATGCCTTGCTCGCCCAACAGCGGCATTAAATGGCCGCAAAAGTCGTGATTTGCGCGCGGTGGTTCAGAAGAAAAAAAAAAAACTGGGCGGGCGTGGCAGCGGAGCAGCCGCCCGCGAGCCCTCCTAAAAAGAGCTTGATATAGGGGGTTCCACCCTCGCCAATGTTGACTCCAGCATCCTTATTTCGGCCATCGAACCTTTTTCAGAACCCGCCCGTTGCTCGCACTCATATGCATATTCTATTGCTTCTTTTTGGCATCAATCGCTTGATATTACCCGCTTTCCCGTGTTTACTGGGTTTTTCCTCATCACACTTTTTTTTCTTTTTAAATCTTTTTCCTTTTTTTTCCTTATACAGTTTGCACATCCGATCATCCGATGAAGCCGGGCGCGTGTTTCTTTTTAGCGTATTTGTCAATAATATGTGGCCGCTTTTGGAAAAGGGTGACGTCTAACGGTTTCTAAAAAAGCCTGCCTGAATCAGCATACCAATAAAAAAAAAGCACGAACCTTGCCGCCCACGTTTTATCTGTTCCCGACAACACAACGCCACAACGTCCCATAAAGGAAAAAAGGCACGGTTCCTGGGAGAGGATGGATGGCTGGCTGGCTGGCTCGATCCAGAACAAGGAAACCTCGGGTCTGTCATCAAAAGGGAAAACCCACAGTACGTCAATCAGGGAGGTGGTATTGGAGAAAAAAGAACGAAAAAAAAAAAAAGAAACGAAAAAAAAAGCGCCGCGACCGGGATGGGCGTGCAGAAGTTTATTTCCTGTCATGATCGTCCTCTTTTGGCAAGGCCTGACGGACAAGGGGCCCTGCCTACCTCTGCGCCCGTGCTTTTGGCCCGCCTCACCCAGGTGGGTGCAGCAGGCACAGGCCAGGCCCTGCAAAAACAAGCCAAGATGCGATTCGTGAAGAGACGACCACGGGCCCTCTCGCATCCCTCATAAGTTCCAGGGGTCGGATCTGAGAGCCATCCCCGGAGGCGATTTGGGTCGACGCCTGTCTGGCTGCCTGATCCACTTCGATGGATGGCACGGGCACGGGCTGGATGGAGGGCTGACCGTTTGTGCAAGATGTGAGTGACCAGCCGGAGAATACTAGCCGATGCCACATGATAAGCGGACGGGGGGAGAGAGAGAGGAAGAAAAAAAGCAAAGACGCGGGGCTTCGATCGGAATGAATCCAGATTGCCAAGTCGCGTAGGTACCTCTGTCTCTGTGAAAACACCGAGGGGAATAGAACGAGCAAAAGCAACGCAGAGCAGAGCAGGTAGGTTGACGCCAGTCCAAACCAAGCTGTCGTCGGACATTGCAGCTATATCCGAGGTTCTCGGACAAGAGATGTCAAGAAAGTATAAATGAATACCTGTGTCCGTGAGAAGAGCATGGACGTTCCCGCCGCCGTCTGCCAACTCAACTGTGCCCGAGGCCGGAAATCGTATCATCGTGGGACCTTTTTCTGGTGGGTTCTGCCACTGCCCGGTTCCCCTCTGAGCAATCAGAAAACCGCCGAAGAAAACCCACGCACAGGCCAGGGGCCGTCGGTCTGTCGGTACTTGGTTACTGTATGTTTGCGTACGTTTTGCACATTCGGAACCATGTCGCCGTCGACCTGGCCCTGTCGGGCAGCTTTTCTGCACAACGTATGGCCTACGGTAACAGGGAGGTTGACTGACTTTCACGGGGCTGGGCGCGAACCTGGCGGTTTGAGCTTGGTCTGCGCCCATCTCGAGGCAGCTGTGGGAAAATGCAAAAACGTCGACAGTCCCTTTTTAGCTTGCTCTCGGACGTACGTCGAGGATTCGTTCGCGCGTGCTGCAAGAAAGAGAGTCAGAGAAAACATAATGTACCAAACCAGCCTGGTGTAAATCCGTATGCAAATGGCTGTACAAATCTGTGCAGAGAGTTCACAAAGATGGGGACAATGGTCGAGCGGGAAAGTCGGAACAAGAACAAGGATGGAGGGGCGATTCCCGGCCCTTAACAGGCGCACATATAGCCAGCCAGCCCTCTTTTTGACCCGGGTGCCTTTCTTAAACCGGCCTCCTTATGACCATGGATAAGCAAAGGGTTAATTTCGGTCCTGCAGCCCCCAAATATTGTTCGCCCGGCAAGCCGCTATTGGTGGAGAGCCTCAGCAGGGACGAAAAAAAAAGAAAAAAAGCTCGCAGGTCGCACGGAAAAAGCCACCCGGGCCGGGCAAAAGGCGGGCGAATGTATTTTATTACTTTCTTTTTGTAATCGTAAGGCGGGCGACGTGCGGTGCCAGATCGCCGTTGGACTTTTTCGATAACCATAGGGCTTTTCCCCGCAGCTATCCAGATGAGTGCAACCCTTGGGCTTGGAGCAAGCTGGGGGGGCAAGGAAGGGAACGCGAGCAGGCGGGCGGGCGTGGCGTTGGCTTGGGGAGTGGTGCGCCGGTTCGAACGGTTGGCCACATGCCCGCGGCTTGTAGTGAAAAACACGCTACCAATCCCGCAAGTGCCCGCAAGTGCCCGCTCATCCGCCCAGTCCGCACACCGGTTTGTTTCCGAGAGTGGGCTGGGTGTGAGTGACATTCATTGTGAACCAGGGGGGAAAAGAGAGCAGGGTGGGTTTTTGCCCAGAAAGCCACCCGATAACTCTTTTTGGGTGTTTCCTGTCGGTTTCCCCAGTTTGCCCGCCCTCTCTCCACTGTTTCCCTCCTCCCCTGTTCCCTCTTTCTCTGGGAGGGGGTTGCTTTCTAGCCCGGTGTTGCTCCGGAGCGCGACTTCCTTTGCTGCACCACGAAAACCCGTACTGTCCCTATGTGCTTACAAACCTGCAGGTTGGTATGCCGCAGCCCCGACACATACCGCTGTGGTCCACGGCGAAGCAGGTCTCGGCCCATCTCGGACCTAGCACATGACGGCTCCATATGTGTCAAGAGCCAGACGGCGTATACCATGTTCGGGACATGGACGGGCAGGACGGAAATGGCAATGCTATACGTAGTACGTGGTACGGACGCCAAAGGGCAATGCTAGGACACCTCGACGGGATTTGGATGCTCGTATTGAGCCGTACATGCGCAAATGAAGGAGGTAGCAATGGCGAAATCGTAAAGTAGCGGTGGCTTTCCCGTCAGCTGCTGACGGTTCTCCATCTCCATTGAACCAACGGCAAGTGGATTTGAAACGAACCTTGGGCTAGAGACTTTTGTTTCGTATCCCCAACGTCGCCTTTTGGAGGGGCGACGGTTCGAGGCGGACCTGGCCGCCTTGCTGGGGTGTTTGCGTGTGTTTGTGTGTGGGTGGAAGAAGAGGGACGGGCGGCAGAGCGCTAAGGCCCTGGTCCAGGCTATGGAGGGCGATCTGGAAACTCGACGCCCCCTTTTGGGTACCTGGCTTTCCCCCGACCCTCCTACCGGTGTAACGCTTAGGGCGCAACAGGGCTGTGCTGCGGTGCGGTGGGCAGGTCTGGTTTTGACAACCTGTTTACCTTCTGTAGAAGCTTTTCCTTGTGTTGTACTGGCCATTTTGGGAATGGAAGCTTTCGAAACATGACATGATTACAATGGCAGGTTGAGGTAGCTGTCTGTCCTTGACATAGTGGATGAATGGTAACCTGCACAGATGGCTCACCACGGGCCTTATGGTCGCTTTCTACAGGAGCCATACCAAACACCTCGAGCAGGCGGGCGTGGCAGGGGTCCACAACGGCGGTCGACATCCCAGGTGGGCGGCCATTGGCCACAGACGGGTTCGTTGGAATTGCAGTTCCCTTGCATGCTGAGAGCAGACCGCTTTGGCCTTGACGCGCGCGCGACGACGACGTGGTGCGCGTGGTTTCTTTTTAATTTGACACTATTTTGACCCCTGCCCGGCCTGCGCGGGATGCGGCGAGGGTTGGAGTATTGAACGTTCGATACTGGAGACGCGTTACTGGGCAGACCTGACCTTATTTCTCTTGTTCTCGTTAGATCGATTGAGTTTTTAGCCCAACCTAGCCACCGGGCACCACAACGGCCATCCCGTCCCGTTGGACACAAGCTCGAATGGGTTCTGCTCCAGGTGTTGGATGAGCCGATGTGTTATTTTTCTTCTTACCGAGCCTCCCGCGAGCTAACCCTAGCGGCATTACCATCCCAACGTGGCGTGGCGGCAGGCACTTAATTGCTCCACGAAAATGTGAAAAAGATGGCTTTTGCACTTTGTCCAGGGCAGGCCAATTAGAGGGGCAGGAGCTGCCTGGGTAGCGCGGGATCGTTGTGGTCGAGCCGGAAGCAACGTAGCGCGCGATCCAATGACGCCTCCCGTGTCAGAATGACCGTTGGCATTCCCCATGGGCCCGTGCGACCCTGGGAAGCCGCGCAGGTACCGTTGTCACTTTGGCGAGAGCAAGACAGGCGCTAGTGGACAGGGGGTGCCGCGGACCCTCCGCAGGAGTCAATTTGGCAGGCGCAAAAAAAATTTGCTGAACCAGAAATGCCAAATAAGACAGTCCCAGGAGTGACCCGGTTAAAATGGCAGACGAAATAGAAGTCAGATGAAAAGCCATGCGAAAACCGACAACGGCCAAAAAACCGGTTCGGTGAATTCAAAGAAAGGGGGAAAGTCAAAGTGAATAACGGAAAGGGAAGTCTACATGGGAAAGCTCTATGTAGAGACATCTGCAGCTCAAAATCGGGAGACAGGGCCTGAATCTGGCGCTCCACCACGAAGGGTGGTATTGTAGGGATGCCTCCTCACGTAGGACATGCGGTGCTACCTACTGACAAGCCAAGACTTGCCTGTAAGCGACCAACTCCACAACCCGCTCCGGGCCTTGCAGATGCCATGTCACTGAAGGGGAGCTCTGGACGTCCCAAGTGCCGTGCGCAGGCACAAGTTTTTGTGCAACGCTGCGGAGGATTGAACGATGGAGCGGCCACTAGGTTGTGGATGATGGCCAAAGCTTCTCGTCCCGCGAGCTGTCACGGCGATCGTGCTACCTCACAAGGCCTAGGTCCGCTGCATCCGGTACACGGAAATGTTGGACACTAACGCCGCTATATAGACATGTTCGCACGAACGCCGCTAGGACGACACTTAGTTAGCTAGTCAACCACTGACGTGCGTCGACCTATTTCGTATGTTTATATGGTTATTCTCTGAGTTAGGGGTATTTTAGGTGTCGGCAAGATCCTGACGCAAAACTTTACCAACGCTTGGCACCCTGTCTATCTCCCCTGAACACGCCACTCCAATAACGTTGCATAGGCAAGAACTGCCGTGATCTTTTTTGGGTGTTGCTTGCGATTTAGGACCTGTCAAACATTGGCACGGCCGCGGGGCGTTTCACAAAAAAAAGGAAAAAAAAAACTTTACTCCTCGCCAATGTGCCCCTAAACAGGCATATTGTAGTAACTACCGAAAATACCCTCCTCCATTGGAGAAGACACGTTACGGCGACGGCGGCGTGTTGCGCAATATCATAGCATCCGCGGCTTCTAGGCCTGCCATCGTCAAAGGCCAGCAGGGAGTTGAGTCGGCCTCAACCTTTGCCGATGTACATACTTCATATTCTTTGTGGGTTCTCTTCCCGCTTTAGAAGTTGCGCCGCGGAAGCTGTTAATGGAGCCCTGTTTCCTCGGCGTCAGTGCCCTGCTCTTAAGCGTAAGCCCGGACGAGCCCGCGCGGCAAACCGTCCGCGGCAGAGCAGGGTATGTTATGGAACTGTGCACCTCGGCTTGATTTCCTCGCGGTTGCTCGTGAAAGGGAGCACCGCATGGAGACGCGCAGCAGCATTTCGTTTCTCCATGGTGTAAATCTCGTTTAGCGGTAAGCAGCCCAGAAAGCAGTCAGTCGGTGGATGGACCATGCCATATAGCACTGACAACTATACTACTGGGACGGGCTATAGATGGCCCCAGGCAAGTTAAGCGCGACCCGGACAAGCGCGCCCATGGACCGTCCGTCTCGCCAGTTCCCGGGCAGCGCCGCCCGACACCGCTAGGAAACGTGCCTCGGTAGTTCCCAGGTGGGAAACAGCTTAGCACTCAGGCCCTGATGATATTTGGACATCGCCCTACTAGTGCACACCGACCGAGATGATGCAGGCGAGAAATTCGCCGAGACAGGCAGCCAACCGCCTTGCTGTCCTGGCTTCTCCTGCAGGAGAAGAGGGACATGTCATAAAACTGTCAGGCTTAATGACAGGTCGCGTCCGAGCATGCCGCCGGTCAGGGCACCTCCTGACAGCGAGAGTGCGGGCGGCACAGACAGCAGCATCATGAGGCCTACCCTGCGGCCGAGGTCTGCTGGCGTGCTGTGGTGCAGATGTGCTCCACCCAGCCACCCGGCCCGTCGACGTCGTCCTCCTGCAACTGGGCCTTCCGCCTATCGACTTGCACATCCATATCGCCGATGGCAGCTGTTCGGTCCAATCGAGGCGATCCATCGCCAACCGAGACATGCATCCCTCCATGTGGAAGAGGCAGGCAGAGGACCAAAAGTATGTGTGCGTGTGTGTGTGTGTGTGTGTGTGTGTGCCTCATCGCCTACCGCTCCATTCCGCCTGCTCAAAGCGGTAGCGAGACGTGTGGGTCAATGCCCAAGGGTGGAGGTACTCAGAGGCGCAAGTGTGGGCCGTCTCCGCCGGTGACAGGGGCACGAACCCATGCCGCCATTTGGCTCCACTAGCGCCTCCACCCACTACAATTGAAGCTCAACCTCTCCACGTCTTTTGCGCAATCTTTTTGCTCGCTTCTCTGTTTGTTTCCTCGCACACGCGCTGTCCCGACCACTACCACCCATTACCCCTGCCCGCCCTTTGGCCCCATCCGCGCAAAACCATCCTGGTCCCGGCCCACCCCCGTCGAGCCAAAGAAAAAAGAAAAAGAAAAAAAAAAAGAAACAGGCAGGCACATCCATCCACCCAGAGAGACAGAGCAGGCCAGACGCCCCTTCCCTTGGTCGTGAGCAATCTCGTGAGCCGATTTTCACTGTGGAGAGAGGCTTGCCCGCCCGACCGTCCCCTCCATCTCCTTTTTGTTTCTCAAACTATGCCGTTTCCAGCACGGCCTCGGCGCCTCTGTCCAACGGGCCTTCTAGAAAACAGCGGGTCGGTCACGTCTTTGGCAGTTCAATCCAAGAGCTGTCGGAGGTTTTCTCGTTGCAAACCAGACGCCGGGGGTGGGCCAGGGCGATGATGCGAGTGGTTGCGGTGTTTACCACTAGCCTTGGCCTAGCCGGCATGGGGCCGAGGGAGCGCGATAAAAAAAAAAGAAAAAGAAAGAAAAAACAAAGAACGTTTGCGCTGTCCAGGGGGACGAGAAACAGCAAAGCCAGGCCAGTCGACAAGGCCCGCCGTTGCGCTAGTACGCACCGAGACAGCCCAGGGCGGCGGCGGGGAACCAACGAAGAAAAACCAAGAACAAGAAAGACCACAACCTGAGCGTGTGCACAAGTGGGTGAGTAGGCTCATAACGTGAAAATGGTTATACTGTAAAGACACAATACTTGCTCACGACTTTCCTCGCTGTCCTCGCCAGGCACAACTCGCTGGCCAGCAGGCAATGCCCTGCCTGCTGCCGCCCTGCTTTGTCGGGTGTGGGGCGTGGTGCGCACGCGAGATTACATAGCTTGCATATCTTAAATGTGCAAGCCGTGGTGGACTAAGGATTATTCCCCGTATGTATGCTAAGTGTGGATGGAGCTTGCCTGCTCCTTGCACACCACACCCCCTCCTCTTGGCTCACCGGCTGCGCACACCCCGGTTCGCCGTCTGCGTACCTGTCTCCCATGCTTCCCATATTGCCGCTCACGTATACCTCCCACCATGCCACGCCCGTACCATAGCAGCCGCCCCAAGTCAGTCGATCCCAGCAACGCCTTGTCCTCCTTCCCTCCTCGAGCCCAACCCCCTGTCCGCACCACCCCCACAGCAGCCCACCACGTCCCTGATTATGACCCAATCTGTCCTGGCTTCTCAGTGTCGTAACCGTGGTCGGAAAGGCCCAGGTCGCAAGGGAAATGGAGTCGGTCAAAATCACGCGCAGCCAGTGACCTGCCTCTCTGCCAGTCGACGGCGTCACAGCGGGCTAGGGAAGTTCCCCTCCCACCACCCCCTGGAGCCCTCCTTTCGGCAGAGGAGATGCCCAAAAGGTACCGGCAGCCATCCGCACGGCTGGCGCCCCATCCCCTCGAACCGCTAGCCATGTAGGTAGCTACCTACCTACCTAGGTAGCTAGCACACCCGCGCCACCTGTCCTCCTCGCACTAGCCTGCTGCTGCCGATGTCGCTCGCGCGCGCGCCCTCCCGCCTGCCGCCGTCGATGCTACTGCTGCTGCTAAGAGGCAGCCACACTCATCACCACCTCGAGCCTAGCCGGGGTGCTTTCGAATGCCCTCCAACGGGTGACACCTCCATTTCGAGATGCCGATATACATGGATCGATCTTGGTGCCAACCAGCCCGAACCGGCCATCTTCTAGGAGAAGCGCATAATCTGCTAGGGATATTGCGCGCCATGATAAAATCATCACCGATACATAGTCACCGTGCCTGTGCCTTGTCATCCGCAGCCTATAGTACCAACCACGGGTCACCTCGTCTACCTCAGGAAGGCCTCTTCTACATCCTGACAAGTGCACTGGCAGCAGCTCCACCCTCTCTATCAATCCCTTCCCCCGCAACACAACACGAAGCCCATACTGGTGCTAAGGCGGCCGTGACAGAAACACCAGACAAGGCCAGACAGAGTTTGGTCGGGAACAGGTAGATGGGGCCCAGCAGCACAGTGCCTTGCCGTGTTTTACGTTTTACGTTTCTCGCTCGAGCCTCCCGGGGCCGCCAGCTCCATGGGACAGCACCGGCCCGCTAATTTATAGCGCGTCGCTTTTATACTTCACCAGGCGTCGCGGCTGCGCTTCCGCGACAGACTGGGAGGCGTGAGGCGATATTCTGCCGCTCCAGGGCTCCAGGGCAGCGCGACCCCATATCGCATCCCAGGCCCTGGACCCGCCCTCGCGACAGAACTTTACAGATCGCCCCGTCCAAATCAAATCTCCTTCCCTGTACGGGCTGCAACACATGCCCAGAGCCCGCAGGCCTTTTTGAGTGCTAGGGAAGGTGCGACCCCGGCCGCCGGCTGTTGCTGCTCCCTCACCCCCTCACAAAACCACCCTTCCCTTGCTTTTTTCCTGGTCCTGGTCCCCTGTCTGTCTGGCCCGGGGCCTGGACAAGAGATAGAGAGAGCTTGGTTTTTGGTCCCTGCACCAGCGAACTGCTCTGCTCCGTTGCACAGTCGCAAGGAGCGAGCAAAAGAAGTGGGCTCATCCGTCTGCCTTTCTTTGGCCCACCCCCCTCCCCCAGTCCACTCGAGGATAGTGCCGAAGGCCATTTCACACAACACCCGCCCACCCACTCCCCTCCCCTCCATCGCCGATTTTATACAAGTACACTTGGCCTGCAACCTTACCCGCGAGTCCATCACATACAATTCCTTCTGCTCCTCCGGACATCTGTGTCGCCAGTCCAGAAAGGTGTCGTTACGTACTGGGGTCTCCTCTCGCTCTTTGTTATATCTGTCTCTCTTTTCCCTTCTTGATCGCCGTTCACGGTGTCCACTACCTTCCTGCCCACAGTCACCTTTTTAGTTCCCTGCACCCATCCGCCATTATCGTTGTTTTTTTCGTCTTGATTTTTGTGGGAGCTCCTCGGCACATGCACCACGCCCCCATCTAGTTCCCGCAAACCAACAACCCGCGATCGACTGAGACAGGCCACAGCTTCTTCCGGTCCCACACTTGCCCTCTTCATCTTCTCCTGGAGGCAGAAAGTGAGGACAACCGAAAGAAGAAAAAAAAGAGGAGAAGGCAGCAAAGAGGATAGCCGCAACCAACCGAACCAACAACAGCTCCGCCGGCCACGGCATCCACCCATGTCAACCACAACATACTCAGTAACTATGGCAGAGTTGAAGGAGCCGCCACATACAAGCATGTGGGCGCCCAACTACGCAACCCCCGTCCACATGCAGACAAGCCGCTTTGCCCACCACGGCGTGGACTCCAGCAGCATGCCCGGCCCGGGGACGGCGGCGCCTCCGTATCAGGCGGCACGCCCACGAAACCCCAGCGTGGACGCGCACCAGTACCCGTACAGCCGGTACTCGCAAGAGGACGCCGACGCGTACGACAGGCAGCACCACCAGGCCCACCCGCAGCACTCCCTAACGTCGCACCACAGCTACCCTAACCTCAAGAGGCCGTACTCGCACACGGAGCAGGCGCCCTACACCGAGATGGTGCAGGACCTGCGGGACGATGGCTCCAAGCTGAGCGTCAACCACGACCAGAAGCTGCTGTCCTTCAAGCGCGTGCCCGAGAAGCACACCATCCTCGACCAGCACGGCCGCGTCCAGGTCCTCGACATGTCGGCCCAGCTCCACGGCATGTTCTTCCTGTCCGAGATGCCGTCCAGCACGCCCGACGGCTCCGTCCTCCAGCCCGAGCTGACGTGCTACCGCCGCAACCTCTTCCAAATCAGCGGCTCGCTCTGGACCCCCAAGGGCCAGCTGTCCGTCGTCACCGAGACGGGCGAGACGGTCCCCGTCAGCAGCACCGAGGTCACCATCTCTGCCATCGAGTCCGTCGACGGCCACTCGGTCCGCCTCATCGTGATCCCGTGGAAGACCCCGCCGCCGAACTCGCCCGAGCTCAACCCTGGCCCTGACCAGGAGCCGACGTCGCTTCCGCTGATCCCCTTTGGCGACGAGGGACACCCCGAGGCGGCAGGAGAGTGCGCCGTCTACCCGATCGGGTGGCGACGACTTCAGTTCAGAATGTAAGTTGCGGCATCACATCTAACCAAACCGCTTGATTTTTAGTATAAACGACGCGCTGACAATGTGTTTCTTCCAGCGCAACTGCGAACAATGGGAGGAGAAAGGAACTGCAGCAGCACTTTGTTCTCCACCTCAAGGTGATTGGCACCCTGACGAACGGCAACAAGGTCGTGATGGCCGAGTCGACGACAGCACCCATCGTGGTGCGAGGAAGGAGCCCACGCAACTTCCAGGCCCGCAAGGAGATTCCATTGTTGGGCTCGAGTGCCGGCTCCCGCGGTCAGGCGCTCGTGGAGACGGGCATGGGCATCGTGGCTGGGCCCCTCACCATGAAGCCCTCGGACAAGTCTAGGTCACTTACGATGGACCTGCCGCGCACTGCATTCACATTCACCGCTGGTGGCCCCAAGATGCCACCCAGCCCAATGACAATGCGATCCAAGTAAGCCGCAAAACCTTACGAGTGAGAATTGCTCTCCACCGTCAGGATCCCCTGTGCTGACCAAAGCCTCCTCTTCCTTCCACCACACAGCTCCTACCCCGCGTCATGGAACCCAACACATGTGGCACCAGGCCCGGGAGCCTATCCTGCGACGACCATGTCCGCGGCCGACCATTACCCGCACAAGCTGCCACTCTCGGGAGCCAACAGCTTCACGACCGAGCCGCAGGAGTTGGGCCAGCCGACCTCCATGCCCGCCATGCAGCTCTCGCTCGCAGCCCCAGACCACACCCAGCAGCCGCCCATCCGGACGCAGTACGCCTATGTCCCTTCGGGGACCACGGCGCCGCCTCAGCTATCCATCTCGACGACGGCCGACAACCTTAGCGTTCCGCGCTACGTCGACAGCAACCCGAGGCCAACCAAGAGCCCGCGCCACGGGAGCCACCAGTCCATCGGATCGGTCGCCCACACAGAGTCGTCGCCCGAGTACAGGTATGGCCCGCCGGCACCCTACGGCAGCGTCAGCAGCAGCACGGCCGACATCAGCCCTCACAGCCAGCACCCGCCGACCCCCTACTCTCAGGCGGGCGTTGGAGGCAATGGCACCAGCTCGGGCGCAGGGACTCCTTCGCTTCCCCACGTGTCCTCCGCACCCGGCGCCCAGGCCTCGACCGTGTCCGCAGGCCCTCACAACACCGGGCCCGGCTCCAACCCACCATCGGCCTCTGCGGTCAACGGGACGGCCAGGGACTACTTTCCGCCGACCACGTCGTGGACCACAACGGCCGGCGAGGCCCCGGCGACCACCGTCTCGTACACCAACGGCGACAGCTCCAGGCCCTATGCCTATCCAGAGTACAAGCCGGGCACTTCGCCAGGAATCCTCAAGAGCGAGCCCCAGCCACAGGCGCAGCACGCAGCCGCTCCCCCGCCACCGTACTCGGCAACCGCCAGGGGATCTTTCGACGGCATGAACCACTACTCGTGGAACGCCACATGAAGTCTGCTTTCTCGGCCTTAATTCTCCTCCCCCCTCACCTGATCAAAATTCCTTTGTCTGTCTGACATGGCCCACGCCCCGACGACGACGAGGACAGAGTGTAATATAGTACTACGACCTCATCTTTTACTCACCACTAGTGCGCGGCCGCATCGTTCACCTCCATTCTTTGCTTTTTTTTTGTCCTTGTTTTTCACTTTTACGACCGACTGGACCGCTTCACCTCCTGCTTCAATCCTCTCCTACTGTCCTGGATCCGGCGTTCATCATCATTCTGCTCTTTGCTTTATCCTCCGGACCGTGGTCCCCGGCCATGGACGCATCCCCTACTTCTACCTACAATTCTTCTGTTTTGTCTTGTTTTGTTTCATCCCTCCGCTTACTCACCTCTCCTTCACCAGGCTCAAAAACGGTCAAACACCAATACTCAAAAGGACTACGGACCATATGGGGCCTGTGGTATGTATGTAACACATATGGGTTTATTTTGGGGACGTACTAGTGTCTCTTCTCAGGCGCATCATTTTTTTTTTTTATGTTTCAGTATGGTGGAAGATTTTTGGCGGTGACAAGGCAGGGATGGATGGCCAACGTGGCATAGGAAGGATGACGGTTGACTGGAAAGTGGGAGGCTTTTTTATTTTTATGTGCGGATTTATTGTTCTTATACCCCTTTTTCCAACCAACAACAATCTTGGTTGTTCATTTTGTTTGATATCTATTTTCTTCACTCCCTTGGAGGCGTGGCCCCTCGTGGCTTGAACATTGTTTTTTTTTTCTGGAGTTCAACAGGCGCACGGTTTAAGTCATCACCTCGACAGGTATCCTGCCTGGCTTCATTTCCCATCCAGACACCGGCCTCGGGCGGCAGGACACTGGCAGATTGCAAAGTCTGTTCAGAGGTGATCTTAGGAGAGTGCGAGGATGTGCTCCTCCGCTTTGCTTCGTGGACTCCGTCGCGCCGAGGGAGTATTGGCAGGGAAGCACATGTACGCACGACAGCACGAATGTACCTAATAATGATAATGGAACCATGTTCGCAAAATGATACAGGGCTCGTGGACGCGATACTGATGCTTTCAATCGTCACGCCTGGGTAGTGGCGTCGGGTCTAAGTCAAGCCCCACAGCTTTGGCACAAGCGCGGGCAGCCACGTGCCGCATTGCCCAGCCACAGGGAGATCCGAAAAACTCTACCAGACCCGATCCAATCGACGATTAGTCGAGGTATCACCGCTTCCCCGCGTAAATAGATTGACAGCCACACCACCCATCCGTCCCAGAAGAACCCGGAGGGAACGTCGCAGGTGCCACCGTTTTTTTTTCTTCCATTCCTCTTTCATCTCCTATCGTCGGCTTGCCGCCACCACTACCACCACACCTTTGCTACGCATGGCATTTCTCCCGACGGACTACGCGCCAACGCTCCGGAAATTGCTGTGGGTGTGGTATCGTCGCAACCGCTACTCCGAGTGCTGTCCATCCATTAGGGCTTCATCTCTGTTGTGCAAAAAATAGCCTGTGCGGGGAGGGGGCGTGTGCGTCGACACGAAAAGCCGTCGGCTCAACTAGAGTCCCGTTTCTGTCTTGACGAGGCTGGCCTGGCGGAACGAGCTCGGCCTGCCTTTCTGCCTGCTTGCCTTAGCGGACCCGGAGGCTGCAACCGGGCTTAAACCAAAGGACATTCCGCGACTGTCCGGATTGAGGGATTGCTTGCGAGTTTCCGCACCGCTAGCCCGCAGCTGCTTGTACAGGGGAGGGAGGGGTGGAAGGACGGAGTGTCTCCGGGACGACGGAGAGGCGGCTCGACAGCATCATGTTGTACCTTCCACAAGCCAAACGGTACGTCGCGCCGCTCCAGATCAAAGGCCCGAAATGGTCTTGGCTAACATAGCAGCGTGAGTGCGGCTCCACAGGGTGAGGAGAGAGAAGCTGTACGACTCCGGGTCCGGGTCCGAGTCCGAACCAGATGGCACAGAAGATGCCGCCGCTGCTCGGGCAAAGCTGCAGGAACACCTCTCCTCGCTCCTCTGCTTCGCCGTCACTCCAGCGTCGACCGTTGAGGAAGACCCTGGCGAGGACCGGGCCGCCGAGCCGGCCGAGGAGGTGTTTGAGTTCAAGCTCTTTTCGGCACCCAAGGCTGCCGGGCTGCCGGCGCCAGTCACCAAGGTCGTGCTCACGCCTGCCGACACCACCGCCGACGACGGGCCTGCCGATGGCGGCGGCTTCGTGGTGCCCCGGCGGCCGCTGAGCCACTACGTCGCGCCGGAGCCGAGCGCGGAGCAGAGGGCGCGGTGGGAGATGTCCGCCGTCACGGGCGAGGAGGTCCTGGCGAGGTCCACGCAGCGCTGCTGGGGACTTGAGAAGCCCTGGAGGCTGACCAGGATCGTCATCTCGGCGGACGCTGGGAAGAAAGGTGGCAGCGGCTCCAAGACCAACACCGCAACTGCTGCTGTTGGTGCGGCCAACGGCTCGTCCACGGATGCAGCTGGAGAAAGCAAGAAGAAGCGGCCGGGCAAGCGGAGAAGGATAGCGACGAGGGTCAAGGCCAAGGCGCTCAAAGAGGAGCAGGCGAAGCTGCAGACCAAGGAGGAGCACCTCCGAGAGAAGAAGAAGCGGCTCAACCGCGAGAAGCAGCTCAAGAGGAGACAAAAGGAGAGGGAAAGGAAACAGGCGCTGCGGGGCGAGGCTGCCGACGGTGGTGGCACGGAGGCGGCGGGCGGCTAGGAATTCCGGACCGTGAGAGCACTGTTGATGCTGAATGGTCTCGCTCTGCCTTCACATAGGTACCTACCTACCTACCTAGATATGATCCAACGAGTTGTCATTTGTCCGAGGAGACAGACGTGCCAGGAGGAGCTGAGCAGGGCGACGCCACATCTGCCAGTTACGCACCGCCACAGCCCACGCGCCACAGAATGACACGACACATGCAAATGACCCTGGTCAGCCTGAAACCTGAAACAGAGCCTGCATCCATAACCCATAAGCTGCCACCATAAGCTGGCATCCCTACCACTCAACCCGCCAGCTCGGCTACTCATTCTCGCAGCTACGACACAGAATCCCGACCTCTACCTCGCCAGCCGCCTGTAATTTGTCCCGAGCCAACTGCAGGGCGGGGTGTGCTGCTCGGTATATGCGTCCGCACCTGCAGCTCCGAAAGCTTCCAGTCGTTCCCCTCGAAAAAAAAAAAAAAAAACCCCAAGCGGTGGCCAGCCATGGCCACAGACACGGCGCCCCTCGCCTCGCTCTCCCTGACGCACGTCTACTATGTGAGTTGGCCTTGCATTGTACCTGCATCTGCAACCACGATCCTGCAATGCTGCCGCCCGCTTCCCCCACAGCCAGCCCGAGACATGCAAAAAAAGGAGCGAGCCGAGCCTGAGCCCCCACAGGGCTGACTTTTGCTAACGAACAAAAATCTCACCAAACAGGACCCCTCCGACCCAGTATCCTACGCCTGCGCCTGGCTGGCCCTGGTGCCCCAGGCGCTCTGCGTCGTCTACGCGACCCTGATCTGGTCCTCGCGCGAGGCCGAGGTCGCCCTCATGTTCGCCGGCCAGCTCGCCTGCGAGGCCGTCAACTTTGCCCTCAAGCGCCTGATCAAGGAGGAGAGGCCGCGCCGCATCCACGGCAAGGGCTACGGCATGCCGTCCTCGCACGCCCAGTTCGTCGCCTTTTGGGCCCTCAGCCTCGCCCTGTTCCTCCTCGTCAGGCACCGTCCCCGCGACGGTCGTACAGCCACCGCCGCAGCCAAGGGCAAGAGCAAGAGCAGCATAGGTAGCCAAGAAAAAGAGAAAGAGACGGCAACGACGGCAGTAGAGGACGACAAAACAGCAGCAGCAGCAGCCAAATCCCCTCCCGCAACAGCGGCCGCCGCGGCCTGGGAGCGCTGGCGCCAGGCCCAGAGCGACCTGCA
>GL876971.1:1176916-1188913 GCA_000193285.1 Magnaporthiopsis poae ATCC 64411 | reverse complement strand
GAGGAGGCCATGACGACGTCGTCGTCGAGCGAGAACTTGTCCGCGTCGATGTCAGACTCGACCGTGGGCGGCACGTAGACGGCCCTGGTCAACGGGCTGGGCTTGGGCGCCAGCTTTGGTGCCCGCAGCTGCAGCGGTGGCGGCTGCGACTGCAGTTGCGGCTGTACTGGAAACGGCCCCGCGCTGTTCCCCGTGCCCATGCCCGTCATGTTGAAGAGCGGGATGGTGGACATGCGGGCCCCGTCGTCGCCGCCAATGGGAGAGCTGGTGGTGTCGAACGACCGCCTCGGCTCCATGGGCGGTATGTTGTCCAGATTGGAGAGGCGCAGGCCCAGCTGGACTGTTATGTGGGAGGCGATGGACGAGTCGCGCCTGTGACGGCCCTTGCTCAGCGTCTTCATCGACGGCGGCGGCTTGAGCGTCGAAAAGTCGAAGCGGTGCGGCTTGACCGCCGTGCCGCCCGTGGCGCTGCCGCCTGGCGAGTACCTGGTCGCGGTGCCGCCTGGTGAGTATGTAGTGGCGCTGCCGCCTGGTGAGTATGTGGTTGCGGGTAGCAGCAGCGTGCCGGACTGCCTCCTCGACTTTGGCCTGAACACGGACAGCACCGAGGACACGGACCTGGCCCGGCCGCGGGACTCGCGCCGCGTCGCCGAGTAGGCAGGCCTGTGCGACGGCTTGGGCGCCTGCGGGTACAGCTCGTCCTCCTCCTTGGAGCCGTCGGGCGTGGACGCTTCGATGTCCTTCTCGTAGCGGCTGACCATGCTGGACTCGCTCTCCATGCGGCGGAGGCCGTTGGGCGACGTGATTCCGTTGTCGCCCGCGCCGTCGTCGGGCTTCCCACGGCGGATCTGGGTTTTGAGCTTCTGATGGTCGTCGTCGAACTTTTCCCTAGGGCCGATGGCGCTCATGGTGCTC
Source organism: Magnaporthiopsis poae ATCC 64411 (assembly GCA_000193285.1). NCBI lineage: Eukaryota > Fungi > Ascomycota > Sordariomycetes > Magnaporthales > Magnaporthaceae > Magnaporthiopsis > Magnaporthiopsis poae. The sequence continues at coordinate 1,187,998 of GL876971.1, read as the reverse complement.
GACCGGAGGAACAGGTGCAGCCCGCCCGTCACCACGCCCGACACCTCGGCCACAACCGAGGCGACCACGGACAGGGTCAGGCCCTGGAACCTAGGGTCACGCTGATCGAAGAAGGACATGTGATAAAAGAAAGGTAGTAGCAGGACCTGTGCGGCGGCTTTGTCAGTCTACTGTGAACGATCATCTCGCATTCACACCACCCTTCACCAGGCGTCGGGGCTCGGGAGCTCACATTCGAGATGATGGCCAGAGTAAGGTAGTAAACCATCCTCGAGGCATCCACCCGCTCCGTCGGTCCCACGACGGATGAACTCTTGAGTTTCATAAAGATGGTGACGACGGAGAGGGTAAGGATAGCCGAAACAATAAGAAGAATCACAAAGCATCCGAGTGAGTAGTTCGCCACGAACCAAAACAGCGAGGCGAAGCAAAATGGGGGCGACGTATCCACGTAGGCCCAGATGAAAGAAGCTAGAGAAGTGGCAGTGACGCCCACCAGGCACAACCTGATTGCCCAGGGGCCCCGCTTGAGAAATGGCCTGCTCCGGACGGCCCTGAAATACGTCTCGAGGCCGAATATGACCTGGATGGCAGGGACGAGAAAGAGGGCTGCGATGGATGTTAGCGAGCGGCCAGATCCGACGCAAGTGGGTTTCGATCGAGAATAGAAGAGAGAACAAAAACTCACCCGGCAGCATCGCCTGTGCAATCATGGCACAGCCGGTGGCAAAGAGGCCCTCCAAGCCGTTCCCTTGGGCCGCAGCAAATATGATGCCTTGAATCGTGATCCCTATCGAGACGAAGAGAGGGTAGATCTCGGGGGCCGATACGAAGTTGAGACCATCGCGCCTGTGAGAGAAAGTGCCCCAAGTCAGCACACTCCTGTTCCTTTCTCAACCCGACCATACCTCCGTTGATCACAGGTCGATGACGCCCCACGGCGGCATCGCAGTCAACCAGCCCAGCCCAGCCCAGCCCAGCCTGAGTCCAGTCCCGTCCAGCCCAGCATCCCGTACCTGATGGAATAGCCCCTGGTCTTCTTTTCCCTCGAGTAGTTCTCCCACAGAATACCAAGCACGGTCGCGAAAGCGGCAATCGTGTTAAAGGCGGCCAATATTATCGTCGAGGTTCGGATCGATTTGGCGGCGGCGAAGCGGAATTCGTTGATGAGCATCTGCGGGCTCGTCTGGTTCCTCTGCATCTGCAAGAGCTGCGTCGTCTTGTTGAACGCGACGGTCAGGTTGTCCCGCCGGAGGACCTCGGTCGCCCGGGGTAGAAGCCAGCCGGTGGCGTCCATCTCGAAAGTTCCCACGTCGTCGTCGTGAAGTGGCATTTATTAAAACGAGCGTGAATGCCACTTCACCGGCGACCCGGCGGGCCCAAAGAAGCGAAAGGTGGCGTCAAGCCACGTGCGGTTTGAACTGTAGGAAATGGGAAATCAAAGCCCTGCTTTAGGTCGTCGTCGTCTTCGTCGTCGTCTTCGTCGTCGTCGCCGTCGTCGTCGTCGTCGGCCAAGTCATCTAGCCAACGGAAGGCCTTCGGCTTGGAATGGAGGGTGATGAATTAGGAAAACTCCGCGATACCTGCCCGGCGGCGAGATGAGGTGAAGGGGGAAAGGGAAAGGGCCAAGGCACAGCGGCGATTTGGCATGGGAAAGGAGGGAAAAGAAAGGGCCGGGTGGAGCAGGAACCAGGCGACATGGTCCATCTGGGCGGGAAGTGGTGTGCCCAGAAACCCAAGAAGCGGAGGCCTACCACGGACCAGACGAAACAGTCCCCGACCCAGCACCAATGACCATTTTTGGGCAGCATGGGGCAGGGCCAGGGCAGAGCATGTCAGGACAGGACAGGCTAGTAGGCAAAGCAGGTGCGTCCACCCACACCACACCCACGCCACGTCCAGACAGGAAGATACAAAGAGCAGAAACAAAGAGCACGGCCTCGCCCGACCCCTGCCGAACCAGGGGGTACGCAGAGGTGGAGGGGACGGGAGGAGCCCCGCACGGTCTGGATTGAGGCTCGATGGATGATGGACGGATGCGCACGAATTGTCGCGGCTAGTATACCATCACAGCGGCGCCGATGAAAAGCAGCGCCGCCAAGACGGTAAAAAAGAAGAGGTATACACACGAGTACCATTCATACCTCTCGCCGGCACGCGCACACCACTCGGTAGCGGAGCCTCCTTGGTAGCTGGCAGCAGCAGCCAGGTTCGAGCTGGCAATACCCCAGCCGCTAAAAGCCACAGCCACTCTGCGCGACATGTGACCGCGAGAGAGACACACGCAGCAGGCAGAAACACAAGCCAGGACAAAGTAGCGACAGACGTCCAACGCCGCTGACGGTTGGCACATGCCAGGATCAATGCTTGAAGTCTCCCACACAGACTGCAGCACCCCACAGACAGCCTTGGGAGACGGCGAACAAAACTTCTTCACACCCCCGGTTCTGCAACCTCGAGGGCTGGGGTGGAAGCTGGAAACATGTCGTAGGAGCCCTGAGAGGAGGACGTCTGGTGCAATTCATCCGAAAATGGTGGTGGTGGCGGCGCATCACCCTCGGGCAGCCCGCTGAAGCCAATCGGGCGACCAGCAGCAGCAGCAGCTGCTGCTGCTGCACGGCGAAATTGTGTGAACGAGAGAGAGAGAGAGAGAGAGGGAGTGGGGACTGGAAGGCGCCCAAGCCGGCGTCGACGAGGTTTGAGGCATTGATGTGGCGATGGGTCTTGAGGCAGCTTTGACACACGCCTTGGTTTCGCAGCCTGGCTCGGGCCCCTCTTCTCGTGCGTGCGGCACCGGGGCTGAAGGAGCTGCAGTCGAGGTTGCGTTTGGCAGTCTGCAGCTAGTGCGCCCCAAGAGCCCCAAGCCGCTCTGGTCTAGCCGGATCGGGAAAGGCGCATCCCGGGATGTTCCCCCTTTTGCCCTTTCGTTGGTGGGGGAGAGAGCTCCGCACTGGCGGGGAGTTGACCCCTTGCCCGCATCAAAATATCGCGCTCTCCCGGCCGGTCGAGCCAGTCAGCCGGTCAGGTTGGCGTCCAGCCTCGCGATTGGATGGCAAAAGAGTGAGGCTGCCAGCACGGGCTCTTCGCCGCCGTGCGCACCATGCATCGTTCCTTCATTGCAGCAGTCGAATGCTTGGAGCCCGCGCTCGCCAAAGCGCCGACTGGAGATATCGTGGGTGCATACCGTTTCTAAAATGGGCGGGTCGCTACAAACAATTCGTCGTCGCAACTTTTGATGGAGCAGATCCGTGCTTGCGGCAGCACATGTTCGTGTCTATTTGCGGACTGCCATCGCCCAGCTCTGTGAGCTCGACACCTACACCTAGATTGGCAGTAGGTACAGGTAGGTACCTAGGTAGTTTTGACGGCACTACTCCAAGACATGCATCATCTTCCGTTTGATAGACCGCGCATCAACACATCGTGCGAGTAGTTTTTTCTTTTCTTCTTTTCTTTTTCTTCTTCCTCCTTCCCTACCTACCTCTTGAGGATTCCCGCTGTGCTCAAGGCACCCCTGTCAGACCGCCCACAATGGTGATCCACCCAGCACTTGACCCAATCTTGGCGCGAGGACCTGATCATAATACCTGCGCCCCTCTCGAAAATGTTTCGCCGACACGGGCTGACGAAACCGTTTATGACTGGAGTCGAACTGGATTCGAGCTCGTCTGCTGTTATTTTTTTCCAACATCCACATTTTTCAGGTCGCCTTCTTGCCAAATACGAGTGCCCTGTAGACAAGTCTCCCCTTTTGCGGCAGTGTGTGAAGTAACATGCTGTACGAAACTACCTACCTTCCAGAGTCTTCTCGTGTTATCGGGAGGATTCGTAGAGCGGCTTTACACCTGAGGCGTCTCCTGTATCAGACCAAACGGCTGGCAATCAGCTACCATCTTCTCCATGTCCTTACACCCTCCCCCACGGATCTGCTCCCAGCCGAAATTCGGCACCACCATCCATGGGACAGGATTCTTTCCTCCACGGCTCGCCTACGCTCGTCGACTGCCATGTGCACGGGGTCGCGCGGGGAGGGGCCAATCCATGGCGCTTGCCTCAAGTCGGGATGACGCTAACGGATGACATTTGATTTGCCGGTTCGGACGAGGCAGCCAACGAGTCGATGTGTGCACGATAACCTAGGGCAAAAGTTGCAGCATAAAAAAGAAAGGATTCGTTTTTTGCAAATTTCTCCTTGGCCCAAATCTCCGAGGTCCTCTTTTTTGCCAGTGTCGAGCAAATTAAATTATGGAGGAACTGGGCTGAATCGGATATCTAAGTGTGGCTGCGCTTCTTCCCCAACGGCGCAGCGCCGGACTCGAAGAATGCAGGAACTTCGAAACGCCCACCACGAGCCTAGCGCCTTTCTCTCCATATGGAAGAAAGTAGGCCACAAAAGCCCCAAGATAAGGTGTCTTGGCACGCACGGCGATGGCTCGCCTTACCGGCACGAACGGATGGCCCCTTCCCTGGCGGATCCTTGGGGCCACCAGCAAACAAGATTGGGGCACAGGATCTAGGACAATCTACACCGGACTTATTTAAACAAGGGCACGCGATATCACAGGATTGCCGTCCATATATCGGACGCGGGCAAAGCCTCTTCCCAATTTCCCAGGCGCAATGCTGAACGGATGCCGTGAGCAGGAGGGGTCTAGCACGGCGTTGTAGACCGCCAACGGCCAGCTCCGCCGTCGCAGACCAGGTTCTTGCTGTCCAGCGCCCGCCGAGTCTCGGGATCTCATCCTAAGACGGCAGGCAAGTCCTGGCGGGGGAGCTTTTTGGCATCTTCGACCCGCAGACGTACCTAACTACCTAGATTCCTTCGCGTGCTTTATTTTCCTCGTTTCTCTGGTCACAACATGTCGGACGGCGATGGGGTTGAACCTTGAACCGGCCGCGTAGCTCCTGCACACGAAGGATCATATTACCCAGGTAGCCGTCGCTTCAACGGCTTCTTGTTCATAACAAGGTGCGGGCTATGGCGCAGGACTTCGGATGGCATGTTGATCCCAGGATACCTAGATCCATAGCTTTTTCTCGACCCTTTTTCTTTCGAAACGACGATCGAGCCGCGGTTTCTCCACCGGGATAAACCGGCCGGCCCCTTGTAGAGCACATGATGTGAAGCCATGCAAGCAACATACCTACACCTATCTCTATCTACTCTTACAGAAACTGAGGGATCGCGGACTCGACTGAAGACCGACTCGTGCCCATTTCTCACCAGTGGTTTCACACTTGTTGATCGCAGCAGATGGAAAGCGCAAGCAACGTTTGTATGTACGTAGCCTCGCTGGCCCAACCCTCCCACCGAGAAAAGGAGAAAGGCGGAGTTCACGAAAAGCGGGCGATAGATCCTGGCCAAGGGCTGGCAGAAAAAAAGAGCAAGCGGACGTGATGCCCTCCCATGATACATCAGCCACAGCCCGGGGCTCTAGTTGAAACAAAACAATGAGGGCGCAGTTGAGAAACATTTTACATACCTTGGTGAACTGCCCAATCGTTGTTACCGGACAGCAATGCGCCGGGGACTGATTAGAACACTGGAAGCGTTCCCCCCTCGCCTCTCACCGCGTGGTTGTGGGCCGTTCCGCTGGTCTAGCCCCCCTGACTCGTCCTTCATGGCTCACGCTCTCCCCTCGACTCCCTCTTCCACCCGTCCGCTGGCATGAGCACGGCGGGTCCGAACCGACAAAGACGCTTGCACGAGACGCTGGGCCGTTTATACGGTACCGACGGGGCTGGCCGGCCATGCCCTCTCCTCCGAAACACTTCATGTACGATAGTGATATTCCATCGATTCGGCGTCCCCACACTAGCGGGTGGCTGGATTTTTTCTTATATCGGCTATAGGCTGGAACAATCACAACCACCTCGGGGTTGTATCCTGACGTCTCTCCTAAGGTACACTATGTAGACATTCTAGAGCCACCCGTCTCGATTTGCATCTACATGGTTAACGTGGGCCGGGAGCCTTCAAGTAAAAAGGTCGAGTTTCCCAAGACTTTTGCATAGCCCATCTGCATGCCGGCTCTCCCCCCACATCATGCGGCGATCACCAAACGGCACGGGACATGCACTTGCAAGGGTCCGGGATCTCCCGCAAGCCAATAGGTATTTTTACATTGGCCCCCGCAGTGCAGACGCCCTGGGCTCCCCAAGTGCCGGGCGACAAAGTCGCAATCGAGGTCAAAATAGCAGCAAAGAAATCCTTTGGCACCGTACGGTGTAAGTCACCGTTGCATTTAGTTAAGGGCTGATTGCCACCGTAGGACTCGGTATGTCATGTGCGTGTGTATTCCAGAGTATCACCTTGGCGAGGCCCGGAGGCCAAAGCATGATCCCCCAGGGAACCCCAGGTAGGCGTTAGCCAGTGGCGCGTCGCATCCAGATCTTGCGGGCGCCTGGTTCCATAACCGAACGGCCGGCACCGCCCAACCCATTCCGACCGTTTCCCTCCCGTCTGCCCCGTAACTCTCTGACCCCTCTACCCTGCTGCTGCTGCTGCTGTCGCCTATTCCTTCTTTTTGCTTCCTTGCGTGGTGGTCCTCACGGCAAATGCGTTGGAAATGTCCTTCACCGAGACGTAGATGGCGTAAAACGGGATAAAGACCCAAAGCCTGCGCGTAGTTCAAAACAGCAGTCAGTGATCAGTTTCCAAAACAGATTGGCTGGGGAACAGGAAATCTTTCGAGGCGAGGAGGGGAACGGCGACGAACATGTTGAAGAAAACCAGGTAAACCCAGAGATACATAAAGTTGCTCGTGTCGAGGTTGATGCTGCCGACGAGCCACTCCGGGCAAAAGGTCATGAACCCGCCGTACAGCTCGGCCGTCGCAATCATGATCATGGTGATGTTGGCGCGAGGGTTCTTTCGCGCAATGTCGTAGCAGACGAAGAGGGCGGCCGGCCCGACGACGAAGACGGTGAGGAGCTCGAGGCTGATGACGCCCTGCAAAGAATACAATGTGACCAGTTAATAAAGAGATTCACCCACGTCAAACCGTGGCAGGAGACCAATGGATTTTCGGCCACGCACCAGATCAGCTCCAGCCCATCGCTTATCGGCCCTGGCGTACACCATCCACAGCTGAGCGAACGGGTTGTCGCCGCCAGCCTGGGCGCCCCAGATGCGGCCCGCGCTGCCGAGAAAGTTCTCCGGGCTCGGGTAGTATTTGGCGACCTCGCCGACCGTGAGCTGCGACACGGGTATCGACGAGAAGAAGCAGTGGTAGAGGAAGCTCCCCTCGAGGAAGAAATGGATCAGCGCGTCGAACGCATGCCAGATGAAGAGGAATCGGAGCGGTCCCGGCGTCGACGAGGCCAGCACCTTCAGCGACGTTGCGTATGCGACTGCGAGGATGACAAGGGTCGATGCCAGCGACACCAGCGTCGTCTGGTCGAACAGGTCCGGTGGCAGGCCCAGGGAGGTCGCGTCGGCGGGCATCTTGTATTGCGGTGGCTTGGTTCTGATGGGTTCGGCGTATGGCGTTTGCAAGGCTCTCGCGCAAAGTGGGCGGCGGTTGACGTGGTGGTGTTCGTCGCGCCGTTGAAGCAATTCCCCAGAAACATTTGGCGACATTTCCCCAAAGCCACCAAGGGTCCGTGCGTCCAAACAAAATCCCGCCCCCACACAGCCAATTAAGCTTGCCGCCGACGTCAAATCAAACGTCGAGGATGCTTGTCAATGTCCCGGGACGTCTTGGTGTCGCGTTTTTGCTGCATGATGCTATTTCGGTTCGAGAGCAAACAACATTCATTCACAGATGGATCAGTCTAGTGCCTTAACTGTCGGTCTTGATTATAGGTCTAGCCGAGCAGCTCCTAGGGTATTTCAAGAGTCCGACAAATTCCAAAACCTAACCATGCCATGTTGTCCTGTGCCCATCTCCGTCACTCGTCGTAGAAAGAGAACCCGAAACGCCTTCCCAAATCTGAGGAGCAGTGCGTCCCTGTGCATCGCTGAAGTGTCATGGTTGCTGGGTTGCCGCGAAGACAGGCTTAGTGGGTGGTCTTCTGCTTGTTGACCTCAGCCGAGGTGTCGTGCTTGTGCTCATCGACCTTGTCGGAGAGGGCATCCTTGCCAGCCTCGAAGCTGTGCGAGAAGAAGCGAATTGTTAGATAAGACCACACACACAAGAGATAGATTAGGTGAGGGGTCTGGAGAGGTATCTTACCGAGTGCCGATCGAGGCGTTGTTGTCCTTGGCGACATCCTTGTTGGCCTCCTTGGAAGCACCGGCGGTAGTGCCTGAGAGACGAGAATAAGTTAGTAATGTGTGGTGGGAGTGGTGTCGGCAGCCGCTGTCAGGCAGGCGTGGCATGCTGCCAAGGGCTGCCACGGACGAGATCCAGACAGGGCGAGGCAGAAGTGAGGCCGGAGTGGAGGGAGAGGAGCGTACCCTGGACCTTGTCCGAGACGTAGTTGGCGGCGTTCTTGACGGTCTCCATTGTGAAAAGTGGTGGTGTGGTTGATGCAAAGATTGCAAAGGTGGACTGTGTGTTGATTGTTGCTTGAAGTTGAAGTTGAAGATCGCGAGTTGATTGTGTGATGATGAAGGAGGAAAGCTGGGCGAGGAAGAAGAGGAGGGAGGGAGGGTTTAAATAGAGGATCTGGAAGGGGATCGGAGGGTCAAGTCCGGGAGCTCCAGGCAGACATTTGCGTGTGCTCCCACTCGGTTGTGGAAGGTACGTGTTCAGACGGGCGATCCAATCAATGGTGGAAGGTGCTCTTGCCAGCAGTGCTGAGGCGTTGTTGCTTGTGATGCGACCGATCGAAGCCACCTGGCAGGAGCAGGGCACATGTCAATGAGAGGATTAGGCGCTGGCTACGTCATAGACTTTGGCACGGGAGATCTTCACCTCCCACTCTCTGCCGTGCAGCCTGCAGCCTGCTGCTGTCTCGTACTCCCATGACGTGCGCTTGCCTGCAGCCGCAATGACATCATATCCGGGGGCCTCACGCCTTCCTTGCCACGGGCACCCGCTGACGCCCGTCAAAGCAACCCACCGTCTAAGTGTGTGGCCCAGAAAGGGTCCGAATGAGGCGGGTTTCTCGAATTCTTGTTCCCGTCACATTGTCTAGCCAAGCCAAGCGACACCTAGGTAGGTACCTACCTTAGTTGAGCTGATTATCACGCTTCCTCTGACATCGGAGCTTCGGGAGAGCTCCGCTGGCGCTTGAGCTCAGGGCCTTACCCAGCTCAGACCGTGCGAATTGACACGCTCGCTGTGCTTAGGAGACACCCGCGTCGTGACTTCCTGCAAGCAAACATGGAACTGAGCAGTGACAGTTCCACGGCAGTTGCATTCACGGACGAGGAATTGGAGCTGTCAATTGGAGCTCGCTGGCAGGCAGTGACGTCCCACTCCACCGGAAACTGCTGTGGTGGGGCTCATTAAGGGGCTGTGACGCCACGCTTGGCACATGTGTGTCGGTGTTTCCCCCATTGGCTGGCATGCTCCAGCACCCGACGCCAGCAACAACTATGACGACACAACTTTTTCTAGACGCGCGAAGGAAGGTGGTCCAACACCATGGAGTAACGAACCACTGCCAGCTGTCGGCTAACGACATACGGCTGACTACAGTCATCTGGTCGCTTTGCATGGGAGTACAGCAATCAGGCTTTGGTTTCAAAAGGCAAGCGCGGCCCAGTCTGGCCCAAATGGGCGTAAGCGGCTAGACGTCAGGTGCGAGAGATCGGCGATCGCTTGCGCCTGTCTCGATCACTTTTGTGCTCGGGCGTGCCTTCTGTCTCTTGCCAGCGATACTCTGCCTGCCGCGGCACGGCAAATGAGAAAACCTTACTGCCGGAGTGCCTTCTCCGATGCTTTCGCCTTGCACTGTGCTACGGCCGGGCACCCGGTTGGCGGGATAAATGTCTCGCCCATTTGCTGTTGACATCATCATTACGTCACTTGTTTCTGTTGCTGGATGCGGCAAAGCTCCAAGCTTCAGGATGAATGCACGCTAAGCGCGCCGTCAAAGCGTGGGTCGGCGGGAGATCACCAGCCGACAGTGAAACTGGGCCCGAGCCAATGGTGATGGTGACGCACCTGTACCTACCCGTGCGGTTGTTGGCATGTACTTCTGAACAAGAAGACTTAAAAAGAAAAATAAATCCTGATCCTAAACGCCGAGCTAAAAAGGAGATAAATGCCACCAAAAAGATCCAAACCCCAAACGCCAAACTTGACCCAAAAATGGAAGAAGGAAAATGAGACCAATGCCCGGAACGCCCTGCCAGAAATGAACATGAAAAAAACAAACCTATTCCCAAGCGCCTAACGCCTTAGATGCCGATCTTGGTGGCTCTGTCCTCTGGTCTCGAGACTGTTGTTCTAGATGCTGTGATGGTGAGTCCTGATAGGTAGGTAGGGGTTATCGGAAAGGGAGGAAAAGGACTCGGAAGAGACTTGCCGAGCTTCATGCCGAAACGGAGGAAGAATCAGCCCTGGAGGGCCTTGGAGAGGAACATCATCTGCTGGTCGTTAAGCCCGGTGTATTGTATGCAGTCGGACCCGCACGGCACCGGCCTCGTGCCCTCACCTGTGCAAGAGCCGCTGAGCACCACGGCGAGGTTCATACAGGCGGGAGGGATGTTGACAAACTTGGCCACTGTGGTTGACAGAAAAACATGGTATGTTAGCCGACGGCCGCGGAGGAAATTTGGATGTTGGGCAGTAGATAGGTGGGTAGACAAGGGGGAAAAAAATAACACTTACCACCCTTGCTCGGGATCGAGCTCTCGACCTTCTTGCCTTTCGCGAGCTGGTCCTTGCACATGTCAAAGTTGTACTGCGGCACGCCGCACAGGCCGACGAGGTTGCGGCGGTGCTCACGCCTGTCCGAGTCCTCGAGGCGGACGTTGAGGGTTGGGACCTCGGCCATGCCGACAATGTCATCGTGCGTCAGGTGCATCGAGTCGCCGACGCCGCCGCTGCCGCCGTCGCTCCGCCTCTGGTTCTGGGCCTGGTTGGCGATGTCGGCCACCTTGCCCGTGACGCGGCCTGCGGCGCCCACGGCCCGGATGACCACAGGTGCGACCCTGGCGGCGGTGGTGGCGACAGCGGTGACGCC
>GL876971.1:1155687-1174057 GCA_000193285.1 Magnaporthiopsis poae ATCC 64411 | reverse complement strand
CCGATGGTGGTGGGCATGGCGGACAAGATGCTGGCCGCGGGCTGGATCTTCTTCTCGTCGAGCCTGTGCCACGCCGCGACCGGGTGGGTGTTGACGGGGAGGAGCCACGCCTACGAGCAGGCGCGGTTTTTCCTGCTGAACTGGGTGCTGTGTCTGTTGGAGACTGTGGCTGGGCAGTGTTTCCTGGCCAAGGGGCGGCGGCGCGTGGGTGCTCCGGCCCCGGCGGTCCCCGGTTGGCGGCGCGTGCTGGGCTACGTCTGGGTTCTGGGTGTATTTTTCGCCCTGACGCCGGGGTGGCAGTATTCGGCCGTTTACGATAATGTGTTAGATAGCGTTGCTTAAGGGTCGTAGAGGAGCAGATAACTAAAAAGAACCCGCGTTTTCGTCCTGTTATTGGCTGCATCTGATGGCACACGAGCAGAAGTCGTGCTTTGCGAAGTAAGCTCCAACGGGTGCGAGCTCGAATCCGCTCCACCGTAATAACGTCAAAAAAATAAAATGATGATAATAATAATAGTGTTGCGTCTAGACACGGAGATTTCGGAAGAGAATAAGCAACGAATCGAATTGAACATCTTGGTAAGGCCCTTCCACTTTATCAGAGAGGGAAGAAAATCTATCTGGCAAGCAGGGTGCGGGAGCAGGGTATATATAATGAAACCACCTCGATCGCCAAACGCCGGTTCCTCCACTCCCAATCCCCGTGGGCCTCCAAACCCCATAATCTTTCGAGACTTGCATATGGCCCCGTTGCCTGCACTGAATCACGGGATCCAACACCTTCTGCTGTAATATCTCCATCTAGGGACGAGATTGAGCCAAAAAGGGTCCGTATGTTCTGCGTTTTACGGCGAAATCTACCTTTCATACACCGCAAACTACGCTTTCAGGCTGTTCATACACATCTTCAGTGAGCCGCGTTTCATCAGCTTTAGCCATATCAAAGTAGTACATAAAATAAGTATCATCAACGGTATCATGTTCTAGGTATGACACCGTCCAACCCCTCCCAAGCCTTCCCATCCCCACAAAGCACCTAGAAAACCGAAGGGACATACAAGAATGTCCCCGAAAGCCTCGACGTAGCTCCATCATAACCTCCAGACGAAACCAAAACCATAGACGGCTTAGATTCCGCTTGGCAGAACGAGGCAAATGCACCGCTATCATAAGTTGAGCTTGGGAAAAAAAAAATAAAATCAACGACAAAATCAGACATTTCTTGGCCCAAAAGGTCAGAATAAATGGCAGCCCGGGGAATGAAGCCTGCGAAATCTTAGCCAGAGACGCCCACGAAGCCGCCGCCACCCCTTGAGGTGCCATCCCCCATCAGAGCACCCTCTCTCATCCTGAGCTCCTTCATGAGCGCCGCGGCCGCCACGACACGGAAGCTCCTCAATCCGTTGTCTGCATGTTCGCCGCCACGATTGCGCCGTCGGGGAGGTGCCGCGCCGGGCACGAGATCTTCCAGAAAACGGCAGTCGTGCAGGGAGCTGACGCAGACGCAGGCCAGACACAGGTCCAGCGGGGCCGAAGGCCCGAGTTCCAGCTGATATCCCGTGAGGGGGACGGGCTCGTCATCGTCGGATCCGTCCTGATTCGGAGCCAGGCTTGCACTTCCTCGACGCATCTGCCTCGTGAAGTAAGCCGCCGTGCGGTCAAAAGCATCGCGCAACTTGTGGCTGGAGTCGCGCTGGCGGTGCGTCTGCGGCCCTCTCTTGTTGTGGATGTGTCCGATGAAGACCTCAAGTTCCGAGATTGGCTGGACGGGGTGGTCTGAGAATCTGCACATGTGGCCGGAGATGGCGTCTTCATATGCTGCCTTGATACGCCGGGCTTCTTCCACACGCACCGACCAGCTCATAGCGCCGACGGCCGCAGCCCTGTCGAAGACGAGCCTCAAGAATGTTTCCCAGAAGGATGCCCCGGCTGCGACGACGCCACGATGGACATCCTCATGCCAGATCTTCTCTTCGTCCACTTCACGATAGAGCTCCCCGAGAACCTTTCGCGACTTGTAGAACTTGTGGTGTGGCGCCTCGCCGTGCTCAACCTTTTCGTCGTCGTTTGGGACACGGTACTGCTCCAGGAAAATCTCGTCTTGGTCGTGAAGATGGGCAATGGGGCCGGGAGAGAGGCTGCGGTAGCATAAGTGTTTGCTCAATTGACGCACGCGGGTAAAAAAGAAAAAGAAAAAGAAAGTGCTGGCACCGAGAGTCACTCACAAATCCGGCCGGTACTTGTTTGACCGTGGAAGCTCCTTCATGTTCACCGGGACGCCGGTCTTGGAGAAGTCAACAGCAGTAGAGTGAAGCTCCGCAAGTTTCAGGCAGGCTGGATGCAGCGTTCCTTCTTGCATCTGGTCTGCCAAAATCATGTGTCGAGTCGCGATGGCTCCGAGGTTGTCGTTCTTCATGAAATCCACGAAGTGCTGGACAATATCCTCGCGAACCACCGGCCGGCCAATATCCTGGGGAGGGGCGCTGGGGTAGTCTGCAGGCTGAAAGGTCTGCGTAGGCATGGCTTCTTCGTCCCAGATAACGTTGTAGATATCGCCATCTAGATCGCCACCGCTGAGCATACTGGGAAGGTCTCTAGAGCCTTTCTGGCTGAAAAAGATGCAATTCTGATGCGCCGCGAGCGGATGATCGACGGGCGGGATGATGTTCTGCGCGACTTGGATGTCGCCAGGGTGGAGAGCCGGGGACCGCGTGACGACGATCATTTGTTTATGACGTGGGGGCTTTTGGAAGCCGGGAGTTTTCTCAGAAGCAAATGTGACGTAGACCTGGCCCTCGCCGAGCAGTCCAGTCTCGTCAATGAGGCCGAAAAGAGTCTTTCCTTTCGACACGGGAATGCGCGCCTTGTGCTTCAGCAGGCGAAGCTCTCGAAGCACCACAGCCTCCACAACACCACGGAGGAAGGGATCGTGCTTGTAGTCCATGCCATTCTGGTGGGCAAAGTAGATGAACTTGCCGAGGTTGAGGGGCTGGCCGACGTTCTGAGTGTGCAGGAAGTTCTTGACGTTGTAGGCATTCGAAGTGACGGCCTGCAGCTCTTTCAAGCGGTAGCCTTGAAGCTTCATGAACCACTTCTTGTCCACTCCCATGTCCTCGAGGATTTTGATCATCTGGCGGTTGAGCACCAAGGGAGTGGCCTTGGAACCCGTGTCGCAAATCTCCAAGTTCTCCTGGTCATTGCTGTCAAACTTCTTCATGGATTCCCTGAAGTAGATGGTTTTGCCAGGCAGAGTAGTGTCGAGAGCCAGCATACCCTTGCATCCCGCGTGTCTGATCTGGAAGCACGTGGGTGCGCTCTTCCCCAAGAGGGCCTCAGTCCAGATGATTTTCATCATCTCTTCCGAGATAGATCCGACGCCATCGCTGAAGCACCGTTGTCTATCGGCGCTGTATATATCGCTGACATATTTGATGGTGATATCGCCGTAGCTGCTCAGGGGAAGGACGGAGGGCGTTTCAGAGAAGGCCTGGCCAATCCTCGCTGCAAACTTGGCAGGGCATCTGATGTGTGTGAACTTGCCCAGTTGTTCGATGATCGTCTTGTGGGTGACTCTTTGCATGCTGCCGTTGTGGTTATCGATAAAAGGTGCGCAGAACCAGACAGAACTAGTCCGCAGTGAGGAATGGGAAAAGCCGAGGAAGCTGTAAATCCTGCCTGGAAGCTGGATGCCACGTAGCAGCACATCCTTGAACCGCTCGTAAACTCGCTCCACAGAAACCCCGGCCTCGTACCTCAGGTCTTGGCTGCCCTCGTCGCAGAACTGAACTCGCAGGAAGTAGTCCTGGTGCATGGGGTGCTTGCGAAGGACGCGGTTCTTGTTCTCGACCTCAGGCCCGTGTAGGGTGATTCGGGTGGGGGTGACGACGGCGCGAAAGATGTAGGTGAGGTTGGGGCTCTGAAGCTCGCCAGAGCGCAAGTCATAGCCGCTCTGGACCTCAACATGTTTATCCGAGACCCAGTCCATGATTGCGGCTAGCTCGAAGTGGCTGGGGTCTCCGTAGGGTGATGGGAAATCGGTATTCTCCATCAGAATCTTCAGCGCAGCGGCCGAGATGGTCCTCCGGCCGGCCAGCGTGGCGGCTTTGTGTCGACGGCGCAGCTCGCGGACCATTTCTCGAAGAAGGCCAGGGTGCATGTAGGCATTGAAGAGAAGCGCCTGGAGGACAAAGAGAAGGGCAAACGGGAGGCTATTATCCGTCACTGCATCGTTCAGATCCTGCCTGAACAGGTCGAGCTGAAGCCGGAAGTCCCCCAGCGTCGGGTGGGGCTGCCTCATTGTCCGGAGATGGTATCGTGTGATGGTGGTGAAGTTCCGTCGCTCCAGCTTGGAGATGTTCTGCTGCAGGCCCTTGACTGAAACACAGAACTGGTAGATCAAGCAGTACCCGACGATCTTTTCGTGCGCTTCGTCCAGGGCGATCATCCTGTTGACCTTGTCCCGTTGAGATGGAGGGCCGGACAATTTCGTGATAGACAACAAATCGGCGAGCGTATACTCGTCGGTGAAGAAGTACGGCACATCGACAAGAGTCAACGTCAAGAGTCCGCTCGGAGCCCAGACAATCTCGTGGATCGAGCTGAGTGGGATACGGATTTGGACCTGGTCAGTCAGGGTCACCGTTAGGTTGAGCTTAGTGAATCTGGCATTCCCGCCGCGCGCCCACTATAATAGAAAGTTAGAGTCAGCATCGGGAGCGCTTGTCCAAGCACAAAAGAGAAGACCACCCCCCAAAGAGAGCTGACGACTGCGACGGGAGATCCCAGATGTAGTCGCTAACCTCTTGTTCTGGGAAGAAGACTAGGTCTCTCGCGATATAGGCATAATGTCCGCAGCTAAAGCTATGCACTTGGAAGTCGACGGACGGCTCCTTGTAGTCCTTCGCGTCGCCGGTTGCCAAACGCTCCTTTTCTGCAGCTCTGGCGACTTCCGCGGCGTGCTTAATTGCGCGGACAGTAATCTCGTCGGCAGGTCTGTCACTCGCCCTGCACCAAACTGGTGTTCCGAGGATGTGCAGCCTTGCTCTCGGCTTAGGTCCCTGGCGTTGGGCGCGACCATTGATACGCCGGCTGGTGCCAGTCGCGGTAGAGGACTGAGTCGGCGGTCTGCCTGTTAAGGGGTCGATCTCGCTGTGTCGGAGAAGGAACTTTTCGGCGTCGCTGCGGCTAGAGAATGTGAGGTGGGCGATGCGCTTGGCTGGGCTCTTTTCGCAGGTGAAGGATTCTCTGGAGATGCCAAGCGGCTTCATGAACAGCATCAACTGCTCCTCGAGGCTCCGCGCCGAGAGGTTGTGGTCCGGCAGCCCGTGCATGAAGACCTCCATCTTGGAAGACCGCGGCTGAACAGAGGGAGGGGAGGTTGTAGCAGGCGCCAACTAGGCACATCGATGGATGTTAGATTCCGGCAGACTTTTCCGGGTGATGGGCTGGGGCCGGGATTACCTGTCTGGTCAGAGGGTGTTGGCAAATCAGAGAAAGACAAACCAAGGAAACACAAAGTCATAAAAGGCAAAATAGTCTGGAAATATGCGGCCCGCGAAGACAAGGGAGTCGACCAGCCTCCACCTCAGGGCACATACAATGGGAGGAAAGTGAAAGGCGGAAAGTGAAAGGGATCGACGCTGGAACCCTGTGCGAATGCGAGAAAATATGCTCCACGCCGCAACCATGCGGGAAGAGAGGAGGGGAGGACGCAGAAGACGGATAAAAGACAAACGAAATGGCAGCTCTGCCCCCGGAGGGAGGGCGGACCAGGGAAGAGACTGGAGCTGCGCAAGGAAGCGCGAGACGGGAACCGACAGGCGCACGAGACCCCTAAGAGTGATAGAGCTGCGGGAGGCCGTCCAGGAGCTGTGGTTTAGACCAATTGGGCTTCTAGGTTAAAATGAGGCGACAGATCTCTAGGTGCCAACTGCGGGGAAGTTCGCGTGTTTGCTCTGCGACCAAAAGTGAGGGGCCGCACAGAGTCGAGCGGACGAGGGGTCGATGGCAGACCTCGTTCCGCTAGGTCGATGGAAGGGACACAACTTCCAGCGAGCCTCGTCAATACCTGTGCCAGCTGGACGACCCTGGCCTTAAAACGGGGCTGAGGTTCGTTGCTCTCGGGTGAAGCTTAAAAAACGCTTCATTGCATCTCTCGCGCCCCACAGTTCCAAGGTGGGGGTCAAGCAAAATATGGCAGCTGCCAAAACCGTGGGGGGAAGGCGCGATGAAGCTGCACGTCAGCTAAGGTGGTTGGCGGCTTCATCCTTCTTCATCGAATGGATGTCATTGGTAGGTTTGTTGCTGTTCCAACGCATCCTAACTTCTTCCTGAACCGTTTCCTTTTCGCTGCATGTTTTTTGCTGCCTATTGTTTCCTTCGCATATAGCGCGACAAACCGATGTCATGGCAAATAAATCAGGGTAGTCGGTCCATATCACGCCACCTCGCACGTGACGCAGACTTTCCAAGTTCCGGTTCTAGTTCTAAGACGTTTGCGGGGAAACGCTTTTCCTTCGGCACGGGGGTCCGCTGCCCAGACCAACACCCTGTATCCGCACAGTTCACTCTGCCGAAGCATTACCCAGGTCCGATTAACGGCCCGGCTGGTCGCAAAGTATCAGTAAAATGGAGCATCGGGAGCCCCTCATCGTGGCCATGGCATCCCCGGCCCGCGGCAGATGCCCCTGGCGATGGCCAGGTTAAAAACTATCCCTTCGAACAACCGCACGCGACCCAGCCTGTTCGAAATCGTTTACTCGATCCAAGGCGAAGAACGAGCAAGCACTCTTCTCAACATATTCCTCACGTCGATTAGACCCCCGGCTTTGCTCGTACCCACCAACCCACTATCCCGCAACCGCCTGCCCGCCATGTCGACCCCGGGGATGCTGTATGTTACCATGCAGCCGAAACCTGGCCTGTCGCTCGATCAATTCCATGAGTGGTACAACAACGAGCACGGCCCAACCCGCCTGCGGCTTCCCCAGATCTTTACCAACGGCCTGCGGTACCGCGCAACTGACGCCCTCGAGCCGACCTTCCTCGCCGTCTACGATGTCACCTCCATGTCCCACTTGACCACACCCACCTACACAACGCTCCGCGAGAACCGGTCCGCACGAGAGGCCGAGACGATCGGACAGGTCGACGTTGTCCGCTCTTTCCTCGACCTCGTCTTGTCACGCCAAGCTCCCGACTTCGTTCCGCCTGAGGGGCTCTCGGATACGGATACGAAGGGCCGCGTGCTTGTGTCAGTTGACATGACGACTTTTGGCGCAGAGTCGGAAAGTGATATCATCAGCTGGTTCAAAGAAGAATACCTGGAGATGATCTCCAAGATACCCGGGTGGCTGCGCACCCGCCTCTACCGCACCTCGACGATTGAGGGCGGTAGCGGAGCCCCGAACCTCTTGACTCTCATCGAGTTCGCAAAAGAGAATGGCCTGGGCGGGCCGGAGCAAGTGGCCGCCGAGGCGACGCCTCGCGCTCTGAAGAACGTCAGGGAGTCGATCAAAAAGTCGAACATACGTAACTACGAGCTCTTCTACGTATTCGGCCCTGCGCCCCGCGATCTCGCTCACCTATCCGCCCTACCGCCAGCCAGGTCCTTCAGCACCGCCGACGGCAAGACACGCACCGAAGCTGGCGAACCAGGCGTAGCAGCTATTGTGTCCCATGTCACTGCAGCAGACGGCCTCAACATCCCTTACCGTCTCGAAGGCAATCCGTCCCCCACGGCTCCGATCGTCGCCTTCTGCAACTCGCTCCTCACATCGTTCCACATGTGGGACGAGCTCGTCTCCATCGTGAAAGTCCAACGTCCGGATCTACGCATCTTGCGGTACGACACGCGCGGCCGGCACACCGGCACGCCAGAGACTCCTGCTACTCTGACAATGTTGGCCGACGACCTGGCGAGCGTCTTGAAGGCGCTCCGCATCCCGCGGCTGCACGCACTCATCGGTGTCTCCATGGGCGGCGCCACGACGCTCGAGTTCGCCCTGCGCTACCCGGAACTGCTGGGGCGATTTGTGGCCTGCGACTGCAACGCGACGTCGAGCGCGGCCAACACGGCGGCCTGGAAGGAACGCATTGCGATGGCCGAGTCACCCGAAGCTGGAGGGATCGGAGCGCTGGCGGGCCTGACGGTCTCAAGGTGGTTCCACCCCGACACAATGACCAACAAGGCCGCGCTCGCGAGCGGCATGACGGA
Organism: Magnaporthiopsis poae ATCC 64411; assembly: GCA_000193285.1. Taxonomy (NCBI): domain Eukaryota; kingdom Fungi; phylum Ascomycota; class Sordariomycetes; order Magnaporthales; family Magnaporthaceae; genus Magnaporthiopsis; species Magnaporthiopsis poae. Next base: position 1,165,842 of record GL876971.1, on the reverse strand, counting down.
CATGGTGGCTGCCAACGACGTGGGCGGGTTCAGGTATAGTTGCCAGGCACTCTGGGACTACGACCTCAAGCCGCGGCTGCCCGAGTGCAAAGTCCCGGGGCTGTTGGCGGTCGGTGACGGCGACGGCAAGGGCGCGCTGGTCAAGGCCATGGATGGGTTCAAGGGACTCGTAGGCAAGGGCGGCGTCGAGCTTAGGGTTGTACCAGGAACGGGACACCTGCCCATGTTCGAGAATGCCGCGGCGTTCTGGAGTAGCGTCGAGGATTTCATCTGAGGCTAGATTACGGTCCTGGTGCCCGGGGTAATTTTTCTTCCCTGTGGATATCGACGAATATCCCGCAACCCCCTGCCTGTCTTCGGGAGGGAACGGAGTTGCAGCACCGGGTCGTAGCGACCGGCCAATACTCGGGCGGCTGACTGCCCATACCAGTACTATTGTAACTCAGGGCGCCGATTTACGTAGCATGTCGCAATCGACTGGGCCTTGCCAGTCTGGCCAATACCCCATGGCACACACCGTTGTATTCCGATCCCCAGTGCCAGTGCTGTATCGGCCGTCAAATGCGGGGTTTTGGGGAAAGGCAGGGGGTGTTCTCTGACCGACTTTCGGCCCGAGAGTTGGTGGATGCGGATGATTTTTCTTCTGCGATTCCTCCCGTTACACGTCTGGTTTTGTGATGGCGCCGAGCGTCCGAGGGCAACGGCCGGGAGACAGCTGGCCAAGATGTAGCTGACCGGGCCGCGATGGGCCCGTGGTGGTCCAGACTTCTGGTCCTGAAGCTGGTATCGGGCCATTCTGACATGGAAGTCCAAATAAAGAAAGGTCAAGGGCGGCTACCGCGCCGCAACCATCACCGTAACGGACCCGCCAGCAAAACGTCTTATCGGACTAGGACGGAAACGGCGCGCGTTGGCGAGTGGTTGTTGACGGACTATGCGAAAGACTACGGGCTCGCCGCAGATTAGCTAATTCCCCCGCAAAAGAACTATGTCCAGCAGCAAGTGGGTGCGGTGGATGCACTAGAGACTCACGGTGGCGAGAGAGTACAGCTCAGCCGCGAACTGCACACGCTGCATATCATGGAGGCTACTATCACTCGGCCCAGCTCGGTGCTTCCTCGTTGGTTCCTATGCATCCGGCACTGCCCAGACGCAGACTACGGATGCAATGCCCCATCAGCGAAAAGGGGGTTGGCCGCAGTGGGTGGAATGGCTTGATGATCTTTCAAAGATCTAGGCGGTCTTGGTGATTTGGATGGTGGGGAGTGAGTGGGATGGAGAGAAGGGAACCCCCGATCAAAACCAAAAAAAAAAAAAAAAAAAAAAAAAAAAAAAGGGATAATTCCAAGAGACGTCGGCTGCCTGTCAAAGAAAAAAAAAAAACAATACGAAAGTCAATGCGCGCGCTCACAATCTCAGAATCGTGTTGCCATTTTCCAGGGAGCCGGATTAGGCGGAGCCTCAACATCAGGCGTCGAAGGTCAGCTGAACAAAACTGAGCCCCAGCCTTCGTAGGTTCCCATGGGTTTGTTCGGGGGTAAATCTGGGTCGGCGACAGCGGGTGCTGGGGGAGATGGTCCGGACAGCCCCATCCGACCCATTTACAATGGAAGAATGAATACCCGCCAAGTCGAAAAACGAAGAAAAGGGAACCTACCTAAAGCTTGAGCGCGGGAAATCCCTTGTTTCTTTTCTTTTCTTTTCTTTTGTTTTTTCAGGGGAAAACAATGACATTTCCGCCTTGGCCCTTGGCAGACATTCGCAGCTGGGCGGGGCAGGCAGCCCGTTGTGGCATTTATTTGTCTGTCAACCAGCGAATCCGCATCAAAGAAACAATCTCATGCAAGCCGAGGCGAGACGTGGCGCGAGCGGAAAATAAAAAAGAAAAGAAAATGTGCCGAGGTGCGGGCGGGAATGTCGGCAGGTTACTGTAAGCTGTCTGATCCGAGCAGCCGCATGTTTGTGGTCCGGTCCCAGTCGTGCGGTATTTAATCTCGTGACCATTTTGAAGTTCGTCCCCTTGTCGCAAACTGTGAATGTCGGCGCGCTCTACCAGCATTTCGAGGAACGGCGACAGCCCCTGAACGGGAATGATTAAAGAGAAAAAACAAAAAGTCCTCGTGTCGTTGCTCCCAGTCAGGTTCGCGAGATGGATGCGCCGATAGGCATGCTAAACATGCCTGTTCACCCCACCTGCCCCAAACGACGAAACGGGGGCGTGCGGGGCCCCAAGTGGAGAAGCTGATGGAACTCTCGAGCCCGCAAGCGAGAAGGACAGGCATAAAGGCCCGATGGCAGTTGCGACGGGAGGCCCGGGCGACAGCTATGACATCACACGCGCGGCCCGACTGCGACGCTAAGCGCGACGCCGTTTCTATCCTGTTGGTGTCAGGTTGCCCGTTTTCGTTTAGGTGTATTTGAGAAGAGAAGCGAAGCGAGAGAGATAGGAATGCGCGTGCGCCACGTGGAACTTCGGGGCAATTATTTGTCAAAATGAAACAGTTTTCCAGGTTTCTTTTGGGTGATTTGCTTGCAGGAGGAGCGCGTGCCCGCGCTGACGCGTGAAGTGGTGTCCGCTCGGTCGATCGCTGCAGCGTTTGGACTTGGCGAATGGCAGTTGTGGTGGGGCTCGTGTGGCCCATCGGCGCTAAGAATTTGCCACGGCCGGGGACGTCATGCACACACGATATTTTTTCCTAGCACCTACTATTCGTTCCGTTTGATTGATTTTCATTGTTTAGCTGCTTTGCAAACGGTCATAATCGAAGCCAGCCACTAGGTTCCTCCTCAACCGTCCATTGGGCCGTTTCGTACCCCGACTTCCCGGATCTAATTGAGCTAGGCGATGTTCCATTATGTCATGATCGGTGCAGCCCTCTGAGCAGCGATGCCACCCAACCCCAGACGTTTCCTGAGCCAATCCAAGTCTCCGTGCCTGCTGGCTGCATGAAGCGTGCGTCTGCCCCAACTCTTGCAGGGGGATCCAAGCTGGGGAAGAGCTCACCCCGTGGGCTGGCATCGGCGCGACTCGGTGCGGCCGGCAGGCTTAGATTTGACTCCACGGCCTCGCTGGCAGGATGGTTGTGTTCTTTCCAAGGGGTGGCCCCACCTGATGTCCTTCATCGCCCCGACCTACCCTACCCTTCCGATCCCCTCTGGCGGGAGGATTCGAGGAGGCAGAAGCATGCCACTAACATTCTCAGAAAGACCGGCCGAGCTTGAGGGGCCGCGGTGGGCCCCACCAATCACACATATGGAAGCGGATTGATTCTGCTGGTGGCATGCTTTGCATTCGGCCCTACTCCAAAACTGCGCTCCCTCTGCACTGTTGTGGGGATCGGCGCCAGAGCACGATAGAGCCCAAGCCACGAGGCTCCCAGGGATTTTCGCAAACAACGGAGAAATGGGACGCCACGGACGTTGGTGGCGCTATTGTCTCGCCTGTCCTTGCTTCGCTCCTCGGGCTTTCCATGCCTCTTGCATCACGCCACGCTAGACATGTGTCTGTTCTTCTGACTGATGACAAGTCTTCCCCGCAGCGCTCTCCAGCAGGTCTCCAAAGCTACGGCATCGGCGACGGTCTAGTGCTCGTTAGGAGAGGGGCGGAAGATGATTTTGGAATGCGTCAGTGGTGCCGAAAACCGGAGACAAAAAAGCAAACGAAAAAAGGCCCTTTTTTGGAGGTAGGTTAAGCTGGGAGCGCCGTCATTGGAGCATGGATGACGGGTCGCATGCCCGGCTGGCCAGTTCCAGGTGGTACCTTTGCGCCCTGCGCCTTGATGGCGTTGCCTCGAGCGCCTTTGTCATTCCCGGTCCCTGCCCTTCTCCGCCTGCGGGGTCTCCACCCCGTGGGATAATGAACGTGGAGGCTCTCGTGATGACCCGTCGAGCCAAAGTTACTACGCAAATTGGACTGGGGGCAAAGCCTAACCCTCATCTCACCACATCAGGCTTTGGGGCCCCAGATCGGATACAAATAGGTCCCCCGATCTTCCTCTGGATCCCATTCCACCGTTCCCAACATCCCCCATTCCCAATTTATTTTGGCACTGGTGTTTTGACCTCTTCATTGTTCGGGTCATATCACACCTTCTAGTCTTTGGCTTCTCTGTCTCTCCCACACACACAAACACTATGGCTCGCGGCATAGTGAGGCGGCCTGAGAATGAGGCCGGCGCGGCCTGGCCCGCCATTGCGGTCGGTGCCTTTGTCGCCTTTGGCGGTGTCCTGTTCGGCTACGACACGGGCACCATTAGCGGCATCCTGGCTATGGACTTCTGGAAAAAGCAGTTCTCGACGGGCTACCTGGATGCCAACGGCAACCCCGGCGTCTCCCCCTCGGAGGAGGCGGCCGTCGTGTCGATCCTCTCTGCCGGCACCTTCTTCGGCGCCCTCCTCTCGCCCCTTTTCGCTGACACCATCGGTCGTCGCTGGGCTCTGATCGCGTCCTCCTGGGTCTTCAACCTTGGCGTCGTCTTCCAGACCGCCGCCACCGCCCTGCCGCTCTTCCTTGCCGGTCGCTTCTTTGCCGGTCTCGGTGTTGGTCTGATTTCTGCTTTGATCCCGCTGTACCAGTCCGAGACGGCTCCGAAGTGGATCCGTGGTGCCATCGTCGGCGCCTACCAGCTGTCCATCACCATCGGTCTGCTGCTCGCCGCTGTGGTTGACAACGCGACGCATCTGCACAACGACACGGGCTCGTACCGCATCCCCATTGCCGTGCAGTTCGCCTGGTCCATCATCCTCATCGTCGGCATGCTTATCCTACCCGAGACCCCGCGTTTCCTCATCAGGCAGGGCAAGATTGACGGCGCCAAGGTCGCTCTCGGCAAGCTCCGTCGTCTGCCGGCGGACCACCCCGCGGTTGACGACGAGGTTGCCGAGATCAAGGCCAACCACGACTACGAGATGAGCATCGGCAGCGTCAGCTACATCGACTGCTTCCGCGGCCCCATGCTCAAGCGCCAGCTTACGGGCATGGGTCTCCAGGCTCTGCAGCAGCTGACGGGCATCAACTTCATCTTCTACTACGGCACCAAGTACTTTGAGAACTCGGGTCTCAGCCAGCCCTTTGTCATCCAGATGATCACTTCGGTCATCAACGTCGTTTCGACCCTCCCGGGACTCTGGGCTGTCGACAGGTGGGGCCGCCGCGCTCTCCTGCTTGGCGGTGCCGTCGGCATGGCCGTCAGCCAGTTCCTCGTCGCGATGCTCGGAACCCTGACGACGGGCCAGGACGGCCAGGGCAAGATCATCGTCTTCAACACGGATGCCCAGAAGGCCGGCGTCGCCTTTGTCTGCATCTACATCTTCTTCTTCGCCTCCACCTGGGGCCCGCTCGCCTGGGTCGTCACGGGCGAGATCTTCCCGCTCAAGCACCGTGCCAAGGGCCTGTCCATCACCACTGCCACCAACGTAAGTATCTTTTGTTTCCCACTGCAACATGCTACCCGCACGCCTGCTAACTCTGCTCAAATAACAGTGGCTTCTCAACTGGGCCATCGCCTACTCGACCCCCTATCTGGTCAACTACGGCGCCGGCTATGCCAACCTGCAGTCCAAGATCTTTTTCGTCTGGTTCGCCTGCTGCTTCGTCTGCATCGCCTTTGTCTACTTCTTCATCTACGAGACCAAGGGCCTCTCGCTCGAGGAGGTCGACCTGATGTACGCCGAGTGCCCGTCGGCCCGCAAGTCGGCCGCCTGGGAGCCCACCGACAACTTCAGGCACCGCGCCGGCAGATAGCCTGGGATTATTTATCGTCAAAAGGCCGGCAGCGAGCATGGTGCAGACCATGCCGAGACCGCCGCGCCTGGAGCCTAGGTCTCTGGCGGCTCCATGACGTCCGCGTTGCCTGTTTGCCTCTCTACGCCTGGCTAATGACGCGGACTATGAAATGTTGATGACGCCTTTTCTTTTGTTTCCTACGTATCTATCTGGCTTCCACGGGTTTTCTTTGGTTTTGGCTTGTGGCGCTAGGCTGCTTCCTGGATACCAGCGGATACCGCAGTTCTTTTTTGGCTTTGTTTGTTTCGACCGCCAGGCTAGATGGCAATGTACAACGCAATAAATAAAAAAAATAATTGTTCAAATGATTTCGCCGCTGATGTTGCAAGTTATTCATCACTTGCGCCACGTTTGGCTACATGATGCTTTCTACTGGGAGATAGGTCTTTATCCGATGACGTGTCGATGTAGTCGAGATCTTTGTCTGTTGCCCATCCATCTGCACTATGAACCACCCGGAAAGTTCCCGCGCCGGCGCTTTTTAAGCGGCAGTATTCGGTGCTTCTCATTCCGATAAAAGATTTGCTCGTTCAGTGTCAGGGCATACCCGGTCGACATCTGCGTATCTGGTGGGCCACCAGTATCTCCCTCGGAGATTATTCGCCATGATAGTCTTGGAGAAATGACCGCATGCGTCGTGCGCCCATGCCAACACTCGCTCCACCTGTGTGTTGGACACACACCTGGCCAAGCTCTCATCATTCTCCAGGCGGTAAAAGCACTCCGTCGACGATGCGGAATCCGAGTGATCGCATGATGGCAAGCTCTCCGACGATGCTTAGGAAACTGCTCGAGGGCACCCGCTCCACAGGTCAGGAACCAAGATGACATCCTGGTACCATTTGTCGATTTCGCTGAACCCGGGACAGGTATGAGGGGACTTCATGATCGTCATGGGAAATCCCAGAGCCATCATGAGGATTTCCAGGACCAGTGTGAGGAGTCGCCTTTTCCTCCGGAGAGTCTGCAGCTGAACTGTGCTCCTCACAGCCCCAGCAATTTTTTATATATTTTTTATTTTTTATTTTTTTTATTACTTTTTTCGTCTGCTCAAAAGCTTTCGTGGTGATTTTTTTTTCTCAACGCTTTGATAGGTAGATTTTGAGGTGGGAAAGACCCGTCATCATGAAACTTACGTGTGTATTTAATCGGCGGGACCCGGAACCAGAGATCATGGGACAGATGAGGAGGTGGTGCCTTTGGACGGCATCTCTCGCCCGACTGCGAAATGCCGCGCGCGCATATTCTCGTCTGGTTAGTTACCCACTTAGGTAGGTTGGTATCTCCGATTTTGCTGGCGTCGCTTCCGGCCGTCCGCGAGTCGGTCGATGACATTTACCACGGCCGTGGTTTTTTTGCTCGTTCGGGATTGACAGGATACAAGATACAACCTTAGGTAAGGTAGGTGTGCTGACAGACAGACTACCTACCCACCTGTCTAATCTACTTGAGGAGCTTTCCCCTCCTTTTTTCTTTCTTTTTTTTTTTTTTCCTTTCTTATCGGCCAATTTCGGAAAAGCAACTGCAGCCAGCAAAACCAGCCTTTACTTTCTTTTTCGAAAAAAAAGAAAAAAGCTTCTCTCCGCATGGTTTAACCCCCCTATTATTGCCTTCCCCCTGAAGGTCTCCCGCGCATTGTCCAGGGTTGATGCTTGGGGCGCCGCAGATGAGTGGGTGTGATGAAGCGGATCGGCCGTCGAGGTTGGCGTGCTGCAGGTATCATCCTAACACACAAAAGACGGGGTTGCGTATGTGCCGGCCGCTCGAAACATTTGCGGGTTCCATCGTCCATCTTTTCTTTTCTTTTTTTTTCTTCGTCTTTCTTTCTCCCTTTTCGGTCCCCCGAACTTCGATAGTGCCACGGCCTCCTGACGACAGAAGCGGGCTAACTAGGCGGCTTCCTCCGCGTGTGCGAACGCCTTCCGCATTGCGTTCCTCGACCGGGCTGAAATTGATCGGTCTTGCCGGGACTATTTCGTCCCCCACCAAGTTCATTTATTTTCTGGACGAATCCGCAATCGTGTCAGTCTTGGGCGGGGCTCCCTAGTTCCGGGGCTTGGCAGGCTGAGGGTCGGGGGCGTTGCACCGGACGGGATGCTCACCCATTGGCGGCGCGAGTCAGCTGTCAACGAGCGGAGGACCCGCTTCTTCCGTTAGCTGCGGCCCCTCCGCGGCAGAATGGCTGCAGGCAACTTCCGTTGATCTTTTTTTGTCAGGTTTTCTTTGTTCTCGAAGGTTGCATTTTTCGAGCCGGCGTCTTTTCCAGCCGGCGTCCTTTCGGCCGGAAATGGTACGGTTGCATCCCCGAGTGGCTGTCACTGACTAGTCTGCCAAGTCGGCCGCCATCCCGCATGAGGCTACGCAAAGTAAGACGCCAGTAGACGGCGATGCCAGCAACATGTCGCCGCCTATGAATCCACCTCCTTCGAGAGAGCAGGCGGGGAGGTGTTCGAGGAGAAGGGAGAGGAAACCAACAAACCTGAAGCCGGGAACTGGGCTTGCCTTGCCGATGGGGACAAGGTGGAGAATGAAACAGGCCCTGCCCGGCAAAGACTCCCCAACTTGGCTGTCGGTCGAAATGATGCATGGAAAGTCCCGGTCTCAGGGTCTTTTGATTGCTCCTAGCTCCAGCCATCTCCAAACCACGGTTCTGCCAAGCCGAGGACACCCCTTGTTGCTTGGTCCAAAGAATCCTTATCCGGGATAGAGGAGAGCAGGGGAGGCGGGTGTGCCTGGCTGTCACCTCGTTTCCGGGCTTGCTTCAGTCGCCATATCTACATAATGCCATGGGTTCCGCTGTCGATCGCGATCCCTTTTTTCGCTTGTCTTGCCTTTTGTTGTCGTGTGCGTTTTTTTCCCGGTCGTCTCTCTTCCCCGCCGTCGTCAACACAACTTGGGCAACGATCAGCATCACGTCGCCGCCGATCCCACGAGAGCCGCACGCAACGCCAAGCCCCAAAGATGTTGAAGGAGGTCTCGGAGCTGCACTCTATGGGAGGGGCAGCAGCAGGAGGAGGAATGGCCAAGAACGCGCCCGAAAGGTTGGCCGATAGCCAGGCATACATTCTCAACAACATCTCCATCGCCTTCATCGTCCTCACCTCGGTGTTTTTGGCCCTCCGCTTCTGGGCCAAGAACCTTACGGCCGCCACCGTCCTGTACCTCGACGACCTGTTCCTCGTGGCCGCGTATGTTGTGAACCTGGCCATGTGCGCCATGGGACTGAGTAGGGCGCACCTATTTTCCTTTTCTTTTTCTGGTGTCCTCCTCCTCGTCGAAAACATGGGGGCTGACCGACGCACCTTTTTCTCCGGACAGTCATGACTCGTGTCGGCGGCGTCGGCCAACACGTCGAGTACCTCGAAGAGCACGACCCGTCCAAGCTGACGGGCTGGGCGCAGTGCATCCTCGCCTTTGAGCTCATCTACTTCACGTCCATGTCGCTGCCCAAGATGGCCATCGTGTTCCTGTACCTGCGCGTGCTCAACTGGAGGGGCCCCATGCGGACTGTGGCCTATGTCGTCCTGGGCCTGCTGGTGGCGACCTCGCTGTCTTTCGTCATCACCGCCTGCCTCCAGTGCCGCCCCATCGCCTTCTGGTGGGACAAGAAGCTGCCCGGCGGCGGCACGTGCATCGACGTCCAGGCCTTCTTCCACAGCCAGGCCATCCCGGGCATCGTGCTGGACGCCATCATTATCGCGATGCCCCTGCAGACCGTCTGGGAGCTGAAGCTGCCAGTCGCCAAGAGGATTGCGCTGCTGCTTATTTTTGCTGTTGGGAGCTTGTAAGTTTGCTTCTTCCATCTCTTGTGTGAGCTGTCCTGATCTAACCACCGAGGTGTTGTTCTGTTGATAGCGGCATGGTTTCCTCGATAATACGTGCCATGACATTCTTCAACACGTCCGCATTCGCCGACCGCACTCGTAAGTCTCATACGCCAAGCGTTCAAATCATGCCGCCTAGGGATCAACGTGTACTAACACCTGTCCCCTATCCAGTCGCGTCGGTCGAGCTTGTTGGCTGGTCCATCATCGAAACGAGCACGTACATCATCACAAACTGCATGGCGTCCATGAGGCCGCTCGTGTCGCGCTTCGCGCCCGGGTGGCTCAAGTCGGCCGCCCGCTGGACCACGTCGGGCATCGGCGGCAGCGGCGACAAGTCCGGGAACCGCGGCCGCATGCGGTCGTACCCGCGGCAGCAGAAGTCTTCGGACCTGCAGTCGGACGAGCTTGAGCTGACGCGGCCGCCGTCGGCGGGGCAGCTCGGGTTCCCCCGGCCGACGTCGTCGACGGCGCAGTTCGGGTGTCATACGGTAATAGAGGGGCGGCGTGCGACGGAATTAATAAATGCACGAAAAAAAAAAAAAA
>GL876971.1:1121830-1152418 GCA_000193285.1 Magnaporthiopsis poae ATCC 64411 | reverse complement strand
CTTCTTGGGGTTCGAGGGTCCGGGAGTCGCCGGCCTGACGTCGCCGCCGGGTTTGGGCCCTCCCGCCGTGGTGCCAGCACCCGCGCCGAAGCTATACTTGATAAAGGTTGGTACTGGCCGGATCGTCATGTCCTTTTCGCTCCTGAAGCCCGGCTTTTGGTTCTCGTCCATGCCGCCGCAGACGATCGGCTTCATGACGCCGTTGGTCTGCCAGCCCACAAAGATGCTGCGGCCGCCGTCCAGGTTGAGGGCCAGGTCGGCCTTCTCGATGCCCTTGCCGAGGAAGCCCTGCAGGAAAGCGTCCATCAGCGCGCGGAGGTCGTTGATCTTGACGCCGTGGTCGCGAAGACTCGTGTAGGCAAAAACGATCCTGTGGCGCGGCCCCATCTTGACCATGGCCAGCCTCTCGTTATTCTCGTTTGCGGTCGCGGTGCCTCCAGGGAGCTTGGCGAAGTCGGTCTCGACCTTGGTGCCCTTCTGAAAGTACTGGAATCTATCCTCCGACTGGTCGATGGGCCTTTTTAGAACCGGCCCGCACTCGAGGAAGCTGCCGTCGTCTCCCCCGAGCCTCCCAAAGACGTTGCGGTACACGTCGGGCACCGACACGTACTGGGCGTCTTTGCCGGACGTGGGTCCGACGCTGAAGTCGTTCTTGGGCCCCTTGTCGTTGACGAAGAAGCCACCGTTGGTGAGGAGGAAGGTCGAGGCTTTTGGCTGGCTCTTGGCGTAGTCGAGGGGCGACTGGAGCCCGTTTCCGGCGGTGCTTCTACTAACGCACGTGTCAGCGCCCTCCAGAATGATGGCCGTGAACATGCCTGAGCCCTTTGTGTTCATCTTCTGCATGACGTTCTTCACGCTTATGCGGGCGTTGATCACGGAAGCGTCCTTCTCCCAGCCTTTGGCCAGGTGGAACTGGTGCATCGTTGCGCCTTTGGTGAGGGTGGTTTGGAGATAGGCGGCCGCATCGACAAGGGCCACCAGCGTGCCGGCAGAGAAGAGGAAGAGTAGCTTCATTGCTGCGAATGGATGTCGAAAAGGGGTTGGGATGGCTTGTTGTTTTCCTGGTGTGGTGTCGAAAAGGAGTCGGGATAATTCGTTGTTTTCCTGGTGTAGCGTTGAAAAGGCGTTGGTGTGATTTGTTGTTTTCGTGGTGTGATGTCGAGGCAATTCTGGACGATCCAAGCAGGAGATCCGGCAGGGCGTTATATAACAGCTGGACGATGGCGTATTGTTGCGATCCTACCTAGTAATCGATATGTCTTCCAACATTTTCCTACCTTACACTTTCGAGCTCTTCCTCGAATGTCGTGAGACTTACTAGGTAGGCGCTTAGCGTGGTGTCTATTATTGTGCTTGCTGGAGGGGGTGGTGATGAGGCGCGAGCACGGGGTTTGGCCTCCGGTCAGGGCCTTCTTACCATGTCTTACATCTTATCCTGCTTCCTACACCTTATCCTGCTTCCTACACCTTATCCCGCTTCCTCCATTGTATCCTGCTTCCTCTATCTTGTCCTATTTCCTATGTCTTGTCTTACTTCGATATCTGGTTTTGTATCCTATATCCTGTCTTATTTCCTGCATTTTTTCTTTATCTCTATTCCTTCTACTAGAATGCTTATGGGTGCTGGTTTTGGTCCGGAAGGCGTCGCGAGGTGCTGGCTTTGAGTAGAGCTACATGGAGGGTATCGAAATGGATACAGTGGATCGCTCCTTGACGTGTGGTTCTGGCGCGGTAGCCCTATTAGGAAACCACCACCACGAACCTACGTTTACGAGGCTGCATTTGCACCGCCTTGCTGGGCCGAAATTGTGACCAATCAAGCAGGCTGAGCTGCCGCCCCCGCGTGGGGCGGCTCACCTTAATGTGTCTGCGCCCCTTCAGGTGGTGTTGAGTTTACTCTGATTATCCCCCCTTGCCTTCCCGTTCTCTCTCCAAGAATATCACTTTTGCTCAGCGCATGCCAGCCAGCGCATGCCAGCCATGTCGTCGTCTCCCTCTTTCCACGGCTTCCCGGATCTTGCTCCCGAGCTGCGGATTGCCATCTGGGATGACGCAATCGCAAGCCACCTCCAGGACGCCCTCGAGAACCTCCCACCACACCTGCGTAGAAGGCTCGATGGGAAGACGCACTTTTGGGACGATAGCGGGCATCAGGATCTCGTTGAATGCTTCCCGATTCTGGCCGCCTGCCACGAGGCGCGGAGGCGTGCCATCGACTACTTTCGTCAGCGGGCGGGGCCGAGGCGTCGCCTGCTCTACTTTCCACCACACCTCTGGCGCCTCGAAAGGTGGAGAGACGGCGCGGTCCCAATTCAGATGAGCCTGGGACATGACAGCGACGGAGCCTCATCTTCTCAGCCGCCGCCGACAACGCTGTGCCTCTCGCAAGGCCGGTTCGCTTCCCCTAGGCAGCTCGTCGGCGTTGCCGCTCGCCACTTTGGAACAGAAATAGAGCGTGTTGTCTTTCACTTCGACGTTGGGCCCGGCAGCGGCACGGCGTTGAATTCCTCGACGTACTGGCCCAACCCCAAGTGCGCCGCAGGCATGGACGTGGATGACTTGTCGGCACCGTGGGTATTCCCCTCACGCTACCACCGCTGCATCAAGATCCCGGGATTTGTTCTCGGGTGATTAATCACACGCATGTCGCGCTAACTTCGAAGCCGTCTGTACTCTCAGTTACAAAATCGTCGACAATCACAAGCACATCATCAGCCTGAATATCGCGAGACATGGCCCGCCGGAGGCCATGGAAGTCATGTCTGTCTCGAGAGACCGCGAGATCAGACGATCGACCAAGGCGCGATCGCACAGGTGCTACAAGCTGGCCATGCACCTGCTTATCCTAATGGACCTTGTCGATGCTGCGCGGAGGGATCTGCCTCGTCTCAAGCACTTCGAGGTCCATTGCGAGGATATCTCACCGCCTCTAGAGCGCGACATCCCCTTCGACCCGGATAAGCATATTGAATGGACGAGGATTGAGGCGGTTGTCGGTGGGAACGGCCAACTGTTTGGCTGGTTCACGGAATTTCGGGACCATTTTTATTAGAGAAATGCTTTTCTGCGGTAAATACCTACCTACCTACCGAGATACCTAACCAGCGCCGCAAAGCGGCGAGTCACCGCGGGGATCTACGGGTAGGGCAGGGTATCAGGACCCTCGTGGACGTTGGAAATCTTGAACAGCCTCTTCTGCTACTTACTCTGAGACGGAGATCAAGCAATCCAGTCTACTGCATTCCTCTTCCTTTGCAATCTCGTCCGTCTCAGAGGAATCGGCCGGTGCGCAGACACACCGGGTTCTCGATACCGTACCTTGCCAGTGAATCTCCCGTGTTGACCCGTTCCTTTGTGACAATAACCGCCCGGTTAACCCTTTGGTGCTGGCGACAGGCTTTTGCTCAACGCCCGGCCGAACTTTTGCCATGAATACAAAGCAAAGGGAGCAGATCTGCACTGGGCCGTTACAGTTCTTTTAGGTAGGTACATTTGCGAAAGAAATATCAAAAGCCCCGACTTTTGATCAATAGGCATCCACTAATATATATGTATCCTCAGTTGTCCGAGATCAGCATGCCTTCGTGATCCAGCCGAAGTCCCAGGAGGATAGGACTCTGCTGAAGGTGGGAATGGGTCAAGCTATCGCTGGCTGGACCAGAATGCCTGAGAGGACAGAGTTTTCTGTAGACAGCAAGCATCGGCCGAGGGTAGGCGAGGTCGGGTGCTCAACAAGCCCGTCTTCAATGGCCGGCTGCTGTGCCCCACCGCTGCGACTCTTAGGGTCCACGACGTAGGCGGCAGGCGAAGCATGCTGTGCCGCAGGCAGGCATGTGAGACTGGACGCTGCAAGCGCGAAACACCTCTCTGGTTGGCTCCCTTGACATGACCTCAGATGGGAGAATAGGAACTCACTCGCTGCGGCTCTGACACATTGACGAGCTTATGCACGATATCGTCTAATTCGATGAAGCGGTCGCGGGTGAGCAGGCACCCTGCGCAGAAAAATATGACCTAATTCAGCCAGTAAAGCCTCCGTTTCGGGACTGATGAAACGGGCTGCCATCTTTTTTTCGGGGCAATATTTTTTTTGGGCTCCGAATGGCGCACGTGACTCGAATGAACGACTCTGCCGGTGTGATTTCTTCCCCTCACTAACCTGCCTATCACTGCACGCGAAGCGAACTTTCCACGTACCTAGGCTTAAAAACCCAGTCGACTCGATACACACGACCTTTCCCACCCAGATCCAGCAACCATGGTCAATTCGGCAAAAGAATACTGGGAGGGCGTTAATGCCGATATTGACGGCATGCTTGGCGGCGTTCCATCTGCAGACGGATTTTCACACGTCTCCAGAGTGGACTTGCAAGGTTCGCGCAGTTTTCTCGCGAAGCTGGGGATTGGACAGAAGAATGGCCGACGCAGGGTTGCCAACGCGCTGGAGGGCGGGGCGGGGTAAGTGATTTGGCAGTCGACAGACTGGAAAGCATTGTCATCATATTGCTGATGCTGAACACGCGAGACAGTATTGGAAGGATCACGCAAGGTCTGCTTGTCGAAGTGGCAGATGCGGTCGACGCCATAGAGCCTGTAGCCAAGTTTGTCGCCCCTCTGCAAGAGGTGACAGGGGTGCGGAACGTCTTCAACGTCGGCCTGGAGGACTGGTGCCCCGTCGAGGGGACGCTGTACGACTTGATCTGGGTGCAATGGTGCGTGGGATACCTGACCGACGAGCAGCTTGTGGCGTTCATGAAGCGGTGCAAGGCAGCGCTGAACCCTGACGGCGGAGTCATGGTCGTCAAGGAGAATTTGAGCACAAGTGGCAGTGATGCCCTGGATGAAGTCGACGGGTGTGTCACGAGGGTGGACTCGAGTTTCTTGAGTCTGTTCGAGGAGGCAGGCTGGCGTATAATTCGAGCCGAGACGCAGAAGGGGTTTGTCAGTCAAAGTCGAAGGAGGCTTCTCCCGGTCCGATCTTACGCGCTGAAGCCTAAAGATTGTAACGTGGTCGGGTGACCGGACCATCATGGGATCCGCGCATGGGTCGACGAGTCGGCCCTACTGCAAATTCGTGGGTGATACATCATCAATATAATAAGCACTGCTTTTCCGTAGTGGGTTGGGCCACTTCAAAATGCGGCAGGCACGGGTTCCTGTAATCGGTTCCATCTTGCTACCCCGCACGCCCCAGTACAGGCCCGCCAAGCAACCACTTTTACCGTGTCGTGCATCGTGAGCTGTCGCTCAGCGCAACCAACTTCGACGTTGCCTCTCCCCTGGTGAATACCTGCTAATGGAGGGACTCGAGAAGCTCCTAGATTGGGCGGAGACGGAGGGCGTCTTATGGCACGGAGTTTACCCCACAGAAATCCCCTATCGAGGCACCGGAATGGTCGCTAGTCGCCATCTCAAGGCATGTACGAGTACGATATCTACGAAAACAAAGTTCATTTGTCGAGGCGAGCAATCTAACCAAGTACCTGCTTCCCAATTACAGGAAGGAGAGGACATCCTCTATGTACCCATCGGGCTGGTCCGCAGTTTACACACCGTTCCTGGACATGTCTCTCGCAACCTGCCATCCGACACGTCAATTCACGCCCTCCTGGCTGCAGACCTGACAATCAACGGCGTGGCGGAAGAACTGGCGTTGTGGAAAGGGCGTCTTCCTACACTGGCCGACTTCAGCACCGGCATGCCATTCATGTGGCATAAAAAGCTCCTGGCACTCCTCCCGACGCCAGCCGGAGAGCTTGTAGAAAGCCAGCTGGGCAGCTTCTACCGAGACTGGGCTCGCGTCACCAAGGCTTTCCCGGATCTGCAGCAGGAAGACTACCTTCACAACTGGCTCATCGTCAACACGAGGAGTTTCTACTACTGCACGCCGCAGAAGGAATCATACCCCCCGGCCGACAGGCTGGCCTTGGTCCCCATTGCCGATCTCTTCAACCACGCCGATGATGGATGCAGGGCCAGCTTCGCACTAGACGGCGGGTTCGCCGTTTCGGCAGATCGCGACTATCATCTCGGGGAAGAAGTCTACATTTCCTACGGCACACACACAAATGACTTTTTGTTGGCCGAGTATGGTTTCGTACCCATGGCGAACCGTTGGGACAAAACCTGCCTCGACGGCGTGATCATGCCAAGGTTGAGCCCAGCTCAGAAGAAGCTACTCCGGGATAGAGAACTCCTCGGCCCGTTTCTGTTGGATAACACGACGCTTCTTGCATGCAGGAAGATGCAGGCCGCCATCCGGCTGTTGTGTCCCTGTAGTCGACCGAAATGGGAAGCGTTTCTGGATGAAGAAGGCTGCGGAGAGCACTGCCGAGAGGCCGTGGCTGCGTTTCTGGCATCGTTACTTGCCGAGTATTTGGCCACAGCCAAAGAGGCTGCGCGAGAGGTTGCTGAGTTGCAGGTTGGGCAAGGCACCCAGCGCGAACTTCTTGGGCGGAGATGGAGGCAGATCGAGGTGACCGTTTCCCAGGCGATCAGACGTCTACAAGGCAGGGACGGACCGACAGCTCTGAGTTGATGCAAAGTGTTGGAAAGATGCATCTAACTCCAACCGCTTCCTTAAAGTAGTCATGCCCAGAACTGCTAATATCCGTCGGCTTCTGTGTCACGGCTCCTCTAGTTACCCAACTTCTGGTCAGCAGCCTGTCAGGTACCGCAAGGTTCAGCTGGTTCCAGCCTTTCTCGACTTTTGCTGTCTTGTCGGGTTTTTCTTCCCGCCCCTTTTCCCGGCCGTAATTCCGAACTCTGACACCAAATCTGCCGATTTCCTTTCATGCTTGTTCCGCAAAAAGGCGCAACAGGGAGGTGCTCCCGCCCAGCGTCGCCAGTTGTTGCACACTGAGGCTTCTCTGGCCCTCCACCTCCTGCACCACACTATCCTGCCCCTTCTGGCTCACCAGGTCGCGAAACTCGTTGGAGAGCAATTCAGACGGCTTAATAGAGACGTTTGTATCGAATCCAGCGTATGTAAATTCCCCGACGCGCCACTGACATTCGTCGGAAGCAACTGCACCGCCCGCAAGCAGGAGCTTGACGATGGCGTGGTAGCCCCTGAATGCAGCGATGTGGACGGCCGTAAGGCCTCCGACAGCACGGGCGTTACAGTCCACCCCTTTCGCCAGGAGACGACGTGCGAGGTCCAGGATGCCGACAAAAGCTGCCATGTGGAGTGCCGTGGTTCCGTCTCGCGCTCTAAGCGTGGCGTCCGCTCCGCGCTCCAGGAGCAACTCAGTCATGGGCCCATCCCTCGACTCAACCGCCCAGATCAGCGCGGTCTTTCCCCAGCGGTCTGCCGCGTTGATTTCGGCGCCCCGGTCTAGCGCTAGCAGCGCCAGCTCCGTCCCGTTGTTCCAGGCAGCCCAGTGAAGTATTCTTCGACCGTAATAGTCCTCCGCGTTGACATCCGCCCCTTTGGAAGCGAGATAAGCAGCGTTATCAGGCTGCCAGAGATTTCCCGCGAGAAGTAGAGGCGTCCAGCGGTAAGCCTTTGCCTCGATGTCGGCGCCGTTCTCGAGCAGCAGCCGCACCAAGTCCAAGCCTTCCTTGTGGCAGACCGCGTGGTGCAGCGCCGTCTGCCCGTGGCGGTCGGGCTTGTTGACGGCCACGCCATTTTGCAAAAGCAGCTCCATGACGCCCAGGTGGCAAAGGCGGGCAGCCACGGTTAGAGCAGTCCAGGCCCCGACGTCGTCCATGGCGTCGATATCCGCGCCGTTCTCCAGGAGCGCGAGCACCATTTCGGCATCTCTGGTGGCAGCGGCGTACCGTAGACCGCTGACTACCGTGCTCCCCTCCGACTTCGCCTGGGCCGTATCGTCCCACATGGCCTGCAGCGCGCCGTCTTGTAGCAGCTCCGTCATCTGCGTAACGATCTGGGGCCCATCGTTATTCTGGGCCATCAGCAGGTCCACCACTGTGTCGTGCTTTCGTAGGACGGCACAGTGAAGCGGCGTCCACCCGTCCACGTCCTTGACGTCCACCCGGGCGCCGTTCGCCAGCAACAGACGCGCTATCCCTTCCAGCCCTACCAGCGACGCGGAGTGCAGGGGGGTGAAGTTATTTTTGTCCGCCACCTTTACGTCGGCGCCGGCCTCGATGAGCACCTTGGCAACCTCCTCCCGTCCTTCTCGTACCGCCCAATGGAGCGCCGTTTTGCCCAGGTCGTTCTTGGCGTTGACGCGAGCCCCATTCCCTAGCAGCAGCCGTGTCATGGATACGCCCGCAATGGCCCAGTGAAGAGGGGCGTTTTGGTCAGCGTCTAGAGCGTTGACGTCGGCGCCCTTCTCGAGAAAGACGCGCACCGCCTCCACGTAGCCCAACGACACCGAGAATGTCACCGGAGTTTTCCCTTCTTCGTCCCTCCCATCGACACCAGCGCTCTCGCTGCTGTCGTCATCTAGGAGCATCCTGATGATGCCAATGCGTCCGGCCTCTGCGGCGAGCATGAGGGCTCGGTTTCGATGTGCGCGCTCCGGGCCGGGGGTGAGGCTGAGAAGAACGCGGGTCAGCTCCGCGTACCCGCCCATGGTAGCCCAGTGGAGAGCTATCCATTTGGAGGAATCCTCTCTGAGTGTGTCGGCTCCGCGCGCAATGAGCAGCTCGGCCACTGCCTGGTGGCCATTCCGGCTCGCCCAGGCGACAGGAGTCCTGCCCCGGTTGTCCACGAGGTTGATGCTGGCTGGGTAACTATCTAGCAACAGCTGCGCGACGGCCACGTAGCCGTTTTGAGCAGCAAGGTGCAGCGCCGTAGCTCCGTAACTGTCTTGGTGATTTGCGTCGACTTTCCCTTCCTCCAGGACCATGGCCGCGACTTTGTCTAAACCCCAGTAGGAAGCGGCGTGCAGAGCTGAAACTTGTCTGGGAAAGCGATCGTGCCACCCTTTTGTCCGATGACGGGACATGTGCAGGACCTGAATAGAGGAGGACAGCTTCCCCTCATGCCGGAGGAAGCGTTGAAGAAGGTCCATGTCTTCAGGCGTGTCAGTCTGGCTGTGGCGGCAATGGGACCCCCAATGATGAGATGCGTAGTCATAGAAACGGTAGTTTTGCAACCGCTTCTCGAGATCCTTCGCATCGCTGCATGGCCCGCCCTGGAACTCGTCAAAGTTCAGGTAGACAAGGCACACCCTAGCCATCTCCCTCTCCGGCCACGGCAAGAGCTGCCCGGGGCGTGATTTGAGATATTCATGCAGAGTGTGGTGGACCAACCCCACCATACCTGTTCGCGTGTCTGCTCTGATGAGACCGACGGAATCGCTGAGGACAAACCGGATATCAGGAATGGCCGCCTCGTCGAGCCCGATGTCGTTAATTTCAACTCCCAGAGCGTGCAGTAGCTCTTCCGTATTGAGTGGTCTCTTGGCACAGAAGAGGTAGCAAAGTGCTGTCTTGACCGCCTGTTTCCTGGGTTCGGGCTGATCCGCAATCCTCGCCATGGCCACGTCGTAGAAGGCGAATAGATTTGCGGGTGCCTTGCCGAGGGCCCTGCGAACGTTTCGGACGTTCAACTGATCGCAGAGCAGGCGTATATATAGGTGGGCGAGCAAAAACCTAGGTTCCAAGTTAGATGAGGCAGGCCAGCGAAATTCCAGCAAAGTCGGAGAGATTTTGCACGGAGTGTGCACATGAAAGAATGCAAACCTGTCCTGCTGGGGGAAAACTCACATGCCATCGGCCATCACTTGCAAGCTCCTGATAATGTCCGCTCTGAGATTCTGATCTATGGTCGTAAAGTGCCGCATTCGTTTGTCCGTGTCAATTTCCGATTCCAAATACACCCGAATATCGGATTCGTGGGCAGTGATGTCGATGCGGCACAAACTCGAGAACGTATCCTGTAGATCCAAGACGGGTCGGGAAGTGATGAGCAGGCGGATATCCCGCTCTAGTGTGCTTGTGTAGCGAAGAATGTTGCTTTGATCCTTCTCGGTACATTCGTCCTGTCGTTGGCGGTAGGTCAGCAAGCGAAGTTCTGGAAGCAAACCAAAGGCAACCTACCAGCGCATCTATCAGGATGTAGGTTCTATCAAACCGCTGAGCCAAAAGCCGAACAAGACCGATTCGCTCTTCCACGGTTGGACGAATGACCCCACCAGCGTATCTGTCGCGGAACGCCCGAATTTCTGAGGGCATATGAGCGCATTGCTCGACCAACTGTCGAGTTATGCTAGACAAAACGCCCACTTCGGATCGGCTGGTAGGATCGCTGTGCTCGCAGTATACAAACGCCACTGCGACTCTTGATCTGTCAATTCTCGTACAGATGTAATCGACGACCGCCGAGCTGTTTACGAATTCTGTTAGCATTGACGCTAAAGCAAACCTGAGAAAAGAACCAAGGCACTCACACCATGACAGTTTTGCCGGCCCCAGCTGGATTGGGCTTGTCAGCCAAATGGGCCCAGGGCGTGTGAGCCGACTGAAAAGAGGCTTACCATCTCCAGGACACCAAAGGGTCGAAGTCTGATCACCCTGCAGCCACCTCTGGAAGGGCTCAGAACCCATGAGCCACTGAACGGTGCCCGAGTGATACTTGTCGAAGATGGCGTGCTGCTTGTTTCGGTAGTTTAGGGGTGATAGCCATGTCAGAATCTCTTCCCGTTCCCGTGAGCTTTCTTGCGAGGTTGTATTCGTCAAGATGGCTTGCGCATTGTCGCTTATTCCAGTCAAAATATTTGTGACGCCCGTGTGCGCCGCCTCGATGTCAAGTTTCAGTTCAGCCACGCCTGTTCCTACCTCAGTATGCGCGGCTTGAACCTCCGTCTTCAGTTCTGCGATGCCGGAACCCAGTGCAGCCACTCCTTTCTGGCCGCTAGTGTGGGCAGACTGGACGTTTGACTTGACTTCTGTGACGCTAACAAATATGGCGTTTCGGACGACACCTTCCTCTCGCTCCACCAGTTTGTGAAAGCGATCGAGTGCCGTTCGAAGCTCAACATCCTCGCCAGAAACGAGACTTCGAAGTGTTTTGACTATTCGGCTATCCATTAGTAGGTGCCTCTGACAAAGAGGACTTGAGGCAGACTTGAATTCACCGATTCGCTTTGTCTGGATGCACTCCGTAAAGACGCCCAGCACGACCAAGACAGATGTCAAGATCTCCGTAATGACGGCGATTAACTCAGGAAATGGCGGGACTTTGCCCTCCAAGACTTTGAGGCGGACGAGATAGGACTGCAAGTCTTCGAAAAGACTAGCAACTTTATCGTAGTCGGAAGAAACAGCGTTCGCGGTCTGTCGGGTGTCAGCAGCTATGGCATGGCATAACTATGTGACAGAATATCCAGCACACACAGTGATGAGGTATTTGATAGCCGCAAATATGGCTTCGCTCGGAGGGAAGGCCTTTTCTTACGTTAGTTTCAATGCAGTGGATGGTTTCTGGTAAGTGGTTCCAATTCTGGTATTAGGACAAACTTGCCGCTTTCGACGCCTGAACCGTGATCTCGAGCAGCTGCTGGATAGAACGGATATTCTGCGAGAGAAGGGTCCTTAACCGGTCCGACCTGGATCCACTGTGCCGGCGGCTTAGGAACATCCTCTCGCTCGTCCTGACTTCTTTGAGGATGTCTTCGATGGTGTTCACGCCGTTCAGCGTCGCCATCCGGACGCCCGCGATCTTTTCGTACTGATCGATAGCGGCTTTCCAGATTTTCGACGTGTCGATTGCTTCGTCCGCCGGGACCGACCCAGTCAGGGCCTGGGCGTCGCCCATCTTTGCGGACCGAAAGCGGTTCGTCCCGGGTTATGGGTCGATTCTCCGCGGTGTCCAGGGCTGACTCTCCATGGTGTTCAGCATGGATTCTGTTCGGCGGGGAAACCCGCCCTCTGCAGTCGAGAAGCGCCCCGCATACCCCTCCTGTCGAATGGAGGCGTACGCTGTCTGGGGTGCTCCACAGCACAAGGTAGTAGCCAGCAGCGATTGCAAGGATGGCCGAATCAGGTGCTGATAAACCCTTCACGTCCTCACCAGCTACCAAGGCCGCGTTTTCGAACTACCTCAAGACTCACCCAAACAAGTGCCGTATCACTCCAGTCGAACGAGAGGAGCTGATTGGATGGCTCGCTAACCTCCACGCACCGCCTTCTTCGCAAAAGGAGTTCAGCCGTCGAAATTTTGTGCGGAAGACTTTCGCGTGGGATGAAGATGGCCGGATGCTCGCGGCGGTTTCGAGAAACGGTCGTGAGAACCGAGCAGTCATCACCGAGGATAACATCATCGAGGTGGTAGAGCTTGCGCATACCTCTAATGGCCACGCAGGGTGGGACGGGACATGGAGGGACGTCAGTCGCTCCTACTACGGTATCATGCGAGCCGATGTGATCTTCCTGCCTAAACGGTGCGACATTTGCGGATCGAATCCTCGCGAGCGACCCTAAGGTTTTACCTGGACGAGCGCTAGCCCGGAGCGCGCTAGCCTGGACGCCTGTGAGCGCCAGAATGACAACAAGCTGCCGAGTCCGGCGCACCGTGAAGACAGTAGCCTGATTGAGTTATTGGATATGGCTATGCCGCACGGGCGAATAAATGGTGAGGAAGGCAGCTGGGGGCCTTTGATGGGGGTTGCGCTGCAAAGAGCGGATCTGATGTCGGCAGGGACCTTTTGGGATTCTGCGTTTTCTGAGATATCAAATGGAAAGAAATATTGGGCCCGTCTGTGTTTTCGTTGTGGTGCTCGTCTTCTTCTCGCGCGCCCTCCATCTGCTCTTCGGGCCACCCAGCAAAATCGAACTCCAAGGGGACCATTCCCATTCTTGGGACCCATGGGTCACGTGACCCAGCCCACGCACGGGCCTTCCAGGCTACACTCTTCTCCTAGGTCCGGCCTTTGGCCTAGAACCTAACGATCACTCTGCCCCGCCTGCCCAGTAGCTCTCACATCCCGTACGCCCATATCAGCTAATAACCACCACCCATCCGGCCAGGAGAATCACCACCACGAGGAGCACGCCGGAAACCACCTTCCAGCGAAAGATTTCAGCATCGAGGTTCCTCCGAGAACCGGCAACGCGGTAGCTTGGAAGTAGGGGCGAAACCGGGTATCTCGAGGGCCTGGCAGACGTCGAGCCGCCTCCGCTAAAAGCGAGGGGTGTGGTTGGTAAGGAGGGTACATCGACATTAACACAGCCGGGGTGTGATGCTGTGTGGTCCAGCCCCGACATCGACCGGGAGATGCTGCCGTAGTGGTAGTGCTGTCCGGGAGTGAGCGGTGCTTGTCTGGCCGCAGCGGAGACAAGCTTGCTGTTGTTTTGCGGGCTGCCGCTGCGGACGCGATGAGCCTCGGCCTGGCGGGGATAACTTGGGACGAGGAGATTAGGGGAAGACCTTTCGTCGCCCCTGCTCTCGAAGCCCTGCTCCCTGTGGCCTCTTGAATGCCCTGAATCGAGGTCCCCTCCTTATCACGATCCGGTGTCTGGCCTCTCGCTGATGATGATGCAGCCTTTGGTGTACTCAGGGCGGCGTGGGCGGGTGCCGCAGGCTCGATGAACTGGATAAACTTTTGCAGCTGGTGGTAGGACTTGGTGTCCAACCTCTTGGCCCATGTTCCTCCCAATACGTCGTCGTATTCCAGTAGAATCGCGAACTTGGCCCGCACCAGCGGGTGTGTGACGACGTAGCTGTCTTTCGCCAGCCTGCCGGAGCCTCCACATGCCTGTAGGTTCAATGGTGCGGGCCATGGCTGGGGGAAGGGTGGATCGGAATGTGTTCCAAAGCCAGTTTGTTGCGACAGTCGGCTCTGCCCTTCTGGCTTGCGTGCTCCTGGAGAGTCTTCCCGCCGAAGCTCGTCATCTGTAGAGGGCAGTAAGTAAGCGTTTTCGGCAGCTGACCGAGCAAAAAGGTCAAGGTATTAAGGTGTATAAAGGACGCGGGTAAATAAACAAAGGAGAAACAAGTAGCAGCATCAAAATGAAGGTATCATCTGG
Organism: Magnaporthiopsis poae ATCC 64411; assembly: GCA_000193285.1. Taxonomy (NCBI): domain Eukaryota; kingdom Fungi; phylum Ascomycota; class Sordariomycetes; order Magnaporthales; family Magnaporthaceae; genus Magnaporthiopsis; species Magnaporthiopsis poae. The sequence continues at coordinate 1,138,477 of GL876971.1, read as the reverse complement.
GAGAAACGCGGTTGACACACCAGCAGCACGACTACAGCCCCGTCTGACTCTTCCTTGGAAGATACCACTACCACCGGGTGGTTGTATGCGGCCTTCTGGAGCTGCTCTCCACCATACTTGGTAGGATACTCCTTGTCCTGGATGCGGTGATATGGAGGGAGCCACATAAAAAGGCCTCCGAGGCTCTTGGGCTTCTGGTGCCTCTTATGGGACGACATCTTTGGTCCGCTGCGCTTATTGTGACTGAACTACTCCGGATCCGCGGTGTGCTGGAAGGGATAGTGGGGAAGAAACGATCAGGCCAGGGCTGCGGGCGGGCGGGTGGTTGAAAAATGGGCCGTGTGGCAAAGCCCCATTCTTTCCCCGAACAAACAGCCACGTGAGTCTCACTTTGCAACCACCGGGTCCTTTCGACGAGAGCAAGCCAGCCGCCAGAACTTATTCAGAGAGTGCTCCTGTGGATTTAGTTGCAGGCTTCAATATTGACAGCTGGGATGTGTCCTCATTCTTGATGAACTCGTCTTCCAACAATTCTAAGCCATGTCAGAGCCTTTAAACCGCCACTCCCCATCAACACCATCACGCCTGCCGGCTGGGACCCAAAGCGCAAACACATTATCAGCTCGAGGCTCCAATTCGTGACAGCACAATCCGTCGATTCGGCGCCAGCTTCACCAACTCTCTAAACTGCTGAAGGCCAAGGAGCCGGCTGTGGACCGCATACACAAAGCAACCCTAAAGCGGTTCGGGGATGCTGAGACGAGCCGGAACTCCAACCGGTCGAAGCGACTCCTGTTCCGTCGTGCCCGGCCTTTTCGTTCTGGGCAGCTTGACCGAATGAGGCAGGTCCGCTCTCGAGTGTCCGTCGGCAAAATGTCGGCCACGTTGCTCCGGCACGGCCAATCAAATCCTGGTCGCAAAACGGATCGGCGGGCAGTTCTTTGACTGTTCCACTGCTTGCCACACCGGCATAAATACTTCTGCCCTCGCCCTGAGCGATGTCAGCTTTTCTTCGTGTTTTTGTTTTTGTGACAGCTTCACGCGGAGTCACAAAGCACAAACATTCCCGGGACAATGACACCAACCAAGGAGGCCATGCCCGAGTCAGAGCGACCGCCTAGCTCCCGCAGCCATGTCGCTGAGGGGCCACCCGCCGACGACGAGAAGCTGAGCCAGCGCCTCAGCATAGGCAGCCACAAGGGCACGCCCCCAGGCAGTACAGCGACCCACGGTCGGTCTTCGCCGGGGGACCAAGGGGAAAAGGAGCCAGCGACGGCCGATGCGGGGAAGCAAGAATCTCCGCCGGCGACCGAGGCCGACTGCGGAATCGGGTCACCGCCATCCACCTCGACTGGCGCCGAGACCGCCGCGGTCGAGAGGTGGAACATGCCAAGGGGCAATATCGGGCGCCTGGCATTTGTGTTTCTGTCCTTTATCATCGCCGGCCTGAACGACGGCGTGGTCGGCGCCCTGCTCCCTTATGTACGCCCTCTACCCCCTTCCCTGCCGCCACCCGATGGCTGAACCCGCCGAGCTATACACAGGCATACTCACGCACAGATGACAACACCCGGGCGGGCAGCTCGAGCGCTACTACGACCTGTCGTACACGACCGTGTCGCTCATCTTCCTGACGCCCTTCTTCGGCTACTCGCTCGCGTCCTTCACCAACGCGCGCATCCACATGATGCTCGGCCAGCGCGGCGTCGCCGTCATGGCGCCGCTCTGCCACATCGCCACATACGCCATCCTGGCCGCGCACCCGCCGTACCCGGTCCTTGTCGTCGCCAACATGATCTCGGGCTTCGGCAACGGCCTGCTCGACGCCTGCTTCTGCGCCTGGCTCGGCGTCATGCAAAACGCCAACGCCCTGCAGGGCATTTTGCATTCCATGTACTCGTAAGCCCCGCCAGTCGCCGCATTCGTATCCTGGAAAGGGCCTCTGACAGTTGGGCTTGGCCCCTGTGCTAGCCTCGGTGCCTTGTTTGCGCCCCTGATAGCCACCTCGTTGGTTGTCACCCATAATCTCCCCTGGTATACGTATTATTATATAATGGTAGGATGGTCCCGATATCGTTCTTTTTGAGACTGAGCATGGAGCCTTTGTTCGACTGACAACACCGGAATACTCCTCTCTCTTCCAGATCGGCATTTGTGTCGTCGAATTGGTCGGCCTGACTGCCCTGTTCTGGAAGAAGACGGGAGCGGTTTATCGCGCCTCTCACACACACGAGCACGGCAGCGAGGCCAAGGGAGCCGGCACGCGAGAGGCCCTTCGGTCCAAGGTTACTTGGCTTTGCTGCCTGTTCTTTTTCTCGTACATGGGCGTTGAGGGTACGGCCATGTCTAGCCTATTTCCTCCCGGCCAATACGCCCGACATCGGACGTAGCTTTGTTACGAGCTCTGCCCCGATTGATGGCTGATCGCTCTTCTTCTTTGCAGTCGGCCTCGGCGGCTGGATCGTCACCTTCATGCTCCGCGTACGCGAGGCCTCACCGTACGACGCCGGAATCTCGGGCTCGGGCTTCTGGGCCGGCATGGCGCTGGGCCGCGCCCTGCTGGGCTTCGTGACCGACCGGTTCGGCGAGCGCCTCTGCATCTCGCTCTACCTGGTCGCGTGCGTCGCCCTGGAGCTGGTGTTCTGGCTCGTGCCCAACTTTGTCGTTTCCGCCGTCGCCGTCGCCCTGCTTGGCTTCTTCCTAGGGCCCATGTTTCCGGGGGCCGTGATAATGGCGACCAAGCTGCTGCCCAAGAGGATCCACGTCAGCGCCCTCGGCTTCGGCATGGCCATGGGTGGATCAGGCGGGACGGTGTTTCCGTTTGTGAGTAAACTCCCATTTCCCAATCTCCTCCACTGACATGCGTGGATATGTGTTGTGGCTAATGCTGAAGGATGCAGATCATCGGCGCCGCTGCTGGGCAGAGGGGTGTCGAAGTCCTCCATCCGATTGTATTGGGGCTATTGGTACTGGTTGTAATTGTGTGGCTCATGTTCCCGCGGTTAAAAAAGAAGGATGAAACAGCGGCTGTTTGAGCAGATGCGTGGCATCAACCTGGGTGCCTAGGTATGTACTACTTCCTTGCTGAGAGGCTGTGAGGAAGACAGAGAGACGTATATACACGACGGAGATATAAACATGGGAAGGGAGCGGCGAGTGTTTACACCGGAGCAGAAACACGCAAGACAGGGTCGAAGGTCTGGTAGTATCTACTAGACGTCGTCCCTATTTAGGCTCACCAACCCAGTAATTCACAGCTTCTGACCAGCTTGGCCAGGCACGGTGCCAGCGACGCCGCCGGACCCGATGCCCGAGATGCGGTAGGGTAGCGACGAGGACGTGAGCGAGCCGGCGGGCGCCGTGTTCTGTGACCCGCCGAGCGCGACATCCTCGGCGACGGCGAACCCGGTCTCCTTGGAGTCGGCGAAGAAGATGGCCTTCTTGTTGCTGTTTGCGAAAGCGGAGCTCTGCACCAGGACCTGGGCGCCCATGCGGGTGTTGATGCCCGACCCGAGGACGTCCTGGTAGTAGCTGTTGACGACGTGGACGGTGCCGAAGCGGACGAGCGGGGTGCGCGAGTTGACGTTCTGCCAGTGGTTGTGCGCATACGTCACGCGCAGCTTGCCGCGGTCCTCGCTGCCGTTGCTGTCACTGTGGCCGACGAGGGAGGCTTTCCACTGCGGGTGCGTGCGGTTGTTAGCGAGTGGCTGTGGCAATGAATTGGTTATGTAAACGGTAGGTACCCCTTACAGAGTCGTGAAAGTACGTGTACGAGATGGTGATAAAGTCTCCGCCGTGAGACACGTCCACCAGCCCGTCCAGGTCGTCCTTGCCGCCGCTCAGGTCCCCGCGCAGGTCACAGTGGTCGACCCAGACGTTGGTGGACGCGTCGATGCCGACGGCGTCCCCGTTGGACGCCTTGACGCCCGAGATCTTCATGTTGCGGATGATGACGTTGCTGACGCGCCGCACGTACAAGCCCACGCCCGTGAGCGAGCTGCCGCGCTCGCCGTAGATGGTCTTGTCGGGCTCAAAGACGTAATAATCGCATTATGCGGGAATACTGAAACTTTAGCCCGCTTCTCTGCCTTGTCCGGGAAGTACGCGACGTTGCATGGCGTCCCTGCCTCTAATGCTTACAGGGGCGTTTACGGTCGTGGATGGTGCCTCGCTATGGGGCAGCATTGTTGACTTCGGTGCGCCAGATACATTGCCTAATCGATCACTCAATCTAACGTCCCCCTCCTGCGCATCCTATCGAGCCCATACTTTGGAGCTCCGCCAGCGTCCGCACCGTCACCGTCGGCCCGGCCGCGCCGCCTGTGGTGCCGCCATTCTGCGTGCAGAAGCCAATGTTGCAAGCCTGCGACGCCTGGCGGCGTGTGAGCTGCTGCTGCTGCTGCTCCTCTGCGACTGGAGACGCGGCCGCGAGGCCTAGGAGGAGGGTGGCGATGCCGGAGAAACGCATTTTGGTGCTCTCGGGAGAGTGTGAGAGTGTTGTGATAGGTAGTCTGGAACTGAGTGCGGTGAGGCCTGGGTATCAAGGGGACAAGAATTCTAGCTAGATCACGTCAGTCGTGGCCCCCTTTTATGCATTTCTGGGCTTCACTAGATGTCGGTTGCTGTAATACGCCGATGCTTTAAACACGCCCCGGCGTACACGCTCGACTGCAGCCAAGCGCGGGTATTACAGGAGGATCTCTGTGCAAGCCTTGCCGCGTGGTGGAGGGGGCCACGAGCCTGAATTCTTCCGTGCGTGAAACATTTGAGGAGCCTGTATGTTCTTGTCACAGTCCCACCCCCGCACACAAAATCGGGCGATGATCTCTGGGGTGTATCTCACGTCGTGGAGAAGCGGCTCCGGAGTGCTGGGAGGTGCCTGCTGGTTAATGCCAAGGAGCCTTGTGGACCCATGACTGCCGAGCTGCGTGGGTAAGCAATACTCGCCTGATTGGAGGGAAATCCGACTCCGGGGACAGAAACAGCGCTATGTGCTTCTCCGTTACGACCTATTCTCCGGGCCCCCTCACTCTTCTGGCGGGTGCAGAATACATGTGCCAGCCAGGGGGCAGGCTACAGGGATTTTGCCTTGGAGGAAGGCGGTCCCAACGGCTCAGCTGCGGCTGCTAGACACGTACCTCACGAGACCACAATGATCGAGCCGTGGGGTTTGCAGCACATAAACATCGGAATATGGCAATACTTTTGAGACGGAGAAATTAGGGCCAGAGCATTCTTCCAGCAGTGAGAATCTCTAAATGGGACACATCATCTCCATTCACTACCATACATTACCGTGGAGATGCAAGTGAAACGATGCAAAGCTGACAAGGATTGGCTCCTTCGCACGGAAATAACAGGTCATAGGCAAAACGCCGGACAGTTCCAGTCCAGACGTGTTCAACACCTACACCCGATACAAGGACGCAAAGAGCCTCAAGGGCAGAGCACAAAGTCCTTGCGGTTCGCCGCGTGCCTCATGATGCCACAAAGCGAAGGCGTCAGCTTCTTGCTGCCGCCGCTGCCCTTGGTCCAGATCGCCTGGTACGCGACCCGATCCGGGCCCTTGTCGGTGATGCCAGGCGGCTGGATAACCACCTCCCACAGGTCACCGCTCTTGCCGTTGCAGCCGGCGAAGGCGAGCCCCTCGCGGTTGCCGTAGTGGTGCGGGTCCTCGGTCGTCGGCGGGTCCCAGGTCGGGCCCTTTGTCTGATGCTTGGCCACGGCGGGGAACAGGACGGCCCGCGCCTGGTTCTCGGTGTAAGTGTGCTGCGCATTAGTGCCGACCAGCGGGCACGTCCACGTCTTGCTGACGGCCATGGACAGGGCCTCCATTATGTTGGCGTCGACGTAGTCGTCCAGGACCGAGAGCGGCTCCGCGGCAGGCTCGGGCACCGTCTCGAAGACCGGGTCGGCCGCCAGCTTGGGCAGCGGCTCGACAGCAAGGTCCGAAAGGACGTCGGCCATCGGCTCGACTACCAGCTCGGCGGCTCCGAGAGAGGCGAGGAGGAGGGGCATGCCGAGGATGGTGCGTGGGAAGAGCATTGTGCCGGCTGGGCGCAAGGCCTTTTAAATATGGTTGTTTGACGCCACAAAAGACGAGAGAAGATCGGAGGCAAGGCTTTCAGAGAGTAGGAAGCGAGGTTCTCGCGAGGACTTGCTGGTGGGTTGAGGACTGAAGCGAGATGTTTACCGTCCCGACTGTCAGGGGCGGTCCCAATCGCTTTAAATCTCCCTACCTTACCCTCAAGCTTCACCTTTTTCCAGCGAATTTTTAAGCCCGCCACCGGACGCTCGCTTCACCTCGTTTCAGGAGCCACCGACGGCGGGGATGCCCATCGGGGGAAAGGCGGGCGCTAGTGTAGAACCAACTTGGGTATCAAAGTCCTATCGCATTCGCTCCGGTACGGGCCGGAAGGACGGACCAGCCGCTCACATTTCAAAGTGTTCGGCTGACGACGCCTTCAGCTGCGTGCTGGTAGGAGACGCTACCGCCTTTGGAAACCACCCTTACTTGTTGGAGGCGCAAGCTGAAGCGGGACCGGTTGACAGAGACCGCTAATGCGGCTCTCGGCTCTCTGGGCATGATCCATTGGCAGGACATGTCGATCGACGAAAGAGAGAGCCATATTGGGCAAAGAGAGGCTTGTTCAGCTCGCAATATCAACAATGGGCGCGCACTTAGGCAGCCAAAAGGAGAGCAGGCGCAACCGGGAACCCCACACCAGCCCCTCCCTTCTTTCCCTATTTCATCCATCATGTCATTGCTCCTCGGTTTGCCAGTGTTTCCCTTTGACACTCCCAAACATCGCCGCGAAATCACTTTTTCACGCGCATCATGGCTGAGTCCTACGTCTTCCCCGTCCATTCCCTCCTAGACCCCGTAGTCGGCGAGCCCGATGATGTTCAAGGCTGGCTTGACGAGATGAGGATCGACCTTGCCAGTCGTGGCGAGGATGGGGCAATGCTCACGTTGTCACGCCTCCAGGCCATGCACGACTTCTTCGAGGAACCCAGCCAAGACCTGGCGAGCATCGCAGAGCGTATCGACGCCTGGGTGCACGTCGACGACTCCTACACCCAGCCCGACTACATGTTCTGGCAGGCCATCGCCGACGCGGCCAAGAAGCTCACCAACCACCACGACCGCCTGCTGGACTTGATCGTTGCCATCCACCGCCTGGCTCCAGAGGGCACCAAGGAGTCGCTGAGCTTCAATGAAGTGTTTGGCCAGTTCCAAGGCTGGAGGTGTACGTCTTTTTCCCTTGCTTGTTTGTGCCTTTCTCTTTGAACATCCTGGTTCTGACAGATGAGTGCCGCTAGCGACCGGCACCCAGGAATCGGTCAAAAAGTTCCTGGCCACGGCCTATGTCGCCGAGCTGTTCATGGCCAAGCTCGCCCTCCGTGGCCTGACAGCGTCCGAGGACGAGCCTGAGGCTGTCAAGAACCTTTCTTCCTGGCTTGAGAGGGGCGCGTCCGCCATTCGAGCTGAGCTGGAGAACACCGCCTGGGACCCAGAGTCTACCACTTTTGCGTATGCCGACGGCGATGTAGAGACGCTGGAGATTCCGAGCGAGTACCAGGTGGAGCCCAAAGAGGGAGACCAGCAGGAAGCGGAGGAGGTGGAAGAGGAGGAGGAGCTCGTTGAGGCGTACAAGTCGGTCCACGCCCTAAACTACGCCATCCTCTTCGTGGAGCCCTGGCTCAAGATGTGCGGAGGCGAGCTCTACGACGCCTGCAAGGCCGGGGGCACCTTCCCGTGCGACGTCCCTGACCAGCACGCGCCAACAAACTTCGGCATCGGCAAGGGATACTGCCTGGAGCGGTGGGATTTCTGGCGGAGCAGGCTCGAAGAAATCTCTGTGGCGGGGGAGCTTGATGTAGCCACACGGCAGGTGGCCAAGGACTGCCTCGAGACCATGACGAAGATCGAGCGGGAGAAGCAGAGGGGCTGAGAAATCGGAGGGACGAGAGGAGAGTGCTAGTATACAAAAGACGGGAGACAGGAGACCAAAACTATCTTTTCGGAAGACCAGCAGAGGAAACAGTCTCCTGGGCGATTCTGGCCCAGCTATTTTGAACTGTGGTGCAAGCTGGGCCTTGGCACTGCAGATCCCCGCGCCTCAGCTGCTGTCGATCTCTTGTGATTAGCCATATCTGGCTAATCACCTTTGTGGCGGCTCTATGGAGGTCGCTGGAGCCTGTCCCCGACCGTCCCGACGCAACGCAACAACCACAAACTATTGCAGCACAAGTTCTATCGGGCGCAACGCCGGCGAAGAAGGCCTTATAGCTGCGGTAGTATTGACCCCACCCTGGCCTGCACGTAGCCGAAGCCCACAGAAGAGTGAGTTGAGAGCCCTAAATGGTGGCGGGAACTCGGCGCCCTGCTGCCATCCAATTGGCTCGTCCGAACTCTGCGATCAGCAGGAGCTGCTGCCGGCTCGACCTTGGTAATTGCGTCCATCTGGAGAGGGAGTGAGTGCTCCGGGCTCGCGCATGCGGATGGTTTCGCAATAGCTACGAGGGGATGCGGTGCGTGGGCTGGCCCCCCGGCATGTCAGCGTCCTGTCATGGCCCAGTATCGCCATGGCCTAACCGCTCGTATTTTCCACGGGATGATGCAGCGTGGCCGCCGCGTTGCCGGAGCTGTACGCCGGATCTAGCACTTTCTTTGACGACCTCGCAGGGATCATGCCGGCCATTCTGCCGTAGACATCCATTTAGAAGCAAAGCCCTTAGCACCCCGACGCCTTGCACAGCCACAAAGACTAGGATGGGGCAAGTATGCCACCATTGATGCTGGCCGCAAACATATTACCCTGCAGGTTGCATATGGCCAGGCGACGAATGGTAACTGCTTTTTAGCACTGCCCGGGCTCATGCATACTAGTAGAAATATCCCCGCACATTGGGCCCAATCGTTACCAATCTTACCTCCCTCTCACTAACCAGACAGGCATACCCACGTACAAGTAATAGTCGGCCAACCCTTCTCTGGTCCCCGCACCTTTCCATTCTTGCCCTTGTACCCTGCTGCGATTCCAAGCCGAAACCATCCAATCCAAGATACCTGCTGTCGGGCCTCGTTCGTTTACACCATGTCTGATCCATTCAGCATCATCGCTGGCGTGTGCGGGCTCGCGGTCCAGATTGTCGACACGGGGCTCAAGATCAAGAAACTCTACGAGCAGTTCGATGGCGCGCCGTCGTCGCTGGCCGACACCATCGACCTGATCCAGCTCCATGCCGCAGACCTCAACCCGACCATCCCCCTCGGCGACCAGGCCGACATTCCGCTCCAGACCGCGGCGGTGCTCGCTGTTTCCAAGGCCTACTGTCAGAAAGTCTTGGAGGAGCTGCAGGGCGTGGCGGGAGAGCTTCACGCGCAGCTCGAGAAAGCCCAGGGCCGCGGAGGCGCCCGGCGACGGCTCGCAGCTCTAAAGATTGTTCTCAAAAAGGATGTTTTGGCTCAGCATGAGGCTCGCTTGATCCAGGCGAGCGGCCTACTGATGCAAGCAAAGCTGTCGTATATCATGTCAGTGAGCAGTCCGCAAGACCTTTCCCGCTCGAGGCAAGGACGGATCAACGTCGGCATATCGAGGGATGCGATAATTATCTCTGCGCGTGCCGCTATCGGGGATTCACAGGCTAACTCACTGCGTCTTGAAGAACATTGGTACAGCAACTGCGCGTTGAGATCCGGACACCTGACGCAAGAATTCCCGCGTCCTTGCCAGCCCCTGAACAACGACTGCTGCTGGAACCCCCCAAATCAGGGAGCGGGCAGGTAACGACAGCAAACACGACCGCAAGCAAGACCCGTTTGTCTTCCTGCCAGTCCGGATCATGGCCCTCTCGCCTACTTGGACCATCCCGACGAATCGGGCTGGCGGGGCTCACTGGATGTGTCGAGATACATGTCCCTGCTCGTCGCTGCCAATGTCCTCGGTGTCCGGACGCCGTGACAAATGCGCAAGATTCCGAAAATGATTATTTCTGGCTCAAACTCTGGCTCCCACAGTGGATGTGCAACCTCGTCATCGAGACCACGATCATCCAAAGCACAAGAGGGTGGCTCTATCACATGGCCACCCGCCGCGTTCTCGATTCCACAACCTCCATGACCGTGCTAAACGCAATCTACGCTGGAGATATCCCGAGGCTTCGGCGGCTTTTTCAAACGCGCGAGGTGGCACCACGGGATCTTATCAGTGAACTAGTGTGGCCACATAGCCCTACCTTCGTTGAGGTGCGCTAAGTATCTTTCGTTATCTGTCTCTGCTTATGGTATCACTAATACCCTAGATTTCTAGGCGTCGATAAGGGGGCGGCAATGGACAGTCGCAGCATTCCTATTGGACTGCGGTGCGGATGCTGGCACATTGACAGTTCTGCGCAACCCGCCGGTAATACCCCCGCATCGATTACTTACTTGGACAACTTCTGTTGAGGGCTTCCATGAACTAAGCCATATGTCTGCTAACCACCAGAATACCGGATCCCATGCTTTACGGCCGAGAGCCGGCTGCTCCAAATTCACCCGGAAACGCGGGTTTTTGTCTTGGGGCACGTCATCAACGACCATTTGCGGAGAGCAATATCTATGCTCGCCAGAAGAAAAAGGACTGCAAGCCTGCCAGGCCGCCCTCGACTCAACGCTGGACGAAGACGATTTTCTATCCTCCTCTTTTGCACTTGACAGGCGAAACCTGGCGTCCCAACAGCTAGCTTGGCGCATTCCGGACTTGCAACCGTCCCTTTGGCTTACGGACAAATACAAGAGACTCCTTAGCGGCGTTATGGATACGTCCGAGGTTTTGCGGCCCGAAAAGTACGAAATTTATGTGGATGTGGTCCGTCAGATGAGTTTCAAGTTCGCGCGCATGTGGTGGGAGGCACCTGAGGTTTTCGCAGCGTATCGCGCGCTCTTCGAAGAGCTCATATCCAGGGAAAAGCGAGAGTATTATGGGGGGGATGTCTCCTGGGAGATTTTGCACAGCTGCCAAATAATGCTTCGTGGATTGTGGCTTCAACACGAGCTTTATCAGGAGCCGCCGGCGCACTGCCTTGATCAGCTGATCTACAATTGGTTCGAGATGGTTCTAGGCACAAGCGGAATCGACGGAGAAGGCGTGGCAGACCTGGTGGAGGACTTGATGGAATGGCATGATCGTGAGTATCATTTGTGGGAGTTGTTCTGGTGGGAGGAGAGCCCGCGCCAGTCTGTGCGGCTGATAAATGTCAGAGGTGGCCCACGCCCAGAAGACTGGAAGTTCTGGTGGTCGCAGCACACCGATGGCCTGGTGGGCGATTTCTGGTCACTGGTGGAACGGGGACAGGGGACGGGGTTTCTGGAGGAGGAGCCTTTGTGCGCCATCCCTGGGGCATGGGTTGAGTGATTGGAGACAGAGTGGAAGGGGACACAGGACGGGATCGAAGACGTGCGGAGTCTATGAAGTAATTATTTAGACCTAGTGACATAACGGAGAGTCCACGCCCAATTATATAGTGGAATTCTTTGCGTGTAAATAAGATCGTTATTAGATGCAGTAGGACGAAAAGTGCTTCCAGCCAGCGCGGAAGGTGTTATTCTAGGCAGCATGGGGGTACAGTTCCGCGCTAAAAAAAAAAAAAACGCCCAGTTGTGAAAATTTCGTCTGTCAACAGCCAAAACAGCGATTTTCAACGCGTAATAAAAAATCAACGAAAAATCACAAAAATAAGAAAAAAGAAACCTAAATTCTAACAGTTTAGGGAAGCCTAGAATTTTTTTTGAATTTGGAATTTTTGACCGCACCGAGTCGCGAACATTTTTCTCCTGGCGTCTTTTTTTGTACGAGGCTACGGGGCACTTACAGGGCACTTACAAAGCAGGCGAAAGGGGACGTATAATACAATAAAAAAAGGGTAAATATACATTGCTTACCTTCTTTTATCTGTTCGACTTTTGCTTATCTGTTTGCGATTTTTTGTTGATTTGTTATTTGTTGTTAAAAACCGCGAGTTTGGCTGTGAAATGCCGATATTTTTGACAATTGGGCGTTTTTTTTTTGGTGACCCACTGTAACAAGTCACATTCGAGGAGAGATATCCCGCACGAGAAAAGGCGCGCAGCAATTTTACGGCAAGTTGGTTGTGGTTGTGCCAACAAGGTTCGCGCTGAAGTGGAGGTCAATCCATACCACCTGAGCAGAATGTGGGGTTCAGACTTGCATGACATCCCACGGTCTCCCAGAACGACGGGAACCGACAACATGAAGGGGCGGGTCCCGGCACGACGTCGCCAACTCTTAAAATACATACATCAACACTGTGCCGCCTGGACATGCAGCCTTCTTACGGCCTGCGATATCCGGAAGATGCATTCGCGCTTATGGCGGGTGGGGACCCACGTCCCCGCATGTGCTCCTCACGAGGACCTGCCCGAATCTTGCTAGCGCTGGCGGCGCCAAGACCTCCTTCCCCCGCCGTTATCTCCAGCTTTTTCTTTTTTAAGCTTCAGTTCTATCCGGAATAAGCTCGATTCTTCAGCAAGGCTGTGATCACCAGCGGGCTCCTCATCAAACCCTACCAATGGAACACGGTACATCATCCTTCCAAGGGCGCCTGAAGCAGTGAAGAAAATCCGGCAGACGGGAGCTGTGAGCACCGAGGCAGAGGCGAAGAGGGGAGCAAAGAAGAGGGAATACTATTCATCGCTGGTTGGTCTCAACCATGCGGCATCCACGTGCCCAACGCGTAGGTGGCGACGTCGCCGTTATCTTCCATGCCAGCCAACCGGAAACAGCAACCGAAGCCAACCACCAACTGCACTGACCCCTGGATGCCGAGTGCCGCGCAGCCAGAGGCGCCACCAATGAATCCACATCCGATGGCTTGGCCTTCCCAGTCTGCTTCTCCTTCCTGTTACGGCGTCTTAATCGATTTCGCAATTTACAGACGCAGGTTTCCGATTCAGTGTGACCGCCTCCAAGGTGGCCACCCCAGTGTCACAATGCGCACGCGGCCGTCCGCGAGATATCGGGCCCCAGCGCCTCGGTAACACACCCCTGGGCCCGGCCGAGCACAACGTCTTGGGTTGCAGGCCATGTCTTGGGCTGTGGGGTGTCTGCTCTGCCATAAAAACGCGCCGTGATCCTCGTTATGCGTCGGTGTCGCCTCTCCTCCCTTTTCCTCCCACCCACCCCGCCTCTGCTTCGCGTTCCTCGCCGTTCGGTTGTTGGTTCGCCCCGAGGTCGTCACTGTGGCGTATTCTCCGTTCCTTTAGCCCATTCACTTGGTCTAACCACGCCGGACCGCGCGTCCTCCCGCCGCCAGTATGAGGATCTATCAAATCACGGGCGCAGTGGCCCTCACTGCCGCCACGGTGGTCGCCAAGGAGATGAAGCCCGACATGGAGCGCGCCAAGATCTACGACAGCGGCCTCGTCCACGAGCACATCATGGACCTGAAGATGGTAAGGGCGAGCACCTTGTGGAGGGCGAACCGGTTCGTACCCCTGCTGACCTTGCCTTGTGCCCGAATAGAGCCACTGGCGCGCCGAGAAGAACGCCGGTGTGATGGACTCGAGCGTATGGCCCCGTCTCAACTACACCAAGTGCGTTAACGGTGTCGCCGCCGCCATACCCGGTGACCCGCTCCACACGTTCAGGTGCAAGAACACGGACCTCTACGACTTCCTGCCGCACGCAGCCATCGGCTCCCCGCAGGGTAACAAGGCTGGCGAGGTCGGAAGCTCCACCTGGGGCTGGTCTGACCCGAAGTCGGGCCGCGAGTTTATCGCCGCTGGTCTGTTCCAGGGCGCGTCCTTTATCGAGATCCTGTCCACCGGCAAGATGCGCCACGTCGGTTTCCTGCCATCGCACGGCACCCTGAGCGAGAACTCGCTCTGGCGCGAGATCCGCGGCTACAAGCACTACATGCTCATCGGAAGCGAGCAGGAGGGCCACGGTGTGCAGATCTTCGACATGACAAAGCTGCTGTCTGTCACCGACGCCGAGGCCCCCAAGATCTTTGGCACTTCGGACCTTACCGGCCACTTCACCGGTCTGCCCACCGGCGCCAGCCACAACGTCCTCTCCAATGAGGAGGCCGAGTACGGCGTCGCGGTCGGCGCCCGTCCCCGCACCAGCGGCTGCGCCGGAGGTCTGATCTTCTTCGACCTCAAGGACCCCTCCAACCCCAAGGAGATTGCCTGCGATCCCCAGGACCAGTACGTTCACGACGCGCAGTGCCTCATCTACCGTGGCCCGCACACCAAGTACGTCGGCAGGGATATCTGCTACGGCTACAACGAGGATACCCTCACCATCTACGACGTGACCGACAAGAACTCGTCCAAGATCATCTCGCGCATCTCGTACGAAGGGTTCTCCTACACCCATCAGGGCTGGGTTCTGGACAAGAACAACCAAGAGTATCTGCTCATGGACGACGAGTACGACGAGTTCGATAAGGTCCGCGGCCCGGGCTTCGACCAGTACCCCGTCACCTACATCTGGGACATCCGCGATCTGGAGCACCCCAAGAACACCGGTCTGTACAAGGCCACCCAGGTAAGACCGTCCCCTGCGTGCGCGCATAAGTAATGCACACTGCAGAGGAACATGTGTAACTAATGGATTGGCTTGATTTCGCCCCCACAGCGCGGTATCGACCACAACCAGTACGTCATCGACGGATTCTCGTACCAGAGCAGCTACACCAGCGGCCTGCGCGTGTACGACGTGTCGTCGATCCCGCAGGACCCCACGGGAGGGAGCGTGTGCGAGGTGGCCTACTTCGACATCTACCCCGAGGACGACAGCGAGCCGGGCGGCGGCGCGGTGCAGTTCAGTGGCAGCTGGGCCAGCTACGCCTACTTCAAGTCGGGCTTCATCTTCGTCAACACCATCGAGCGCGGCGCCTTCGTGGTCAAGATGACGAGCAAGCCCCGCTGCAAGCCCCAGGGCTGCAGCGCCGACAACTGCCTGCGCGCCATGCGCTCCACCTCGACGGCCGGCCGCCTCGGGGAGAGCCAGAAGTTCTGCGGCGAGTTCACAAAGACGTTTGTGGCCGACGTCGCCGTCGTGCCCGAGTACGCCCAGAAGGCGTGCGGGACCAACATCATCTCCCGCGTGAGCTCCGCCTGCAAGTGCCTGCCCACCGCTGCGGCGTAGTTGATTTGTTGGTGGCGTTTCGGTCATGTAGCCAAAGATTCAGTGCTTCCGCCTTAAGGTGGTGATCGACCACTTGTAGAAAATAAAACAAAATAAAAATAAAATAAAAAATTAATGTCTACCCGTGCACGAGAAAGTTTCCTTGCCGTCCAGCCACGACTCTGTCGTTGGCCGGAGTACCCGGTCTCGCTGGCAGACCGCCGTGTTCCCGCCCACCGTGAAACTCTCAACTTTTCATCGCCGAAACAAGTGACATGCCTGGGGCTCCTGCAATAATGCTTGTCACGACAAAGTTCCAGATCTTCGTTTCCTAAATCCCCATGATTCAGATAATCTCTCTCTTTCTCTCTTTCCAGCTCGCACTGCATCCATGCTATTTTATTGCCCGGAGTCTCACTCACTATTCTAGCAAGCACATTTGGAGTGGTATTTTACGTCAACCCCTGCCCCCAGTCACTGTCCGATGGATGGCCCGCGCCTGGGTGTTCCCGCTTGTGCATATGACCACCATTAAACGGCAAAGGGAGACCCCATCGTATGCAGCAACGCGTTTAATGCATTCTATCCGTGGTGACAATTGTTCGCCATTGCATTTAAGCAGGTTGCAGTCACTACCCCGGCGCGTCCTGGACCGCGCACAGCCGGGTGTGGGCACCTTCAGGGGCGCCGGTTGACGCGACCAGGCCCAAGTCGGCATGCGCGCGGCAGCGGCAAACGGCCGGAATGTTCCGAGGCTTCCCCGACAGCGTATTGGTTTTTGGTCCTCGGTTACGTCTCCTTTAATTCACTTCTACCATCAGTTTAGACTTCTTTCCCACGAAGCGTCCAGCGTTTTATCCCACCGCGCAGTGCCGGTGGGATACAATTTGTCAGCATTACATACGAGTCAATTGGAGCACTACCGCTTGCGGCAACCGCGCGGCAGGCGGCTTTTATTACGTGCTTCCCCTGCTGTGCGGTCCCGAATCTCGTCCGGGCATCTGCCTTACCTACCACCTAGGGTGATCAGTTTTGTAATCCGTCCGTAATGCTCTGGGGACATTGCCAGAAGTTAGTCGTCTCGTCCTCCATTTTTGGGAGATATATTGCCTCCTGCCCTGCAACGGCCCCCAGCTCGTCATCCTCTCCCTCCCACCTCCACCCTTGCCAGCAGCAGCTTTGCCAAGCCTCGGCTCTCGTCCCGCACCCGCGTCCTCCAGCCATGCCCCGCGGAGTTGTCATCGCCCTCTCCCACGGCGGCGGGCCCATGCCGCTGCTGGGCCACCCAGATTCGGCACAGATGACCAAGTCGATGCGCGAGCGCGTCCCCGAGATCCTGCGCCTCGACGACCCGGACCCGGCGCGCCGCCCGGCCGCCATCGTCCTCGTCACCGCCCACTGGGTGGCCCCGCCCGGCAGCTTTCCGTCCATCACCTCGGGCGCCAACCCGGACCTCATCTTCGACTACTACGGCTTCCCACCCGAGTCCTACGAGTTCAAGTATCCG
>GL876971.1:1094787-1104870 GCA_000193285.1 Magnaporthiopsis poae ATCC 64411 | reverse complement strand
TCGCGTCGGGTGCTGTCGTGGAGCCCGACGAAGTAGTCGTCGGCGAACCCGAGGCCGCGGGCCAGGCAGACCATGAGGCGCTCCGAGACGGCCTGGACGCGCCGCATGAAGGCGAGCGCCTCGGCCCGGAAGCCAGGGAGGGTCGCGTCATCAACCCAGAGCCCGTCCATGTTCTCGCCAAACTGCAGCTGGTACGACTCCTTGTTGTCGGGGGCGGCCGTCGAGGGCCGGATCTGGGACAGCTTCTCCCAGCCGACATTCTGGGGGTTCCACGGGACCGTGGCCTTGGTCTCGTCGGGCAGGCGGAAGAAGCTCTCGGACAGGGTGAACATCCTCTGCACCTCCTCGTCGGAGATTCCATGGTCCTTAATGGCGAAGAACCCGATCTCCTCGGCCGCAGTGCAGAGCTGGGCCGTGATCTCATCAATGCGGCTATCGTAATCGCCGAGGGAAATCTGGGACAGGACCGGGTGGCTTTCTGGTTCGCATCGACAACCATCAGTGGACACGAGCATATTACACTAATAAAAGTACTGACTTTTGGGATCGGTCGGTCGACATACACCGTCTTGGCCGCCATGATGGAGCGATTATGTTGAATCTTGGTAATTGTCGTGGGCGAGATGCCTAGACTGGATGACATGGGACGGAATGAGACTGATGGCCGGCTGGTAGTTCTTGTGTCGCTCAGTGACACGACGCCCTCTAAGCCGCGGGTTCCAGGCCGCTAACCCCCAGAATCTTGCACCAGGGGACGGCAGGCTCCTATCTGCCCCACTCCATGCTGGTGGTGGGGGTTCCAGACCTCGGCCGAGCAGTCCACGGCGACGCTTATCTGCAACGCCCTTGTCCTCGGCCGAGCTCGAGTCGAGGAAGTTCACGCCACAGCATCAGATAGTGACTGACGTCCGTGTGGCAGCAGCGCTGATGGATGGGCCAGTTGCCGCGAATGCTGCATGCAGGTCGTCTTGGGGGGCATTTTCCTACCCGGAAGGCAAGTAAATGGACAGTCATCCATATTGGAGACGGGGGTCAAAATCTTTCCGACTGCGTGGGATCGGGGCGGGCAGTTTACATACTCGGCTTGCACTTCGGATCGGATGTGCTTAAAACAAACAAATGCTCCCCCAGTCCATCCTCGACAACCCTTCCCGTCCAGTCGCCAAGTAGCTAAGGTACCTACCTACCCGAGGACATCGTCCAAAGCAAACATATAGCTTTCGTCTATCTTTGTGCATCACAGCCGCGCTCAATCATGTCCCCCGGAGTCCTCACCACCGAAGAGCCCGGCTTCTCTGTCTCTTCGATGGACAAGCCAGCCAACAAGAAGCTCAATTTCGGTGCCGTGATGACGGGCCTGGACCTTCAGAACATCAGTGGTCTGTCGCCGGCAAGCTCCCTGCGTAGCGAACCAGCCGGATAACTCGAGCTGACCGTTTCTCCTTTCGCACCAGACGCCCAGGTCCAGGCACTATCGGATGCCATCTGGATCCACAAGGTCGTCGTCGTCAAAAACCAGAACCATGTCCAGCCCATCAAGCAATGGGAGCTTGTCACCCGCTTGGATCCCGAGGCAGAAGCGGTCCATGGGCATGGCGACCTGAAGACCTTCAACGCCAAGGGAGGCGTTCTCTCGGTGAGTTATCTTCTCTTTCCTTGCCCGGGCTTGGTGCGCCGGCCGGGCAGGTGCCCGACAAAAGGGGGTACCGCGGATCCTAACAAAAGAAAAAAAACACTAGAGAGACCGCACTGTCTACGCCATCCCGGGCGCCGAGAACGTCCGCGTCATCGGCAAAGGATACCAGGGGTCCAACCACTATGGCCTGGTGGACACTACCATTAAGGCGGCTCCCGCGCACGACTACCATGCGCTGCCCCTTCCCGACGAGGAGTTCGAGGCGGGCCACACGCGATTCCACCGCTGGCACGTCGACGCGGCCCTTTACGGCCGTGACCCCCCAAAGTTCACCACCCTGCGCTGCCTAAAGCGGCCAACAGGCACCGAGGTCTCAATCCACTGGGACGACGGCAGCGGGCGCACCATGAAGTCGGAACCGGGCCTCACGGCCTTCTTCAGCAACGTGCAGGCTTACGACCTCATGAGCGACAAGGAGAAGCGCATGGCCGACCACTCGTGGGTCGAGTACGCGCCGCACCCGTACCTCTGGATGGGCGACTGCAAGAGCAAGCCGCACGGCCTGGGCCTCGAGAGCCAGAACAAGGAGAAGAGCCTGGACCAGCTGGGCGCCTACGACGAAAAGGACGTCAAGCGGTACCCCATGGTCTGGGTCAACCCGGTCACGGGGGAGAAGTCCTTCATGGTGCACGGCATCTGCGTCCGCAAGATGTTTTTGCGGTCGAGCGCGGACGAAGAGCCCACCGTCGTGACCGACCTTGCCGCGATCCGGGCCTGGCTCCAGCAGATCCAGGAGCGGGTGCTCTCGCCCGAGTACATCCTGATCCCCGAGCTTGCGCCGGGCGACATCGTCATGTGGGCGAACTGGCAGGTGTTCCACAGCGCCGTCGACTACCACCCCAAGCTGGGCCCTCGCACCATGCACCAAGCCAACGTGGGCGCTAGCACTTCGCCCACCGGTCCTGTCCCGATTCCGGCCATGGCATGGTGATGGTGATGGTGATGGTGATGGTGATGGTGGTGATGATGACGGTAGCGGTGGTGACGGTGCCACTTGGTGGCACGAATATGAAACAACGACAGGGAAGAACCGGAAGCCGAAGAGAGCAACGCTTCCATCTGCCCCAGGTTTCCGGAGATAAAACGCGGCAAAAGCCCGATGCCCCGAGGATTGGAACCCGAACACTCGGCTTGGGATTTATCAAGGGATGCACCTGGATGCTTTTAATTTCGCGTTGTTATTGTACGGATATCTGTTTCCCGGCCTATAGCTTCTCTTCTCTTATCCGAGTTGAGTTAGGTTATTGTAAAGACTTTTAATATGCACCGTGGTGGGCCGGCCTTTAGTGTATGGGAACGGAGGGGACATAAAAGATATTTATAGCAAACCCTGCAAGTTTACTCAAGAGGCACAGCAGCATGCATTTGTCATCCCGCCAAAAGTGGGTGCCTCTGGATCCGTCGTCGTCTTCGAAGTTTTCTAACTTTCCAGCTTTCCACACATCACAACCACCACCAGCTTTCCGCATACCACAATCACTACTTGACCAGCCACCAACATGACCAGAACCACCTAATACTCGAGTAACTAGCTGATACCCTTGGGTCAGCTGTCACTCGAGGAGAGCTGGTACTTCATCTCCAAGCCCGAGCGGATGCAAGATGTTTTGCGACACAGTAAAAAAAAGAAAGAAAAAAAAAAAGCCTTTTCCAGGTTTGAGATCCCTCAGTCTCATTCTCTGAGCGTGCTCAGCTGTCTTCTCGCCCAGGTTTCTGCCGAGGCTTTCGTCTTTGCTGGGGATGATATGTGAGTCGCTGGCGGAGCTTGCTCGTTTGACGTCTCGATGGCCACCTACCAGGCCGGCGTTACCAGTGGATGCTTCGCGCTTGCTTTCAAAATGGGACGATTCGGGCTGGACTTTAACGTCCGCCCGCTTCAGCGTGTCGACAATCAATCCGTTACGCTGGAATCTGATCGTGAGTACAATTATATACTCGAAAGTCTCTCGATTTTGCGATGTCTTTTCAGGCTTAGAATAAATGCAGTTTTTCAGCAGCCATTTTCATGCATTTCCTCAATTTGGAGAGCCATCACCCACCCAGTCATTCAATGCGTTTCCCTTAATGCCCCCATTGCAACAGCCAGCCGGCCAGCCAAACGGCCATAATAACACACTCTCCGGGCCAGAGAGCAACATCGGGAAAATGATGGGCTTGGCGATGTAGATGCAGAGAATCAGCACCACTCCGATGAATGTGACTCTCTTGACACCCTCGCCGGCAAGACCATGACCGACACCGGCAGCCGGCTCCAGCCGATCGCCGGCACTGCGGTGGACGATATGCGTACCGGCGGCGGCTGTAGGAGCTGCGCTAGACGTGCCAACCGTTGGAAGGATGGATAGGAGCTCCGGGATGCCTCTGCGTCGCTCTCGGAGAAGGCGGAGCTACTCCTTCGAGATGGTGCGCTCGCTGTCCGGTCCCTTGAGATGTGGCGAGAGAGCGGCATAGTTGGCGCGCTTGATGCGCCACGTCTCGACGTAAATTCGATCTTGGAACTTGCGGTTCCCCGCCGTTCTCGGTTGGATGTTGTGTGGTCCATGGGCCGAAGAGGGCCGTGGGAAGGATGCTGTCTCTCGGACATGGTCCCCAAGTTCACCAGCGTGTTTTTGGAAGGGCCTGTTTGAGGACGAAGCCCACGGCTTCGACGTCGTACAACACACGGATGGATGGGCAGTCGG
This sequence comes from Magnaporthiopsis poae ATCC 64411, assembly GCA_000193285.1. NCBI lineage: Eukaryota > Fungi > Ascomycota > Sordariomycetes > Magnaporthales > Magnaporthaceae > Magnaporthiopsis > Magnaporthiopsis poae. The sequence continues at coordinate 1,100,493 of GL876971.1, read as the reverse complement.
AGCGAACAAGCCAACAAGCCGAGACGGGGTGCTAGGGTGTAAGCATTGTCCGCAAAGATCTCTATCTGGTACATGGTACCTCCACGGCGGCCAGCCATTGCTCCTGGCTCATTTTGAGAGACTAGAGGCAAGACGATACGGCATTAAAGGCTTCCGGCGCTATATTCAGACAAGCATGTCGCGGCGGCCCGGCGGGGGGCTGGAGACGAGGCGTACGCTTTGTTCGGAGTGGCGCAAACGTCACCTTTACCGCGACGGCAGCGACCACAGGCCTGTCCGGGGCGGAGCTTGGCGCAAATTACCTGACCGGTCGCTTGGCGTTTGGGAGGTAATTGTTGCGTTTGGACTCGACATGGGGGGGAGCCTGGTGCTCCTCGTCGTCGGAGTCGCCCTGGATCTCATCCTCATCAGCCACGCGACAGCGACCCGAGTCCTTTTCGTTGCGAGCATGCTGGAATGGAGACAGGTTAGACGCGGACAGATCTCGGAGGCCAGGTGGACTCCCCGGTCATCACCGGCCTCCTGCCCTCCCCGTGCGTGACTTCCTTGGAGGAGTAATGCGCGTCCGTCCTCGGTGCTCGGTCACATAGAAATTTGCACCTAGGCATTCTTCTGGGGCCAGCTGAGATGCCATGTTCATGGGGAGTTGGCATCATTCCTTGTATTGTAGTCGCCAAGGCAGCACGCAGCCGATATACCATCTATGGCCCACCATCCGATGCCAGTAATGTCCCAGGAGACATCTGTCCTGGCTCAAATTCTCTGTGAGGCAAAGAGACATCCTCCCAGTCCGTGTCTCGTGGGCGGGTCCGCTTAGAACAGGCAGTTGCCGCCGCCAGCCTTGTTGATGAAACTGTTTGGCGTGGGAGGAAAAAAAAAGAACAAGTCAGCTAATGTGTTTGCATGTGTACTCGAGGAAGAACTAACCAAGTTTCCCCAGACTGGCCGTCGCCGCAAAGAACCACGCCGTCATCACGGCCACTGGGGTTGCAGATGAGCCCATTCTTCCGGCCAATGGCGACGCGCTCCTCCTGGGTCTTCTTGCGCGCCTGGGGAGTAGGCGTGGCGATAACAAGGCCGGCAAAGGCAACGACGAGGAGGGTCTTGAACTGCATGTTTGCGGTGATGGTGGAACCGAAATGAAGGCGATGGTTGTCGTAATAAAGAGTGAAAGTGAATGAAACGTTGATGGACCGGCCGATCGGAGAAGTGAAGTCGAAGCTGCTTGTTGGAAGGAGGTGGATGAGGCTTGCTGATGAGAGGAGAATGTTTGGATCAATGGCGGTCGGACGGGAGCGGTATTATACGTGATCAGATGGCAGATCCAGCCATAAGCCCGAGGCGCTGGGCGCTAACCATTGCAACGTCAGACGCCACTTTTTTTTTTTTTTTTTTTTTTTTTTTTTGGTGTTTCAGTCAGCACTGACTCGCGAAATTTTATGCCTCCTCGTTTTTAAAGGTCTTGGCCGGTTTTAAGCCCCCAAAACGGTCGATTATGGTTATTTTTGATGCGACGAGCGACACGTTCGTTTCGTCGCATTAGGCCACTATTTTCTGTTTCGGCTTGGTCGCCGTCGCCCCAGCTTTGCGGCGATCACCTCGCAATGGGAAGGCTGGGATCAGAGGCTCGGATTGGCCGTCGGCATTGGCAATGGTTCATATTTCTAGAAACGCGCCTTCCGCCTGCATACCCCTTTTTCCCCCTTTCGGCGGGTCCATCTTTATCGAGCCTTCCCCGCGATCCAGGGTTGCATCGAGACGGTAGTCGAGACGACTGGAGGGGGCTTGCGCTTGCTCCTAAAATAGGGGAGACGCAGCCAAAGGAAGCCAAACGCATCCAAGACGGCCTTGTGCGTGCGGACCCGCGACGACAGCTCGAGATTTTCGCCCTTCTGGGCGAATACAGAAAAATCGCTCAAGGGAAGAGGAACGCCTCCCAAGACTGGTGGTCCCTTCTTGAAGAGCGCCATGGCCTCCCGCGCGTCCGTCGAGTCGGCCGTTCGGGCCTGACGGTGCCGTCGTATCTCTCTCCTTCAAGGAGAGCCGATTTGGGCCTCAAAGGCGCGGCCTTGGGCAATCATGCGACCTTGACGAGCTCTGCTAGTAGAAACCCATCGCGCCAGGACTCGGCCAGGGACGCTGCTACTCTAGCACATTAAAGCTTGTCTAGAGCACCAACCCCTTTCTCATCGGCTACGGCCTTGTCATTTTCACATATGCGACTCTGAAGAGGGCCACAGCCGCAGATCAACACCGCCTGTGTTAAAATCCCCAGGCAAGGAACGGCCCGGTCAATGCTTTTTTTTTTCTTTTTCCAGGGTGCGCTTAGGTCTGCTACGCGATCGCCTGGCGCGTCAGTGATCTTGACGCGATTGTGTCCGTGCTCGTGCTCGACTCTCCATCCAACACACTTGCGAGGCATCGACAAAACTGTTTCAGGATTTCCAGAGGGATCCTGACAAGATAAAAACGCACGCAATGACTTCCATCATGGCCCCAGCCGATACCCTAACCCTTACGCACTCAGATGCAGCCCCATCCAACGGCATGCGCCCTGGAGCCAGTGACACTGCGCGCGGTCCAGGCAAGACCTCCACCGCCACTCCCGGAAGTGGCAGCACCGCACGCACGGCCCTCGGGCGCCAAAAGTCGGGCGGCGACAGGGTGGAGAAGCGTCCTGGCGGCACAGCAGCGGCGGCAGCAGGAGCACCAACCAAAGCCAACGCCCCCTCAGCGGCGTCGATCTCAGGCGCCCACGAGGTGACGAGCACCGCACTGCAGTCCGGATGGCCTGACATCACGGCGGACATGCGGCTGCGCGTGGCGCCGTCGAGCGATGTGCCCGGCGTCTACATCGCGTCCTTCGATTTTGGCGTCTTCGAGGGCTTCATGCTCGTCGGCACGGACCAGGATGCCATCCGGGCGCGCAGCCGCGCGCTGGACGGGGCGCCGCGGCGCAGGTACAGGCGCGGCTTCTACCAGGGGCCTAATCCGTTTGTCTCGAGGCCGGAGGAAGAAGGAAATGGAGCAAGCCGTGCAGCTGGCCGTTCCCGTTAGGTACCTGCTCAACTGGCGCGGGTTCGAGACGGGCGAGGGCGAGGTCGACGGCGGCGACCATTGGGGTGAGCTCGAGTTTGCGAACGCGGGACTGGCAAAGTTTGCTGCGAGATGGAGGTCAGCTTCGTCTCGGACCTCACTGATATCCGTGGCACCAAGGTGTCGGATGAGGTGCCCAGTGTCGATATGGACGAGTGGATGGAGTACCACATGTGACTTGGCGTAAGATTGGTGGGCTGTAAGATGTCGAATCTCCAGACGGCGAGCACACAAACAAGATCGCTATTTGGAAGGACAAGCGCGCATCCAGATACAATATCATTACAAGCGGTCCACACCAAGACTACGATCACTTGCGATGCGATGCACGGCCGCCACCCGCGACCTCTATCCGTCCACCTTCACAGCGACAGCGACCCAAACGGGATCACATTCTATGCGCCGCCCATGGCCAGGGCGCCGCGGGGAAGATGCTGCGCTTGGACTTGATGCTGCAGAACGGCGCCGACACCTTCTTGAAGGCCGTCATCTTGTCGCCGACTCCCTTGCCCATCTTCTTAATCTCGAGTTGGCTCATGCCGCGGGCCCGGCTGGCGGCGCGTCAGCACCAGGCAAAAATGGTCCTGGGTTCGTTGCCAGATGCAATGCGGCCTCGGCGCCCGCGCCGATCATGACGTCACGCTGACCAGGCTCGCGATGGTGCCGGCCAGCTGGCTCAGGATGGGAATGACCATGAAGGTGGCGCTGAGTAAGAGCAGGGCCGTATTCTCGCGCTTGTCTTACTCCCACTTGTCGGCCGTGTCCGAGACCTCTTTAAATGGCGCCTACGGCCTCCTGCGCCATGAAGATGCGCATGGCGACGGCGTCGACGAAATCAAAAGCCGACGCCTGGCATATGTTCTCTTGCATCTGCTTGACGGCTTTCGGCATATCGCTCACAAAACCTTGAGACCCTCATCCGCCGAGAACTCGGCAACGTTGGTCGCGAACTTTGTTGCGGTTCGCAGCGTTCATGGCCTGCCGCAGGATATCATACACGCCAGGCTCAGTTGAGTATCCCCAGTCGCCAAAGGAGATGACTTCTTTGCGCCCCCAAGACTGGACGTCTTGGACTTGTGCCGCTGCTTGAAATTGTCCCTGATCTTGACGGCCCAGTCGTTGGTGTTGATATCGGCGAAGGCCCACTGGATAATGGTCTACATGCTGTCCGTGTTTGCATTCTCGACATGCTGCCACAGACAGTCACGGCTGAAGTCCCACATCTCAAAGTATCCGATGCGACCGAAGCTAGACGGCATGTCGATGCTGACAATGTCCATGCCACAGATGGACACGCAGCCTTTCTACAGTCTGCACGGCGAGCAAGGCTGCCTGAAGGCACCGTGCTGTCGGAAATGGTTCCATTCGATCTCGGCACGCCGTCAAAGGGCCCAAGTACGGCCTCATCTTCCACGACCGAGACCTCCTTCAGCTCAGTCGTAGACTCAAAGCTAGTCGCGCACTTGGCCTGACTCCAGCTGTGGACGGCATTCTGCACGGCCGTGACGTTCTCCGTGAGGTCTAGGACAAACCCAAAGGCGTGGCGGCCGGTGCGGTCCGGGGCGCCGCAAAGCTGGGCCGCCATCGGCGTGGCCTGGCTGGACCGCATCTGGTCGAGGAGAGACTTGGCGGCGGAAGCGACTGTGCCACGACCGAATGAGCTGTCGATATAGACGCCGGCCACGACTTCCTGGTGGTAGGAGAACATGATGGTTCCTCGTATGGCGAGTGGCCCGAGTTAAAATGCTCCTCCAGCGCCTTGAGTGCCGTGGAAGCCGGGCCATCCCCTTGGCAATCGAGTTCGGGGTCAGTGCAGGTGGCGGCCAGCTGCACCGAGGCTTTGTTTTCGGTAGCGGAAGCACGCGCGCTGACTGCGCCGCACCCGGGGTGCGTGGCGCTTCAGCATGCTGCCGCTGCGCCGGTCGGTTCTAGTGGTGTCCGGGGATGGCGAGATCCTTTCGGCTGCGGTGCCATTGTACGGCCCGTTGACTCTGGAGTTGGCATTTCCAGCAGGGGTTTTCTGGCCCAGAAAAGGGTTGGATAGCGGAAAAGAGAGCAGCATCGGCTCTTCACAGACCACAAATCGTTGCGATGAGCTGTACATGATCCAATCTGACGAGGGGCTGCCATCACATGCTTGAGGGCACGGATAAAGCTGCTGATATTAGTTGGTTCCGTCGTCCACTCCCTCGAGCGGCACGTCCAGCAAGCCATCGTGCTGGGCGAACAGAATAGAGGAAATACAACACAGCGCGCGGCATTCGTTACTGACACACTACTGGGCGACCAGAGCCACCCGGAAGGGTTCGACGGCTATACCAGATGAATAGAAAAGATAGCCAACCGCGTCAAGGAGCCATGGACCACTGGCAGACGGCCATCGATAAGGAAACCATCAACATCGTGGACAAGAACGAGGACACCTGCGACGACCACAAGGAGACGCACGACCAACTTGCAATGCAACTCGACTAGGCCAAAATCGCGGCCGGGGTGGTGACCTTGCGTAAGGTAGACCAGGTGCGCGTTATCAAGCGCCAAGTTCAAGGAGGCGTGCGGTGGGGTCAAAGCCGTTTGGGATACCGACGCCGGCGGCGTGTTGCAAATGAA
>GL876971.1:1079646-1093912 GCA_000193285.1 Magnaporthiopsis poae ATCC 64411 | reverse complement strand
GTGGCTGTCACCGCCATGCCCGGCAAGCCCGTGGCTCTCGTCGGGGCCATCGCCAAGAAGCCCGCGCCAGAACCTGTGACCAAAGCCTCCACGTTGCAGCTGGCTGCCAAGGGCGGCCAAATCGAGACCTTGGAGCGCCTGATCGCCCTTGGTGCCCGTCTCGACGAACCCGGAACTTCTCCGGCGTCAATCAAGTCGCTTATCAGCTCCATCGGCCGAGGGCTCTACGGTCCCGCCCTGCGGCGTCTCTTTCTGGCGGGCGCGGGACCCGGGGCTCGGCTTGTGCATCAGCTCACCCAAGAACATCGCGACGAGGCTCTCCTGGAGCTGATGCGGGGCTGTGTCGGCCATCGAATGCGCTGTCGGGCTTCGAGAAGCGAGTATCTCGAGTTCGCGCGCGTGCTGCTAGACGCCGGCGCCGACCCCGACTGCTGCCGTCTCGATCGCGAGGGGATCTCTTCATCGACGCTTTCGTTTGCGGTGCTATCGCGGCCACCGGAAACTGTTAGCCTCCTGCTGGACCGCGGCGCCCACGTCAACGGACCCCCGGACGCAAAGCTGCCGCGGAGGCCGCGCCTGCCCCTCCACGTCCCGCTCTGTGCGGTGGCCCACGCCATGGCTGCCGATATAAGTAACGATGAGGCCAACCGAGATGCCTTGGTACAAACGGTGCAGGCGCTTCTCGGCCGCGGCGCCGATATCAACGTGCGCGTGCTGTTCAGGGGCAGCGCGCTCCATACAGACCGCCTGACAAGCCCGCTTTTGATCTTCCTCAACTCCACCAACCCCTGGGACGCTCATGACCGCAGCCCCAAAACAATACGGAATCTGCGCTTCCTGCTAGACGGCGGCGCAAGCCCCGTGGCTCCGCCGGTCGAGACGACCTCAGGGTTGTTCGAGCGCCGCAACCAGGGCCGCTGGAACTGGTGCGCCCCAGACGCCGACGTCGTCCGGGCGCTGCTGGACTACTGGGGTATCGACGCGCTCGCATGCCCGTGTTGACGTCGGTGCTGCAGCTAGTGGCCGGCCACCCCAGCCGTCGCCGCCAACTGCGCGCCACGGCCGAGGCGCTCGCGGCATACGATTACCCGCCGGCCTTGCCCAAAGCTCAGGAGAAGAAGGGCGCAGTTCAGAAGAAGCCCGCGGCTGAACAAGTGCATGGGGTGATAGCGGGCTGGCGAGCCGTGCTGGGCTCGGTGATCGACTCGCTCTCCGCGTCCGAACGCAGCGACTTTCTCTACTTTTACATCGTCCGCAAGGGCACCTGCCCAGAGCACCGGGCTCGCCTCTGCAACCACTTGTCTCGGCATCGGTCGGCCGGTGTGCTCGCGCGCGCCACGGTGGCTTTCCTGCTCCAATCCGGGGCGGACGTGAACCATCGCGTCCGCCAGCCGGGAAGCGAGCAGGAACGAGATCGAGAGGGAAGAGACGGCCCCACGGCGCTGCACAGCATCTGTCTGTGGCTCGCGGGCAGGGACCCCGGCGAAGAGGGATACGAGCACCTGTTTGGTAATTTCCACCCCAAGTGCATGGGCTTCAGGCACACGCGGCAGCGGCTCCAGTTTGTGCGGTTTCTGGTGGGCATGTGCGGCGCCGACGCGGGGGCGCTGCACGACGGCAGGGCGCCGGCCGAGGTGCTGGAACAGCTCACCCGCCAGGGCCTCGACGAGCAGGAGGTGGGCAGCCTCTGGTGGCAGAGGGACGCGGAGACGGTCAGACAGGCCCGCGGAAGCTTTGTGGAGCTGCTCAGGGGCGCAGCAGCAGCAGCAGGAAGCCGGTGAGGCGCCGATGCGGGCCGCCTTGCCTTGTGCGGATGGCCTTGTCGCGGGTTTCTGTGGGTGCGGTGCCGAGGTAGAGTTGGGGCGATTTCGGGAAAAGAAACCGGCGTGTGGGTGGCCCAATCCGGCCGATGCTTGATATTTCTCGATCCATACACTCTCTCAGCCAAGCTCCACCGAATTCTTATTGTCCATGTCTAGCTCGCTATTGTTTTCTTGTTGGTCAGGCTCGAAGGTTCGTGGCGGGAGGACTTGCGGAGACGGGGCCATCTCTTCTAGCGAGTAAATCACCATGGGGAATGCTGGTGACGCTCCACTAGACAACAAGGAGATTCTAGGACCGACTTACACGATCACACCCCTTCTGGAGGAGCTGCCGCCAGCTACTTGCAATGTAGAGTTGTGTAACCTAACACTACTTGCAGCTGGTCTACATTGGAAAGAAAGAAAGAAAGAAGTTCCGATAGATTAATAATACCACATTCTGCAAGCAACTACCATGCCACAGTCGGCCCATTCCGATTCTACCTGCCCAGCCCTTTACCTTGAAGAAGCTTTGATAGGGCCACCCCCTCCTCCGCTGACGCGCGGATCGCCTCTGGGCCTGACCCCAGCCTCTCCACATCGACCTTGCGAGGAAGCAATACTTCGTGTTTTGGGCTGACTTGACTAGGTAGGTAGAGAAACCGGCTGAGATGTTGCGACATGCCGGAGACGTAACCTGGATGGCTTCCCCGCCAGCTGGGCAACGTGCCGTCCAAGAATTATATATGAACTAGCCCATCATGCCTCAAACAGCTTCCAGCTTCTCTTGCAAGCCAGGTCGACCAGAGACACTGTCTTCCACCTCCCTACTCCCTCAGTTGCGCACCACGGCATCTAACAGTAATCAAAGTGAAGCAGCCAACCCTCCCGGCCCTATCCCTAGGCGCTATCCCAGGACTGGCAGCGCCGCAGCAGGCCCCGTCTTTGGCGCTCAACACGGCCACGCCGGTTCCGGAACGGACCCAGCCCGCCCCGAGGGCACGTGGTGGCACGACAGCGACGGTGTCCTGTCCTGCTTCGACATGAGCATCTTTGGCATTTCGGCTGGGGATTAGGTACTTGACGCCCCTGCCCCTTTTTTTCTGGTGCCGCTCCGCAGAACTTGCTGGGGCTAACATATCCACCCCACCAGAACCCCTCGGTATCGTCGTCTTGCAGCGGCATGAAGATTGGCTTCTCCTATTGCGCCGAGGCCCCTGCCGGCCCGCCAGGCGGCGGTAGCTCGAGGTCCACCACGATCGCCGCCACCAACCCAGGCGGGCCGTCCACCACCAAGCCCCCCGGCAACGGCATCCAGACGCCTCGCCCTGTGCAGGAGGGCGTGGTCGGCGGCTCACCCGTCACCACCCTTGACCCGACCACGACGAATCCCGGCAACGGTATCAACACGCCCACTCCGGCCCAGGACGGGCATGGTCGGCAGCTGCAACAAGTTTTACTTCGTGCCCTCGCGCGAGGGCTGCAGCGACGCCCTGCGCAAAAAAAGGCCTCACCATCTCCCAGCCGTTTGCCTAGAACTCCGCAGTAATGTTGGACTGTACCGGCATGCGGGCATGAGGCTTACGTCTGCGTCGGCGTCGTCGTCGGCGGCGGCGGCGGCAGCCCCGTCACCACACCGGGGCCAACGACGACCAAGCCCGGCAACGGACATCACGGCCCCTACGCCCACGCAACCAGGCACGGCCGACAACAGCAACAGGTTCTACTTTGTGGCCGGGGCGGGTCGTCGTAATTCACAAATCTCGAGCACCACCCCCCGCCCCGCCCATCGCTTTCAACTGCCTGGGCTGGATAACAATTGTCACAACCATAAGTAGCCGTCAGCACATGCAAGGGACGAATGTGTAACATGGTCATTTTCAAATCCTGGTAAGCCGTTCGTCAGCGCTAGCCGACTTGTGCCCGTCGACTAGGTAATTATCACGCAAACGATAGGAAACCTCCATGCCCGACGGGAATTTACAAACTCCGAGCTCGCTCGGCTCCTGGCTAGCTGAAACTTTTTATAATCGAAAGCACGACCTTGAGCCCGTGTCGTTCTCGTCGGACACATCCAGCCACAAACTCTGGTCCTCTCTGGCAAGATCCTCGACGCGGACCTGGTGTTTTTCGCAGGCGACGTCCACACCGACTTCCAGGATATTGAAAAAATACTCTCTCCATCCTCCCTTGCCTTCTCCGGAATCAGAGCGAGCCTTCAAAAGCGCGAGCGCCTGAGGGAAAGAGGCGGTTCCGCTAACGCGAGCGGTTTTTTTGCGTCACTCATCCCCAACCTACTTCGTTGTCGTCCATTTCTTCTCCTCTGCTGGCTGTTGTTCGTTGCTGTCGCTCTTCCTGGAAGTTCCAGCCCCGCCTGCGGGATCGAGGAGGCCTCCCGGGTCTACCGAGTCCCCATCCATCACATCCCTTATGGGGCTGTGACCTGCAAGGTAATTCCTTCGGAAGCGGACGAAAGCGCAGTCATCGCCCAGGTTGCAGGCACAGCCACCGTACTGGGACAGTACCACTTGGACCCAGCTGTCGATAAATTGATATTCAACCTCGCCGATTTCCTCGCAAGGGCCAGCATCCTCGTCAACGAGACCGAGAAGGCGAAGCATGCGAGCATTTTGCTGTTTGGGAAACCGGAAGTCCCACGCGATAGTAATTTGTTCGTTGGCCTTGATATGTCGATCGCTAACGACCCAGAAATGGTATTCGTAGTCTTCGGAAATGAACGTTTTAATTACCGAATTCGGTTTGCAGCTGCGCCTCACATAACGGGCGCTAGAGCTTTCGAACCGTGTATCGATATAAAGCGGAAGCTTTTCGACGGAAAAAACAAATGGAAGAGGTGAGATAAATTCGTCCCGTCGATTGTGTTTATCTACCACATCCATTTGGAAACCGATCAGCCCGTTTAATTCAATAAACGGAACGTTTTGTTCGATTGCGGCCGGAGTTACGAGGTTATTCCACTTAACAATCGAATCGGCGATTCGCAGCTCCTGAGGTTCCAACCGCATTGGTCGCTCCGAGGTTTCGGGCGGCAATGGCTGGAACACGTCGCCGTATTCCCAACCAGTCTCTTGTCGAAGCTTTTCGGGCTTGGCCAGCCACAGAGACATGGTATTCGAAACGTTCAAATTGGCAAACGAATTTGTTTGCACAATCCGCACCGTGTCATCGAATTCAAAGTCCTGCGGCAATTCAGGCGGAGTAGTGGCAGGCCCGTCGATGGGCGAACCTGGTTGTGGTGGCCCGCCGTGGCCGGAGTCGTCCTTGGCGAATGCAGCCAGGAATGCCTGGCGCTCCTCTACGAAATCGTCCTCGATGGAGTCTTTCCGTCCCCGGTTTTCCATGGCTTGGCGGCTATCCGATGACCGTTCCGACGCCAGCTCGTCGTCCTTGTCCTCTCCGATGTCGGGGAGAGCGTAGAGAGCCAGCCTTTCGAGATGGTATCTCACGTGTTTTTGCATCGTTGTCACGTCTCTGAACTTGGTCGGACAAAAAGGACAGTCGCGGTGGGGTTTGGCGGATGGCCCGACGACGGCCGCAATCATCTCGGGCGTGTAATATTCCCCCTGTTTCTGCGGATGCTGCTCTTTGAGATGCTGCAGGTACTCGGGCTGGGTCTCGAACTCGTCCTCGTGGCTGTGGCAGTGCCAAACCCGGCGGTGTTGGTTTTCGTGGTCGACCCACTCCTGCTTCACGCCGTAGAGACGGTCAGGGTCGGAACAGTCCTCATATGTGCAATGGTATGGCTGTAGGTCGTGGATCTGGTGTATGCTGCTGAGCTATTAGCAGCGGTCTCGAATGTGTGAGCGTCTGGACGGCCTCACCGCCAGTCGTCCCGACCGAGGTACCTCTCTGGACACAAGCTACCGCAGTAAGGACAAGGAAAGTACTTGTGGCCGGCGAGATGGCTCGGTGCCGGGGGCCACGCCAGGTCCTCTCCCCGAGGGCTGGCCACGGTCGACACGCGGCTACGATGCGAGATTACCGATCTCATATCCTCGGGCCCCATCATATCCAAGTCCATTCTGGTCACCGACGTGGCCACCGACTCGGCGGGGGCCGGTTTCGGAGCTTGGCTCGGGGCTGCTGCGGGCTGGGGGAGAGCGGCGGCGACAGCCGGAGCCTCTTCGGTCACGTCGCGCCGTAGGAGCTGGGCGTGTTTCTTCCAATAGATAAACTGCTGCTTCCTGCGGGCGTTGGCCATGCCCGCCCTGGCGATGAGCCAGCAACTCGCTGAGGCGTACTGCGCGATCAGCTCCTTCCGGCCGAAGCCTAGTTCCTGGAGCTGCTCGTCGCCAACCCACTCTACGAGCTGCTGCTGCTGGACGTAGGCAACCAGAGAGACCGCGATTTGCTCCTGGTTCTGGATGTACTCGGCGCGTTGGCTTTCGGGAACGTGCTTGTAGAGGTCTTTGGTCGACCGTTGCGGCCTGTTCCGCGCGCTGCGAATCCGCGATGCGAGTCTGTAAAGCGAGTCGATCCTGGCGGCAACGCTGGAGAGTCTGAACTCGGCTTCTTGGAAGGACCCCGTGCTGCTGAGCGACGATCCCAGCGAGGCCTCGTCGTCGGAAGTGCCGCTGTCGTTTACCATTCCGTCCGCCTGGCACACATTCTCGTCTCTTTCGAGCGGCTGTCTTGTGCCGAGAGCAATGTCCAACACTAGTCACGTTAGCCGAGCCGAGGATCCCTGGGACGAATCTACTGACGGTTTCGGAGGTGATCTTGGAGCTCCGTAAGCAGGTTGGTCAGCGAGGCCTTGATGAAAGACGCATCGCGGACCCTGTAATCGAGCGACGCGTGTCCCGTCTGGAACAGGCCGAGGCTGCGCGCCCAGAGTCGAAATCTTTCATCTTCGGCCGCAATGCGTCGCCTCGACGGGATGGCGGCGCCTCCGTCGCCCGTCCCCGACGCCTCGACGAGTCTCTTGAAGGTGCCGGCCACGGTCCGGCCGAGGGGCTGGAGCTCTTGCTGTGGTGACTCCATGGTCGGTGCGGAAAAGCTCGGCCGGTTTGTCAAACCCGGGTCGCTCGCATCGTTGCTCGGGACCGCGGCGGCGCGGCTCGATGTCACTCGGCCATGGCGTCGAAGACGTGGACGGTACAGACAGCACGAGAGGCTACATGGATTACCCCGCCCCAGAGGAGACGATTGGGCAGCAACGTCCTCTCGCCAAGCACCCAGAGATGCGGCTGAAAATCCTACTCTCGCTGCCAAATTTCCCGCCGTCTCCAGACCATCGAATTCCAGCCTTGGCCGCCTTGACTGCTCAAAATGTCAGGTTTCGAGATCGCAGGTATCGTTCTGGGGGTCATGCCCATCGTCATCAACGCGCTATCGGCGTACCAGGCAGGAAGGGGTCCCCTTGCGACCCTGCGCAAATCACGAGGCCTGCTGGACGTCCTGATCCACAAGCTCACAATCCAGCAGGGTGATTTCTATTTCGACATGCTCGAGCTTCTGCGCGAGGCAAGAGTACCCGAGATCCTCGCGGAAACCGATCCAACTCTGGAAAGATGCGCTGAGATCCTGCAAGTTGTCAAGACTGGCGACGAAGTCGAGCGGTACCTCGGTCCGCAACTTTTCGGCAGCTTTCTAGGGATGCTGCGCTTCTACGAGACGTATCTCAAACAGATCACCTCCAAGCTGAGTCACATTGTTCGGCCGCGAAATGCAAGCCAGCCCAGGCTGTCACCTGCCCCCATGCGTACTCGTTGCTGACATGCCCCATTCAGGCTGCAAAGGACGATCTCGCAGCCGTGATCCGAGCCAGCAGGTGTCCCGACTCCTCACTGATCTTCAAGGGGAAACTAAGGTTTGCCATGGACAGGGAGAGCCTCGCTGCACTCGTTAATGACCTGGAGGCCGAGAGGCACTCTCTCGGGCGACTCGTGCGGCGGGTCAAGACGAAGCGTGAATGGGAGGCCAGCGAGCCCACGAGGAGTTCCAAGACGCTGACCCTGGCCTTTTCCCGCGTCCGGGAGAGCGCCTCCTCGCTCTACCGGGCTGTCTGCGAGTGCTGGGCCTGCGACAGGCACCAGCTGCACACGCTCATGATCCGGCTGGAGCACCGGATCCCCGGGAGAGAGGGTCAGGCTGCGAGATCTTCGGCCGTCGCCTTCCGGCTCCTCTTCCCGGTCGAAGGGGCGGTGCTGCAAAGAATCGAGATTGCTGCGCGATGCAGCGACCCGCCGACCAAAAAGACGGCCGTGAGGTTTCAGAACAAGCAAGTCTCCACCGGGTCCACGTCGGGTGTGCCCGACCGAAATATCTAACTTAAAGCAGTACCCCGTCCGTAGCAGTCGACGGCGCCCGTCTCAAGGTTCCTTCGATCACGGTGACGGAAATACCGAACGTTCCCTACCCCACGGCTACCCGGGTCCGCATCAGAAGCATTTGCGGAGTTGCACGGGAGGCGCAAGAGAGGCAGCGTGTGCTCTCGTTAGAGCTCACCTCCTATACCACCCTCGAGGCAGCGGATAAGGACGACAAATCGCCGCATTCGTACGACAAGTCGATCTCGCTGGCGGATTACTTGAGAGACGCGGCATCGGATGCCGATGCGCGTATGAGCCCGATCGAGCAGACGCTCTTGGCCCTTAACGTCGTCTCGTCGGTGCTGCAGCTACGGCCCACCATGTGGTGCAGCGAGCCGTGGAACAGCGCGACCATCAAGTTCCCGGTGCAGGCGGTCGGCGGCGCCAGGGCTACCCTCTACACGCCGTACGTCGAGAAGACTATCGAACCCACCATATTGGGGACGCAGGAAGGCGCCTCCCCAGACCTGACGACCGAAACAGCCAAGTCGACCATGCTAGAGCTCGCCATCTTGCTGCTGGAAATTCTGCACCACAAGAGCATCGCGGCGTGGGCGGCCAGGTACGACAGGGGCGACCCTAGGACGTACCAGGAGCGCATGGGCGCGGCCACACGCTGGCTGGAGCTGAGCACAAGCGTGCTGCTGCCGCCGCACGTCAAGGCCGTAGAGGAGTGTCTGGTGCTATGCGCTCGAAGCAAGCTTTTGTGGGACGATTATTTTCAGCGACTATACTGCGAGAACATTATCAAGCCACTGCAGGAGCTTGTCTTGTGAAGCCGAGTGGGGTTACCGCGGCGACTTGGGGTTACTTACGTCTTGTTCAACGTGTTCTCGAGTGGCTCGTGGACTTCCTACTGCAAGTAACCGACGCTTCGGCCACCAGAACGACACCGATATCGTAGACAGCTGGCCGTGTACTGGGCCGATCGGGGCGGCTTCCGTGAACCATCTTCCGGCACCAGCACCTCTTCCTCTGGGACTGCACCGAAGCGTGGACGGTAGAGGACGATGCAAGAACCTGCAGGTCGGATGCTGGGGGAGACTGTAGCCTCATGAAGCACCTGTGGGCCTTCCCCTTCAACGCCTGGTGCGTCGTGCAGCTCCAGCTCTGCCGACAGCGGCGGTTCTACGCGCCCTTTTCCGGGGACGCAGTCATCGACCGGGCGTAGACGGGTGCGAAGCGGGAAAAGGAGGGCAGGGGTTCGGCCCGGTGAGCGTGGATGATTTCGGGGGAGGAATCGGGAACACGCAGGACCCCGGGATCGGCCTCGACGTATAGGATTGAAGACGTTGGGCCCGCCCGGGAGGAGGTGGAGGAGGTTTTACGATGTCGAGGACGTTGTCTGGATGGAGGGACTCGACGGCCTCGAGGAACGCGTGCGTATCGTCTGAGACCTCCTCGGCGCCTTTCGAACAGCCAAGGCGGAAAAGATAGGGAAGATCGTAGGTCTCTCCGGATTCAGATATACTAGATGCCTGGAGCAGCATGCAAAAACCGATCTCAGAGACGATCGATGCGGCTTGTTGATGGTGACCAACCCCGCAGCGTCCTGCTTGTTGACTCGTATCCCCTTGCTTTCGTATATTTCGTCAATCCCAATCCGATTTATCAGAGTTTCTCTATCGAGGCGTGTCGTAATGCTCTTATCTATCCTGTCCGTCGCTCAAACCATTTCCCGATGCTCCAGCGTATCAAACGAAACTGAAAACCAAATCCTCCCTCTTAACGCCCACCGTCTAGTCTCTAGATCTATCATGCATCGTCTATGCAGGTTTGGCGTGATAACTCTTGATCAAAACAAAAGAAGCAAGAAACTAAACAAAACGGAAACTAGCGAAAGAAAAAAAAAAAAGAAGCAAGAAAACAGAAGAAACCTCAATCTTCTTCATCCAAAGTCCCACCGATTATGTCCAACTTGATACCCTGCTGCTTGCAGGCGGCAACAAACTCCTTGGGCACAGGACCGTCGTCACCCTCGACGGTGATGATGGACTTGAGGTTCCGCGCCATGATGTTCTTGGCCTCGATGGCGCTGACGAGCAGCTCGATGACCTCGTCGTCGGTGCCAATCTCGTTGAAGAACTCGAGCGTCTCGAGCTCGGGCGGCAGGCCGACCGAGTGCAGGCGGGCCCTGTTCGACTTCTTCCCGAACAGCTGATAGTCCCAGTTGACGCGCAGCGTCTTGAGCTTCTCAAAGTCGCGCATGCGGACGGCGCGGCGGCCGCCTAGGAAGGCGCAGTCGATGACGACGGTCTCGAGCGAGCGGGCGGCGGAGCGCAGGGCGACGACGTAGTCGCCAAAGTCGTCCGACGTCTCCTCCAGCTCGGGGACCGGCTCGGGCAGCTGGGTCATGACGAACTCGCGCAGGCCTTCGGGGAACTCGAGCACGTCGCCGAGGGCGTCGTCGCTGAAGTCGCACTCGATCAGGTGCAGCTTGGTCAGGGCGGTGCCGTGCGGCTTCTCGATGTGGTCGAAGCCGCGGTAATCGAGGCGGGCGCGGCGGATGACGAGGGTCTCGAGGGTCGGGTGGGAGAAGATGTGTATGTTCTCGCGCAGGTCCCAGTAGGCGTCGTCGGGGCACTGGAAGAAGAGGGTGCACGACTTGAGGCAGGCCAGGTCGAAGGGCCCGTTGAAGAGCGAGCCGACGCCGTGCAGCAGCGTGTCGGGCACGGCGATGTCGAGCATCTCGAGGTTGGACATGGCCGAGATGGTGCGGGTCACCCCTTCGTCGAGCTGCTCATGGTGCCAGCCGTGGACAGGCACGTCGAGGCTGATGTGCGACACGTGCGACGCGGGGTACTCGAGCCGCACGCCCACGATGAGCGAGCCGCGGCGCGGGCGTCGGCCGAGCGACTGGCTGAAGCGCAGGTGGTGCTCGGGCTTGTCGAACTGGATCTCCTTGTACAACACCGAGTCGGCGGCGGCGTGGTAGTGCTTGTTGAGCCGCGACACGCTGCACAGGTCACGCTTGGACTCCTCGCCGACGACCTCGAGGATACGGAGGAGCACCTCCTTGGGCAGCGCCGCCAGCCGGTCCGGCCCAGGCATGCCGCCCTTCTGTTGTTGGCTACTGGTGAGGATTGTTGACGACGGCATGAGACGATGGGGCGTGCGGGTGCGGGTGCGCGGCGCCGGCTGGTTTAAAGATGATGGGTGGTGTGTTCGCGTCGAGGATAAGGCGGTGGTGGTTTCGGTGTGGGAAAGCGAAGACAACCGAAGCCGCTGTGCCACGCCGCCGATTCAATGTGGCAGGGGCTCGGTTTCTGTCCTAGCCGTTTTTGGTTAGTAGCACCCCTCCTCCGGATTACGTGGCGGGCGTGTTCCACTCTGATGGGCGGCCTGGCCCGCTGCTAAATTAATTGTATCAGTTTGATTCATGCCCCGAAAGCGGACACTACTGCACTGGTGCTCGGTCTATTCTGCGCCAGCGCTAACAGAATCCGCGAGCACGCGTCAAATTGCACTCCACGAGATGCAAAGATCTTGATGTAAGCGTCGTGGTCCGCCCCCTCGACGGCCGCCTTGATGTACCATATCACATCATCCCCAAAGCGCGGAACTTTTGATATGCCCCACGCGTACGGGACCGCCCGGCGACTGGGGTCCCGCATCGTGATATCTTGGGCTTCCGCGATCAATTTCTGGAAGCACCAGGGCTGGCTGAGGGGCATCGACGTCGGGCCCAGTCAAGCCGCCGGAAAAAGACGCGATTCTCCACCAGGATATCGAAAAACTGCTTCCATGTGTATCCGCGTCCATTGTTTGCATGCCGTTTCAAGTTGATGAGAGACAGCGACAGCAGCCGCTCGGCCCGGTCCACAAGAAAGCCAGCCAGCTCCGGGCCGAGGAACCTGTTGGTCGGTTCCAGGTGCTCAAGGAATGGTATCGCGTGTGGATCAAGAGGGAGGGGGCAGCCGAAGCCGCTTCTGAGTTGGGGCCCGGAAGGAGTCGGTTGAGACGGCCCCGCATAAAGGGGCACATTCGGAGCTACAAATAGCAAGACGCCTCACCGACCGGATGCGGCTGAAGAAGTGGTTATGTAGTTGCTGGGCGAAAGTAGAGTAATCGAAGGATACGATCAGGTCTTCGGCTGAGCGGTAGGGATACCTATCCCCAAGGAGCGACAAGCGGAAGTCGAGTGGTAGCATTTCCATTCTGTCGAAGCCCACATATTTACGGTTCCCGACATTGGCGTTGGTTCTTGGCAATGCTGTTGGTCAGTGACCACAGGCGGGCTTCCGCCTTGACCTCTTACCGCCGAGTAAGCTGTTCCTAATTTGGGTACGCTTAGTAAAGATGCTATGCTATTTCTGTCCTGCGTCCGCTTTTTATTCACAACCGTATTCCTTGTCAGCTATCCTTGCTGCTAGATCACGTCGAAGCGGCTATTTCATCCCATATGGCACCCCAGAGGAACATCTGGCCCACAGCGAGGTTCCGCCCGCGATGTAGGGCCTCACCTGGAGGTGGCTCCCGCCGGCGCGCGAGAATGCGGCCGGAGTAGTGTCGGACAGGCGGGGGTTTCCAGCCTTTTTCACAATCTCAAACTCGGGCCTGCCGTCTGGTCGGAGTCAAACACTGCAAACGCCGTGGTCCGTTGGGAGGCTCGGCCTCGAGGCAGTCCTGGATCTCGCGTCTTGTCAAGCGAGGGGAGGACGGCCAGTGGCAGTGTATGAAACAACGCGCTACACGCGGAGGACAACGTCTAACACGCCGGCGTTCGAGCTGCGGTTGACTACAGCCCCGTTGAGGGTGATGGAGAGCTGGTAGTTGGTTACTTGCCCCTTGGCGCAGATCTTTGGTGCTCGGAATTCTCCCAATCCCAGGAGTCCATCCCACGGATCGTATCGCGTTTATAATCTAGCCCACTACTCGTCCATGAACCATACCTCCAGTCTTTTCACTTTCAACTTAACTTCGCTGCTGCCCCTCCAAGCAGTCGGGCGGAACACGGCCGACAAGTCCAGCTCCTCCTCACCGGCGGCAGGGACTTTGTGCGTAAAGGTGGCCTGCCCAATCGAAAGATCGATTTGCAGCGAAGCTCCAGCCTCGGGGTTACCGAACTGGAGAACCTCGCTATCTTTCTCCCCACACACGGTCCAAGCCGGCTTGCCCAAGACACCTGAGAATGCGCTCTGCACCGGTGCCAGTTCGAAAATTGCAGCGACGGAAACGCCGTCGTCGGTTGGGAAGTGATCTCCCATTCCAGGCTTGTCCTGCACCCCGTACGGCGAGTAGAAGCCAAACGTGAACGTCTTGTCCGGCCCCACGTCAGTCGAACTGCCCGTGACCAGGAGAAAGGTCTCACTTATGGCGCTATCCATGGTCTTGGCCAGAGTCGCGGCGACATCTCCGTCCGCGGAGACGGCCCTGCTGCTGCTGCTCCCGTCCCACACCCACTTTAGCTTAAGGTTCTCGACTGGCTCTCCGGCTTGGGCCTGGAGGAATGTGCGGAGCTGGGCGAGCCGATCATAGGTGAGAATGCCCTCTCGAGATTGCTGGGCCAGTGCGATCTGAGCTACCGGGACCGCAGTCTCCGGCTCCACATCCGGATTGAAAGCTGCGGTGAAGACCTCAAGAAGATGGTGGAAAGGATTCATGAGTGCGGGCTGCGATGGGGACGGAGTCAGCAGCATATACGGTATCCAGAAAGGGAGAAGAAACGGGGGAGAAAACAAAAAAATAAAAAAAAAAAATAAAAAAAAATAACCTACCGCGGCCGTGGCCAAGACCCGGTCGAACACCTCATAGTTGGCGCCCCACCCTCGCCTCTCACCCCCGACCTCGAACGCGGCAACCAAGGCGTCGGTACAGTCGGCGCCGACCTCTCGGACCGGCAGCCTTGTGCCTGCGTATGACAGCCAGCCCTGCAGCGGCATCATGGCGTCTATCAGCAACCGCAGCTCGCGCGACCCGATCACCATTTCCCGCAGCTCGGGCTCGTCCTTTGCAAGCTCCGCGGCGACGGCCTTGAACGACGCCCACCCGACCTGCGCGATCCCTAGGCCGGGGTCCTCCTGCGTCAGGTGCAGCACGTCCACGACGTCGTGCACCAGCTCGTCGCCGGCGTCGTCGCGCGTGTCCCAGACGTTGTGCACGTCCTCCACGGAGTAGCTGCCGCCCTCGCCG
>GL876971.1:1066673-1078916 GCA_000193285.1 Magnaporthiopsis poae ATCC 64411 | reverse complement strand
AGAACAGCACGCGCAGCAGGCCGTCGAACGTGATGCCGGCCTCCTCGGACGGGGTGGCGGTGGCGGAGAACGGATGGGCGGACATGCGGCGCATGCCGCGGAACAGCAGCGGAAGCGCGACTGTCAGGGCTGGGATGTTGGTGACTGAGTTTCCGGTGGCCTCGTTCTCGGCAGCCAGCTGGACGGCTATCCACCGGGACAGGGAGTCGATTTTGAGAGTCTGGTCCGGGGAGCAGACGGAGGCGAAGTTCGCGCGCATGTTGTCAATGGCGGGGCGGTAGTCGCAATGTTTAAGCATGTCCTCAACGGCGCGGGACAGCCGCTCCAGAACGGCAGGCGGGTCGAGAAGGCCGGCCTGGCGCCATGCCTGGATCTTGTCGCGGTCGGTCATGATGTGAGTATTAGCCAAGGTGGAAACGATGGTCTTTGCCCGGATTGCTTTTGGTCTATGTGGAGGGCGTTATTGTTGTTTGTTTGTCGCGGAAGCCAGCCTGCCTTTGCGGATTTTATACGGGTTTAGAATTGAGAAATGAACGGAGCCACCGAATAAATCATCATGCGCATTCATCTTGTGCGACAAACATGAGATGGACGAACAACCCGAATTATCCATTCAAGTATCCTCGACTGGTGCCTGGTACCGGGTACCAGGTAATTGGTTAGTACGGATGGGTTCCACCCACACTCATATGCGCCCGTACCACGGCACTGTCCATGTTTCTGTGCCTGGAATAGCACACACATGCGCGCCCACTGCTCGTCAGCCGACCCGATTTGTTGACGTGAACACAACCACGAACTGACAGCCAATCGGCACGGACGGGCCCAGCATAAAGCACGGGTGGGTCACGGGCAGCGCATCAGCACCACTTTTTTGTCTTTTTCCTTTTTTTATCCCCTTAAGTGCCGTTACTGTAGGTTCCCGGCACTGGGACACGACGAGGTTTCCAGAATTTATCCCTGGTGAGGATATCTGGTTGGCTGAGAGAGGGGATCGGCGGGTCGGGTGGCACTTAAGGGGATACCACCAAGCCACATGTGGTTTTCCAATTATAAGTGTAGCAGTATTCTTGTTGCATTTTGATTTTCGCGTTGCGAGTCGTAGTACGTTACAAACCGGGGGCGGACGAAGCAGACCGAATCGCTTGACGAACCAGGAGAGATTCGCGCTGTAAAGATCCCCAGCGCTCGGCCGGTGCCAGCTCCGCGTACCCGCCGAGACCGAACGGATGCATTGGCCTGCCCGTAGATCCCCCGTGTTGACCCATTTCTTGGCATCAAACATACAATAGCTTTCACGTCGGGACCGCGCGTTCGCTACCGCCTTGACATGTCGCAGAGATTCATCGTTACCTCTTCGAGGCGAAAGTATCGGTAAGGTTTTTTCTTAATAAAGATATCGATTCGCCACAAGCATACTTTTGGCTTACCCAAGGCGAGACAATACGCACCTTGCCCGCTTCTCTTGCCCTTCATGCGCCAACCCAAGAACCAGGGTACCGGGGTAAATAATTCTCAGCTGCGCCAGCCTCATTTTCACGCCCAATAAAGGGGGCCCAGAAACGAGACTGAGCTAGAACTGGTAACGAGGCGTAAGGTTTTTCCCGACGCCAGACACCCACACACTCACTTTTAAGCCTATGCACCCAACATCGTGCGGTGGTAACATTGGGCACCTCCTTTTTCTTCACGAAACTTGGGGTGGAACGGTAAGCTCATATATGGAGATTAGCGCCGCGAATGGTTCCAGCAGACTTAATCTTGGGGACACCGTCTGCTGCTGATCGAACTTCGTTTTCACCACCATCACCACACGCTCGAGCACACTCGCTCTCACACTTATACGCATTTTCAGGCCACACTTTCCTTTTAATTACATCATCTTATCATCCACCACCATGAAGTTCCTTCAGCTCGTCACCGTTGGCCTGGCCGCTCTGATCAGCGGCATCTGTGCCGCGCCCGTGACCAAGGGCGAGCCCGTCATCACCAACACGGAGCTCTACACCAAGTTCGGGGGCTCCAGCATGAGGGAAGGTACGACCTACAAGGCCGAGATCAAGTGGCCCAAGCCCGACAAGCCGGACCCGAACGAGGCCATCGAGGCGGCGCGCAAGGCCGTGTGCGCCATGCACTTCGCCTACGCCATCGTCAGCGTCAAGAAGACGACCAAGAAGGGCAGCAAGACCAAGCCTACCCAGATCACCATGGACGTCGAGGGCTTCCTGTGGGATCTGCGGCTGGGCTCCGGCGGAGCGGCCGTCGTCCCCCCGACCAAAACCCTCGACACCATGAAGAAGTCGATCCTGGGTACTCAAGTCACCCTGGGCGCGCCCACCAAGAAGAGCAAAAGTCAGATCAACAGCATCGGTGCGTGCTTCCTACTTATCTCACTTTCTTTTTTTTTCCTGCCACCAATAAAACAGTGGTGTGATTTCTCGTACTGAACTTCCTGTGCCTACAGCCTCTGATTACATCGCCAACCATAAAACATTTGATCCGAAGAACAACAACTGCAAGTCATTCTTGAACCACATGATGGCCTCGACGTAAGGGCGTGACTGTACTAATTACTGGGGTCTTGGCTGTGATTCTATATCTGGGACACTGTACGTTTTCGGGACATGGTATTAGCATAGCATAGCGGTTTTTAGCATAGCATAGCATAGCGTAGCGGTTGGAATTTGGCATAGATAGCGGTCGGGATTTGGCATAGACTTCGTTGCTCGTTTCGGTTGTGGCTCTTTTCTTTTTTCCATTTGCATAATGCAAATGCCCCGTTCCTTAACATTATGAATCCCCTCGTGCGAATATATCGTTATAGTTCGGTTCGTTGCAAATTATGGCAGCCCCCAGTGATCGATGGTATCCCCAGGCACAATTCCGCGGCTCCTCTGCGAGGTTGGCTTAAGCACTTGAGGCACGGAAGGGGCCAGTGGAGTAGGACAGCTGGAGGAGGTGGCCCAGCATGGCGAAAGATTCCGAAGGATGGTACATATGGAGGGAAGTGGCACCGCCTGATTTCAATCTTCTTTGCGGCTCGCGGGCCGCTGGCGGAATGCCTAGCTTGTTGCTGTGCTGTTTGGTCTGTGCTTGGCTTGCGCGTGCTGGTGCAATTATGACATCATCAAGAAGCGGGGAGAAGCAAGGCGGTGCAATAAAAGAAGGCCGCGCCTGGCCGCACCAGCGGCAATAATTCCTATCCAACGCGCCCCAACAAGAATCAGAAATATGCCCGCTATCCGAATCCAGCAGCTCCTCCCACTGGTTGCGGCACTCGCCTGCGGCACGGCTCTGGGCCCTGACCAGCGAGTTCTGGGATCAGTCCCGATGGTCAAGGCAATTTACGGCAGCTCAGTCCACGACGAGTGAGTACCTGACCCGAACATTAACCTCAACGAACTCTACGGATGACGGGGCTAACCGGCTGCTGGGGTCTAGACTAGTCAAAGCTGAGATCATACCCCAGGGTACAAGCCTGCTCACGAAGTCCCCCACAGCCTGATGATGTGCTGACATATCCTCCTATCCCCGCCAGTGATTGACGACTTTGATCCCGCCTTCCTGCTCCATGCCGAGTGGTCCTCCAAGACGCGCGCCGAGCTCGGCAACGCCGTCCGGCCAGACAAGCTCCAGGCCCAGCCCACTATCGCCCTGACCCCGGTCGCCACGACAAAAGCCTCGAGTCCGCAACACAGGCGCGACAGCCTCGAGGTCACCGGCGTCGAGCAGTGTCCTGGCGCCGACGCCAAGTCGAACATGACGTACGCCATCGTGCTGACCGACCCGGACGCGCCCTCGCACCAAGACAACAAGTGGTCCGAGTTCTGCCACTGGATCGCCACAGGCCGCGTCGCCGTCGAGCTGAAGCCCCCGCGGGCTCAGCAGCAGGGCGAGGATGGGGAGAGCGAGCGCGACTGCCCGCAGCTCAGCCTCACGGGCCTTGAGGACGTCGTGCCGTACAAGCCGCCCGGCCCGCCCGAGAAGACGGGCAGGCACCGCTACATCTTTTTTGCCTTTACGCCAATCAACGCCACCACGGTGCCGCTCAACGTCACCAAGCCCGGCGAGCGCAAGCGCTGGGGCACGGACAAGCCAGGGAGCGGTGTCCGTCAGTGGGCCGAGGAGAACGGCCTCGCTCCTATTGGTAAGTTCACATGACAATGATACGCTCGGGATACGTGGGCCATGTTTGCTAACTCCAAGTTCTGCCTCACAGCTGCCAACTTCATCTATGCCCAGAACGATAAGCAATGAACACGACAAGGAACTGCCGTCGCGAGCTTTGGGTGTGTGGTGTTAGATAGCCAATGCGCAAGAGCAGTGGAGCAAGGCTGTGTGCAAAACAAACCAGGAGGATTGGGATTTCTAGACCTCCCAGGCTATTCACCCCTTTTTTGGACCCGGACTATCCGTAAATTCACTCTCAGGCTGACCGTTTAGGTTAAGGTGTATCAGTCGTATATTGGAATATTGCACTGGTGGGCTAATCCAAATGCTCGGCTTCGATCCTGTCATTTTATTATCTCCAGATCGTGCATTATCCCCACGCCCAATGACTGCGGCTCTGACGACGAGTCCCTCAGGCCAGCCTCGACGTCTTCAGGGGGCAATGGATGCGGAAACCACGCCTCGGCAATTGCGCGCTGCAAAGTCGGTATGTCCTGTGGCCCGGCCTCGGTCACATCGTGGTTGACCTCGCGCGTCACCACTACCCGCATCATTGGCAAGTTCTGGCCACCACTGCCCACGCTGGCCCGTGGCTCGGCCAGGCCAGTGGTAGAACCGGGCGTGGTGGCACGCTCGCTGTCCGCCACGCCACCCTCAAGCTGCACGCGCTGCCGCTCCCGGCCGGCCATACCAGCGGACGAGATGTGGATCGTCGTGCCGAAGCGCCGCGGTCTGCTTGGGCCCCCTCCGTCACGCTTTATGCTAGCCGCGCTAGCCGCGGCGCCGCTGTTGTGCCTGGACGAGCGCGTCAGCGTTCCGAAGTGCCAGCTGAACGGCACGTCACTGTCGCATGAGATGTGGTCGGGCCTGCCACGCTGCAGGTTTCCGCGCGTCCGTGGCCGCATATGTGGCGGCTTCTCGCCCGCGAAGTCGCTGTCTGACGAAGACAGGTGCAGTATGCGCGCGAGCCGGGGAAAGTGGCTGCCGAACTGTTTCAGAGCCGGGATGCAGGCGCAGCTGATCAGCGCGCTGATCTCGGCTGCGGACCAGTTCATGGGATCGACTAGCTGGTCTGGCATGAATGTGTCGAAAGGGATATCAGTTGCCATTTCCATCCTGTAAGAATCGCCGCTCCGAATAGAAGACATACAAGATACGTCTGAAAAATCCGTTCTAACCGATTGTACGATCCTGACGACGGATATTATGCAGATGAACAGGCCGAGGGACAGCATCAGGATCACGCCGATCCTTTTGGCTGCAGACAATTGCGTGAGCTGCCAGATATAGGGGATGGGCTGGATGAACAGGATGAGGTCCACGGAGATGTTGCAGACGAACTAGCGGCGTCGATGTCAGGGTAGTGTGACACGGCACGATAAGTATGTAGTCAGCAAAACAACTAACAGGCGTGAGATGGCGGTTCCGATTTCAGCATACCGTTATCCACCACATGGGTACCAGGCTAACACAAGACCCCTCAACGCTCGTGTCCCAGGCCATCCGCACAGGTCTACACTGAAACACCACGTAAAAGACCTGGAAGGCGGTCTGGATTGGCAGGAAGACGATGAGGGCGCGATTCAAAACACCAACGGGCCGGCTCAAGAGGAGGCGGAGGTAGAGGCAGGCGAAGGAGGCCTTTGCGAAGCCGATGCCAATGCTCCAGGTGGCCGAAGTCACTATGATCCATTGCAGGATGCGCTGCTGGTTCGCCGCCGAAACTTCATTCATGTGCTTTCCGAAGCCGTACGGCACCGCTGTCGTTCCCCGCCCAGATGGGATCTTCGTTAGCTCGATGCAGAGCACAAGCTGCCACTCGGGGTTGGACTTGCCGGCCAGGCCTGCGGTGGCAAAGCCCACATGGAATATCTAAACGAGGAGGTGGCCGTCGCCGCCTCGTGTTGCCCAAGTCAGAATAACACGCAGCGGGTTGAACGGCAGGCCAGATGAAGATCATCGCATACCCAGCTTAGGAATATAAACACTGGACACGCGACAATGCCAAACTCGGAGGGTGAAGGTCAGCAAGCGACCCAAATTCGGTGGGGGACGGGGGCTGCTTGAACCAACGCACAGTCGTCCCAGCCGAGACCGCCTCGGTAGTATCGCTCGCCGATCCTGATGCTAACGAAGAGTGTGGTGATTGCGAGCAACGCCGACGAGATGGTGATGAACTGTGGCCCGAGGTCGTCGACGGGCATGACGGCGTCGGGGAGCTCGCCAGGCCACAGCAGTGATGTGATGTGCTAGAGGGGAGAGATGGTGACGTCTGCTGAAGGCTGGTGCTGCATCCGATCACGCCGTCTCATCGTGGGCTCTCTTTCAGGGCCGGTGTGGCTTTCTCACTCTCCCCTTTCAACCTCGCTCCGCCGCTTTTGGCCTCCCCAAGTTGGGCCCTGCCGAGGGTTTTTGTGTGACTGGCCGGATCGCTGGGGAAACACCTCGCAGCGAAAAAAAGAATAAAGGAGGGGGGGAAAGGAAGGAAAGGGACGTCTGGCTAGCCGCTCGGGGAGTTGCGGCATCCAAAGGGTCCAGGGAAAGCAGGGATTGGACTATTTCAGGATGCCTTCTCCAGGAAAAGAGACGCCAATTTGTTTTGAAACATATGGTACAGGCCCCAGCACCCCCAAAAAAAGTCTGTTTCCAGACTCAGCCAAAGCCTATCCCATCTCGCTACTGCACACGCCAGAAACAGAGTCATTTGGGTTGGTATGGCCTGGGGAGCACCCATGTCGACCCCTCGCGATTCCAAACCTTTTTCCGGACCTGGATGCCGATTGGTGCCGACAGTGAAACCGTCAGTGGTGCGTGCCAGGTCTGTCGACATGTCTGCTCTGACCGTCACCAACGCTTCCTCGCCCGCCGTGCCTTTGGGCTACCTACCTACCTAGGTGCCTACATCTAGGTAGTAGCCATGCACACCAACGCGATGCAGCGGCCGCTGACGTCAAGGCATTTGGACGGTGGGGTGGCAAGTCAACGCACGCACCAGACAGGAAGCCAGCCCCGACAGACTCATACGTTGAGATGGCTGCTAAGGAGACCAAAAAAAATAAAAACGCCCAGGTCGGTCTGCACGGACGTGATTCAGGGCGGATGGGCGGCGTTGCATCCTGCACACCTTGCACGAGGTTGACCGAGCGTCGTTGGAGGACGCCGAAAGAGGAAATTCCGGGCTTTTGTGGAGCGCGAGGGGAAAAAAACCACGGACTCCTTCGGGGAAGCGGAAGCGGTGGGCCGTCTGCCACGGCGTCTGATGACACGTTCGACTCGCGTGAGAGGATGGATGGATGGGTGCCACATGCGCCCGTCTGATGTAAGCCGGAAGGAAGCCGGTATGCAAGGTACCGGATGTTGCCTCGGCACGAACAAAGTGGTCTGTCAAAGGATCACCCGAGTCGTTTCGATACCAAAGCCGCTCCTCCATCCTCGACGCAGGCGCACTCCCGAACGCCGAGAATGTCCAGCCAAGGATCGTGTGTCGACATATACCACATGGAGGACCTCACTTTGCACACATACTAACTAACAGCTAGAAAAGCTCCGACGAACAGGCACGCATGGCTCGATCCTCGCCCACGACTCGGCACCAGCGGGACAGCCGCGTGTACCCCGCACGGAGCGCTCTTTTCAGCACGCTGACGCCCCGCATCTCGGGGGATGCGCCCGCTGTTGCAAAGGAACGGGACCCACGCGGGGGATCTGCAGTATCACGATCCCGGTGCGCGTTATAAAGCCTCGTCCAGCCGAGGCCGACTAATGGCTTACTACCCCTTGTATCGCACTTGTATATGTATATAGAACCAAAAAAAAAAAAGTTTCCTATTATTATCCTATCCTACGTGTCCTTTAGAAATGGGTTAATAATTATGTCTACTGCATGCGTTTTTTACTTTGCATTACCTGCGGCTCGCGCCAGCCCCGCGAAATCCGCGACCACGGGCCCGGAAAGTTTCCGGCCGCGCCGAGGCCAAGCCGGACCGCCTGGCGCGGACAGGCACGTGGCGACGAAAGCGGCGCTGGACCGGGCGGGTCACGGTGAGTAGGCGACTCGATCCTGCAATGACGGATAAAGGGCATGCCTGGGCGTGTGCGTGTGTCCCGGAGGCTGCATTGCCGGCCAGGTTAAACATTCTGGCCGCCCGGGCCCGCCACGCCGCGCGGTCGTGGCGTCCCGAGCGGGTCCGCCGACCCGAACATGAAGGACGTTGTCACTTGCGGTGCTCCGGCGCCGGCATCGGGGCCCTGTGGCCCGGCTCCGCGGAAATGCTGACGCGGGATAGCTAGGCTACTGTTGTTGTTGGCATGGTATCCCAGCATTCGTGCAGCTGGAAGAATATTTAATTTTTTTTTCAAGCCCTCGAGGCACTCACGCGCTTCTTAGCCACCCCGCCTCTGCTTCCCCCAGGCCCACGGGACATCTCGTGTTTCGCAAGGCTACCAGCCCACCCTTGCAAATCCTGGCGATGCCTGCCTGGAATCGACGCTTTGTGGAGCATCACCGACCCAGCCGCCCCTGCAAACCGAGAGAGCGGCTGGGTCTTTCGGCAGATCCTCTTGTCCCATAGAGGCAGAGCCTGGGCCAGTCAGACTACTGAGAACGCGTACTTGACAGGATCGTCGTGACGCGAAAGACGTAGCTGGGGGAGGGAGGTGGATCGGAAACCGATGGGGATGAGATGTGTGGGCGGTTAATTCCTGGTAGTTACTGATGACTTTGCGCTGAGCGAGGTGGCAAGGCGTGCCGCTATTGCTTGATAGCCTCGCATTATGCAAGTTCATAGGAACAGCCGGGCCCGGGACGTGGTCAGTTGTCAAAGAAAAGTAGGTATGTGTCATCCCGAACTTTGGCTGTCTACGCTGCCGAAGGCTGCAACTGCCATCCGATCTGACCACGAAAACAACTTCTCAGCCCATGCCCATCAGTCTTCTGCTCAGCAGAAAGCCGCTTCTAACCATCCTGAATCACCCGCCACTTTATCCTTGCCGGTCATGGCAGGATTCGCACGGAGGTGGGCCAGTCTTGGATGATTATTCCCACTTGGTCCTGGACCCAAAGCTTGTTCTTTTTTTCAGAACGCCACAGAGCCGTTTACAATAAGTATGGAATCTATTGCCGTGGACCGGCGTTGACCCTTGCCTGCGCGCTATCCCAACCTCTTCGGCTAGCAATATCCCAGCCAAGTGCGTCGAATCTCTTCGCATGGGTAGCCTTTCTCTACGCGAGCGGTGACGGGATTGGTACAGATGCGTCTCCGGCATGGACGACGCGCCCCTTCCTGAGTGAACCGACCTTATCAAGGTGGTGCCGGAAGTCACCCCAGTGACCCGGATCAGCAGGCTCTTTCTTACTGGCCGCGTGGCAAGATGGCACGTGGGTGGTATGGAGTCGTACCAACGAGATGTGGAGAGTCCCGCCGACCCGACTCGTCGATCAGACTCCGGCTTCCGCCAGCGGCAGACGCGCGCGTGGTCGGATGCGGACTCACTAATCATCCCCCAGGCGACGACCGGAATTTGCCAAACATAGAAGCGGTCCAGAAGTAGTCCACGGACCATGCAAGGAAGACGCCCCATTTACTACAAGGGACGAAGAGCTGGCTGGCGACGGACGTATTCGGAGGGCGCGGTGTAGGTGCCACGCCTGACACGAAGCACCGTGAAAAAGATGAGTTGTGTGGTGGCGACTGGAAATTTGTGGCGGAAATCTGATGTACAGTAAAAGGTACTGGGTACTGGGTAATATTCCGAGAGAAAGAAACAAGGCCAAATACTCCCGAGAACCGTCCGGGCTCCCCGCGTCTTTGATTTCGTATCTGCCTTCGGATGCAGGGTCACGGGATGACGTCAAATCGGGATCGCGGGGGCATTTAGTGGGCCATCAGGCCGAAATCCCGATCGATTGCGATATCCGAAATCGGAGTCACTATTCAGATGACATCATGGCATGCCTGCGGGGAAAGGCCGCCACGCGACGACGGTTACGGGGCACCCGACCACATAAAAATTGAGACGCTCAATCATGTGTTCGCTTCGCCAATGCAGTTGCAGCCAAACGCAAAAAACGATGCCCAAATAAAACCAACAAAAAAACAGCTAGAGAATACTCAATTGGGATTAAAGGAAAATATCTTTTTCGTAAACAAGTTGTTTTCGAATCGTTGCCCGTGCACCCCCAGAAAGACTGCTGTCATTTTTATGTGGGCAGGGTACGGGGATAGCGGCAGGTCGGCAGCGATGCCAAGATGGACCTAGTGCCGAACGATCCGTTCATGCCAGGCTGAATCGCATGTGTGCATGGCGGGGACGACGGGCAGAGGAAGCAAGCAATATCTCCGACAGGGTTGTTTGTTTCAAAGACTTGGCGGCTCCAGTGCGGGGTGCCGTTGCTGACGTGGCTGCGGGCTCGGTATTTTTGGGACACCGTTGATGTGGTTCCACGCCAGCCGGTAAACGCGCTGGTATTAGTCACTCAGTACGAGGGGGCAACGAACCTGTGGTGCAAGTTCGGCTCTCCGGTACCGAACCCATATATAATTAATATCAGGGGCTCCTAGCTATGGGAAGGCGCGGGGGCACCGAATGGAACTGCACACAGCTTAAGCATTAAGCATCAATGTGGTGGGTGTGTTTTACCTCCCCATCGTCTATAGGAGGTGGCACGGCTGACGGCTCGCCCGTGCTGGGGACCATGGATGTCATCTCAATACTCCTCGGTGTCGTTCGGCATCGCGAATCAGGGCTGGTAGGCACTATATGCCACAATAAACCGCCCCTGTGCATGCAGGGCGCTGACTCGAACGCAGCCGAGCGCCAAGACAGCTTAGGCACAGCAAGCTTCTTCTCGTGTGGGACGCGGGAGCAGATCTCTCTTGCTCCAAATGCTTGGGTTAGCTTTCCACGTGTTTTCTTAGGAACACGGTGCCGGCGAGGCCATGATCGTCGTCGCAAGGTGGAGTAATACGCAATCCGCCCGCGCAAATCCGCTCGGCTTTTCGCAATTCTCTCGCGCCTTGCCGTCCCATCTGGTGCGCTTCGTGTGTACCAGCGAGGAGATGCCGAACGCCATTGAGCCTCAACCTTACTCCCGGCGGAAAGCCCGAGAAAGGCCCCCTGGCGTGGGGGTACTGCTGGTCGCCTCAAGGTCCTCGTCCCAAGCTTTCCCCTTCCACTTCTTCCGCCTCGCGTCTAGTGTGATTTTGGCCCTGCGTCTCCCCCACAAGATGCTGATTCAGACCGAGGTTCACTCTGCGTGCCGCTGCGACCTCGCGGTGGCTGGGTCGCATCCGGGAACAACTCACCGCTGCGATCCAACCCTCCCTATGCCGGCCCAGATAGGACTGAGACAGAAGCGACAACGACTCGTTCAAATTGGATCCGCCTCATGCACAGCTATATCCCGGATAGCCGGCGGGGGAACTCGAGGGGGCGACGACCAACGGGAATAGAGGAGCACCGCATGAGGCGATCTCCGACTAGGTAGTACCCTGCTCGAAGCTCATTGCCCCCAGCTGCGGGTATTCAGGAGAGAATAGCTGGGTCACCGAATGCAGAATCTTCCGTAACGCCGGGGGTGATGCAAGTCGCGTGGCTACGAGCGTCCGCTATGCAAGAACCCAGACGCCTTCAAGATACGAGTATCTCCGCCTGTCAAATAGAGAAATCTCGCACGCGTGTCGTCTATAAAGTATGCGGCTCCCATTCCTGTTCTCAACACGACTGCCTCTGGTTCTTCACCATCCTCAGTCCATTGTGGGAAGTCATCTGGTCTGGTTCCAACCTCTCCAACCTACCTAGATAATACGACGACCATTACGAGGCACCCCCAGCCAGCCAAACCCCAATCATCTCTCCTCTCTTTTCTCCTTTTCTCACGATGATGAAGCTTCTTGGACTCGGTGCCCTGGGCATCGCCCTTGCCGCACCTGCTCCGCAGTGAGTTGCCATCCTCCTCCCTCCACTGGGGCGTCATGATGCTAACGGCGAACCTCTCGCCAGGATGCCGGCCACCTACGGCCAGAACCAAGGCCCAGTCGGCGGCGTAACTCCTCCCTTGCCCGCCGTCAGCGC
>GL876971.1:1056051-1066139 GCA_000193285.1 Magnaporthiopsis poae ATCC 64411 | reverse complement strand
CCCATGTTCTCGGCCGCGCTCGTCACGGTCCAGCCGGGCGCCATGCGCGAGCTGCACTGGCACACCACGTCGGACGAGTGGAACTTTTTCCTGCAGGGCTCCGCGCGCATGACCATCTTCAAGGCGCCGTCGTCGTCGCGCACCTTTGACTACACGGCCGGCGACGTCGGCTACATCGAGGCGGCCGAGTGCCACTACATCGAGAACACGGGCACCGAGGACGTCATCTTCCTCGAGGTGCTGCAGGCCCCCAAGTTCAGCGACATCAGCGTCAGCCAGTGGCTCGCCCTGACGCCCCGCCAGGTCGTCAAGGACACCCTCCACCTGCCCGACTCTGTCCTGGACAAGCTGCCCAGGGACAAGACGCTGATCAAGCCCGGCAACAAGAACATGACCGCCATCGCGGACGGTGCCGGCGAGAGCTCGACTGCCGCCGCTGGTGCTGGCAAGGCATAAAAATGATGCTTACAAGTAATAATGACTTCACACACACACATACACCGAAGCAGCGTCACATATTTGATACCACCGCGTACCAAGATAGGCACTTCCAGGTGTCGATAATGAGGTAGTTTAGAGAGCGTGATTTTAATCTAATTATTCATTCGTTCATATCTGTCTGTATTTCGGGAGAACGATTCTTTTCCCTTCCACTCCGCGTAGCAGCAAGGAAGATGGTAGAAAACGGCAACGTCGAGCCTGATAGCCTTGGTAATTGGCTGTTGCCGCCGAGAGGGCCATGCGGCATCATTCTGCTTCTAGCGCAGAACCGTCTATTACGTGCTTCTCCCGTCATCCGGCTTCTAGCGCAGGAACCGCCTATTGCGTGCTTCTCCATGCCAGAAAGCTTGTGTCACCCGAAGTTGACACCCGCCTAGCTCTGGGCTCAGTGGACCGCGACGCCTTTGCCAATGGCAGCCCAAAAAAAGGTCGGATGACATGGACCGACGGTGATGTCACGATGGAACGCAGAGTGCCTAGACGGAGGTAACTAGCCGCAGTTGCGGATCATACCACGTTCTGCGAAGGCGTTGCGGCTGTTTGTGGTATTCTGCCTTGCCTACTGTAGAAAACAAGAAACCGACGCATGGAAGGAGGTGGGGTCGACGAGTCGCTGACAGGACTGGACGTGCAAAAATGGCCTCAGCCGGAACTCCCGATGCCAAAGCCAAGTGGAATATCACATTTGGCCTCAACCACACCCACTTGGGAGAGGCGGGGACGTGGAAAATGGCCTCAGCCATGCTTCATTGGGCGGAAGTGGAAATACCAAAAATGACCTCAACCGGTCCTTGCGCAGAAGTGGAAATATCAAAATTGGCCTCAACCACGCTGGCACTAAGGAGGTGGGGATATAGAAAATGGCCTCAACCAGTCCCTTGCGCATAAGTGGAAAAAAACAAACTGGTCATTGGGCAAAAGTGGAAACACCAAAAATGGCCTCAACCGAGCTCGTCGGGCAGAAGTGGAAAAATGAATATTGGCCTCAAGCTGAGCTGCAGGCCAAGTGGGCTGCTTGGCGCATTGTCGGAGATCAATTCAGGGCCAATCATGGGTTGTACGTGAGGCTTTGACGCACCTTTGACACCACCTCACTTTGCCCTGCATCGCGCTTCGCCGCCTTGTGGTTCGCCCGTCCGCCCAAAGACGGGACCGTACGTCCCTGCCGCGACAGACCCCACTTGTTAATTTCTAATTTAGTTACGTTGTGCGGCTTAAAACATGACCCTAGCCTTTATGGATTGGTTATAGTCACACGCTTCTACACCGAGAGTCTGGTATCGGTCTATCCTCGTGCATTTAAAGCTCGTTAGATATCCCATCCCCGAGAACGCAAGTGCAGCCCTAACGCAGCATCGGTCCTTCTCTGCTTCGCTGGCCGTCCCTTCTTGCCATCACCACAACTCTGGACATGGGCCCGGTGCACCGCCACCTGATTGGTCTCCTCGCCGCAACTCCCACACTGCATCACCGACGTGACGGTCGTCGTGGTAGTGGCACACTTCTTCATGTGTCGATGGTGGTTGTCCTTGCGCTGCGTCGTGGAGCCGCACCAGCACTGATATGAGTACGGCCAGTGCTTGGACCGGCAATGCCGAAGGAGGTCCTTCCTGCTGGAAAAGGGTCTTACTCGATCGCCGCAATCACCACACGGGTGGCCCCTCGGAGCCGGAGACGGCGAGGGTGGTGAGAGCCTGCGCACGAAGCACAAAAGGTCAGTTTTCCAAATGACATGCATCCTGCACATGAGAAAGTCTCCAGTGGAAAAAAAAGTAATTAACTGCGAGATGTGCAAACTTACGATGCCGTGGCCCTTGCGTCACCTGCAGACACAACAGGCACAGGCGTCATAGGAAGAGCCCAGGGAACGAGAGTCCATGATGGACTTTCTGTCTGGGCTGCAAGCGGAGCCTGTAGGAGAGAGAGGTCCGCACCAAGCGGCCAGCCTGCAATCTGCTGCTGGCTTTGGAAGCCATTCAAGTCAACTAGAGCCCGAGGCGCGCCACCGCCGGTGGGATATGGCTGTGTGTTGTCGAGCTGACTGGGCAAGATGTCGGGAAACTGATAGCCCGGGATCAAGTCAGTCGGGAAACCAAGCCCCTGGAATCCTCTGGTTTCTTCGATCCCAAAGCCTTGCAGGCCATTGCCGTAGATTTCGGTCATCTGAGCCCCGTCTCCCTGAACAGCAGGGTACTGCACGTTCATGACCGGCCACTGGTCTCCTCCTGGCGCCGTAGGTGTATCGCGCATTCTTGTCGTGGTCGTTTTCGACTCGTACAGCCAAGTGCTTGTAGGCAAGATACCTACCCGCACTTGGGTACCTAGGTAGGTGTTGTTCAAGTGATACGTAGGCAGTCACTGACAACCACAGTGAGGTGTGAAGGCTATGAGGCTTGAGGGGAACCTGGGCGTGTTTATTGTGCTCCTGAACGCCTGCGAAGTGTACGGGCCAACCGTGGCTTTAAAAAAAAACACCAAGTTGCACCCCTTCGTCGACGAACCGCGCTGTTGAGCCTCATGAACC
Source organism: Magnaporthiopsis poae ATCC 64411 (assembly GCA_000193285.1). NCBI lineage: Eukaryota > Fungi > Ascomycota > Sordariomycetes > Magnaporthales > Magnaporthaceae > Magnaporthiopsis > Magnaporthiopsis poae. The sequence continues at coordinate 1,063,114 of GL876971.1, read as the reverse complement.
TCCCGCGGCCCTCCATGCTGCTGCTGATGGTTGACTCCCGTCTGCTAATTAATACGTTCCCTGAATTTGGCCTCCATTTTGGCCTCAATGCAGCCGCTCGAAGGCCACATGCACCAACCCTTGTCTTTTTGTTGTCGCCTTTAGTTGCCCGATTCCTGCGCTCTTTAGCTGGATGCGGTGTGCTGGGGGACGCCCGACCAATGGCGCGTCGGAGGCCTGCATTGGCGCACCGCTGAGCCCCGACTTGACTACAGAGGAATCGTACCAGGGAGGAACTGGGGAACGTCATCTTACCAGCTGCCTAGCCATCCAGGGTCACGAGAAGAGGAGTACCGAAGACGAATGCAGTTGGTAGATGGACTTGGCGGCGTACATAGACGGGACCAAAGAGGCCAAAATATACTGTCCACTGCCAATGGGCTAGAATATTGTGTCAAGGATCTTCGGCCGGGTTCCCAGATTTGGAGTGTTCTTTTGCTTACACCAATATGCCGCTCGCGCGGCTTCTCCATGCACGTCTGCCACATCACTGAACAATCTTTCAACGTTTCTACACGAGAATATGCTCAATGGAGCTTGATAACAAGGCCTACATAGCTGCCTTGGCGAGATAGAACAACAATCAAAACAGGTTGCTATCCCCTAGTCCTCTAGGACGTAGGTATGCTAGCGGGAATTATACTATGGTCCGGCCTCCAATCTTTAAGGCTGGATCTTGGAGTGCCGCGCTCGTTGGTTAATGTACGCTGGGGGAGGGCGCCACAGTGGCGGCGAAATTTGGGTGGCTTGCCTTGATCTTTTTCCACTTTCCATCCTTCTCCACACAGCTCCGCGTCAATTGGTGGAATGAGCCATTGTATCCAGAACTTGGGATGCGCGGGAAGCGGGCCGTTGGCAACCTGCGTGAACGTCTGACGTGCTGCGCGCGGGGAATTCCCGCATTCCCCTCATCTCGAGTCCAGGTTCCCGGTCCGTTGATTCGTGCGCAAGAAGGGACGCTGTCACCAGCAAATATCCGGGCCGCGACGAGCCTCAATTGCCTCCGCGGCGTGCGGGGAATGCCTCCTGTTTTCTGCGCCGAGTCCTGTCCCTCAAATGTTAATAGAATAAAGAAGGCAGCGCGCGTTGGCGTCGCTGCCGCCTTGCTGGTTCGATGGCGGCACCTTCCCCGAACCACAGGGAGCCTGGGAGATTCAACTTCAAAGAGCTCCAGCCGACTTGATCAACGCTGCCGCTCATGAGGCTTCCTTCGGAGGCCGCCGTTGTGGCCCTTTCGCTGGCAGTCGCGTTGCCAGCGAGCGCATTCTCTAGGCGGGACAGTCGAAATGACACCACCTCCGCGATCTACCGGAACCCGAATGCCACCATTAACGACCGCGTGGCCGATCTGCTGCGGCGGATGACCATCGAGGAGAAGACGGCCCAGCTCCTCCAGGGAGACATTCGCAGCTACCTCAACCTGACCGATGCCTCCTTCAACTCGAGTGGCCTGTTATGGACGGCCGAGAAGCGGGCGAACTCGATCTGGACCGGTCTCTACACGACCCCCGAGACTGTCTCGCTAGGCGCGCGCCTGGCCCAGGAGCACCTGGTACGCAACACCAGCCTCGGCATCCCGGCGTTCATCCAGAGCGAGGGCATCCACGGCCTCCTGGCTCTCAACGCCACCATTTTCAACTCCCCAATCGCCCACGGCTGCTCGTGGAACCCGGCTTTGGTCGGCAAGATGGCACGCGCCATAGCCCTCGAGTCGCGCGCCATCGGCGTCAACCAGATCTTCGCGCCCGTCGTCGATCTGGCGCGCGAGCTGCGGTTCGGCCGCGTCGAGGAATGCTACTCGGAGGACGCCTTCCTGGCGGGCGAGTACGGCCATGCCTACGTTAAGGCCATGCAGAAGGAGAAGGTCAGCGCCATGGTCAAGCACTTTGCCGCCTTCGCCACCCCCGAGCAGGGTCTCAACACGGCACCCGTCCACGGCGGCCCGCGCATGCTGCGCACCACGTACCTACCAGCCTTCAAGCGCGCCATCCTCGACGCCGACGCGTGGGGCGTCATGTCGTCCTACAACTCGTACGACGGCGTGCCGACCGTCGCGGACAAGGGCCTCCTGACAGGCATCCTGAGGGACGAGTGGGGATTCGAGAACTACGTCATCTCAGACGCGGGAGGAACAGCACGGCTTGCGGACGCGTTCCACGTCTGCGCACGCGCTGACGATGTTTGCATCACTCAAAAGAGCATCACGGCAGGAAACGACGTCGAGATGGGCGGCGGCCGGTGGAGCTTCGAGCTGATCCCAAAACTGGTGGCCAACGGCACACTCCCCGTCGAGGTGGTTGACAAGGCGGTGTCGCGCGTCCTTCGCGCCAAGTTCAAGGCCGGGCTCTTCGAGAACCCCTACACGGCCGTACCGGACAACGAGATCGCGCAGCACCTCAACACGACGGAGCACCGCAAGCTTGCGCGCGACCTCGACGCAGAGAGCATCGTGCTGCTCGAGAACCGCAAGGGCCTACTGCCGCTTCGCAAGAGCAGCCGAGTCGCCGTCGTCGGCCCCATGGCCCACGGCTACGTCAACTACGGCGACTACGTTATACACACGGCCATGAAGCGTGGTGTCACCCCCTTCGACGGCATCCGCGCCGCTGTCGATGCGGGAGGAGGCAGCGCGACGTTTGCGCAGGGCTGCGAGCGCTGGTCCAACGACGAGGCCGGGTTCGGTGCGGCCGTAGCGGCTGCCCGGGGCGCCGATGTGGCAGTTGTAGTGGTGGGGACCTGGTCTCGCGACCAGGACGAGCTGTGGCAGAACCTCAACGCGACCACGGGAGAGCACATCGACGTGCACGATTTCAGCCTCGTCGGCGCCATGCCGCGTCTCGTCAAAGCCGTCATCGACTCCGGCACGCCAACCGTGGTGGTGTACAGCTCGGGGAAGCCCGTCACTGAGCCGTGGATCTCAAACGAGGCGGGCGCTCTCGTGCAGATGTTCTACCAAGGGCAGGAGGGTGGCCATGCGCTGGCTGACGTCCTCTTTGGCGACGTCAATCCCAGCGGCAAGTTATCCGTCGCGATCCCCTACCACGTCGGGACAACCCCCGTCTACTACGACTATCTGAACTCTGGACGAGCCAGCCCTTCACCCGGTCGCGAGCTCCCCAATGGGACGCTCGTCTTTGGCCAGAACTACGTGCTGTCGTCTCCCCTACCGCATTACGAGGTGAGTGCTCCGTTTTTGAGTCAGCGCTTGTGTATCTCACGTCGCTAACCACCATTCTCTATTTGCTAGTTCGGATACGGACTCTCCTACAGCAACTTCACCTACTCGGACCTCGCCGTATCCTCCTCCACGCTATCGCCGACGGACACGCTCACAGTGACCGTCAAGATAACGAACAGGTCGTCACGCGACGGCAAGGAGGTCGTTCAGGTCTACGTCAAGGACCTGCTCTCGAGCGTGGCTGTTCCGAACAAGCAACTCCGAGGGTTCTGGAAGGGAATGGTGCGCGCGGGCCAGACGGAGACGGTGTCTATTGACCTCCCGGTCGACAAATGGGGTCTTTGGGACTATGAGATGAAGTATGTGGTCGAGCCCGGCCAGTTCCAGATCCTCGTCGGCGCTTCGAGTGCGGACATTCGGGTAAACACCACTGTCACGGTGGGCTGAACCAGGGCGACCAGTGGCTACCAGGATCTATGTCGTGATGCTTTTAGCCTCGCTGTTACGCCGTAAATATGCGCCTCTGGTGCCTAGGTAACTCCATATTGTTGCATCATTACCCGTTGTGATGATGGGAACGAACTAGGCATCTTGATAGCTCCAAATGTACCATGTCCATCACTACCGTCGATTTAATCGACCGGCCCAAACGCCCCCGACATGCTAATGCAGTTTTATATCCATTGATAACTTCGCTTCAATCATTTAGATCAGTCTCGTACGTCCCCCATCCCCCATTGTTTGCAAATCCGTCCCGTGTCACCGAATACCGTCGCCATCCACCGACCTCCGCTCTTCTTGGGACACCGATACAGTCTCTCCGTCTTGGAGACCCCAACGCGGGTTGTGAGCGATCTTGCGGTGGTGTGTCCTCACAAGGATGCCGACCAAAAGAGGGCCGACAATCGTGTTGAGCACAATGGCCCAGACTGCGGTTGAAAATGCTTCTTTTGATAGAAAAGGCGTCCGGTTGAGGCCGGTTTGTATTATCAGCAGCCCTATCTCGCCTCGGGCAACCATGGCACAGCCGAGAAGAGCCGGAGATGGCCAATTGTCTTTAGACATCTCCACCCCGAGCCGCGCCTTGGGGTTTTGCAGTGCATCAAGCAGATCCCGCAAGGGGATGCAAATGGAAACAGCGGCCTTTTGGTAGACTACCGTCAGAATGCCGAAATCGAGTGTGGTTTGATGGGTGAGAAGGCTGGCAGCGGGGAAATGACAAGGTAAGGCATACCTTTCCAATAAACATTAGAAGCGAGAACGTCACTCCTTTCCATATGGCTTCACCCGTCCAAAGGTTCTTGAAGGGGATCGAGGACCCTATGCTGGAAAAAAATAAAGGTTGGAAGATAAACCTCATCGGGCCGGATATGAACATGGCGAACGCTCCGGCGAAGGTCGGGGGATCTTCCGGACAAGCGTTCACCGGAGCCGACTCGGGGGTTACGGAACTCGAGGCCGACCCAGATAACACGCCTAGAAATGTGCCCGCCATAAAAGCCCCGAACAACAAAGAGGCCCCAGTGTACCTTGCAATGGCAAGGAAGGCCGATAACACCGCCGCCTCGATGGTGATGAAAGCTCCGTAGCCAGTTTTGCAAAGCCAGATCTGGAAGTAGCGCTGATGGAGCGGCAGGAAGGCGAACATGGCGATAAGGGCCGGGACGACGCCGAGGGCCAGGCTAGCAACGATGGGCCTGCCAACGACCCAGCCGATACTAAGACTTTCACCGCCGGAGATCCCGGCCAGATTCTCGATGACGCTGATCATGACGAGACCGCAGATGTCGTCGAAGAGCGCGGCGCTGACCAGAACGATTCCGACTCTGGTGCCGGAGAAGTCAACGTCCGCGGTTGTTGCTCCTTTGAGCACGACAAAGGTGGTTCCTACAGACGTTGTCGAGAGAGCAGCCCCGACAATGAAGGTCTCCAAGGCGCCTGGGTAACGTAGTGGCGTGTTAAAAGTGAAATGGAGGCAGAAATGATGCGGTGGGCTTGACGTAGATGAGCGAACCGTAACCAAATCCGAGGTAGAGAAGAGCATAGGATAACCCGATCGGGGTCACCACGCCAACAGCCGCGGCGCAGAGACTCAACAGTGCGTTCCGCCCCAGCAGGTCCAAGTTCATAGTCAGCCCTCCTATATATACGCACGCGCCACGCAGTTTAGCTACCAGTGTCGATGTGATTGTGCTTTGGACCAAGAAAGCCATGAAGTCGGGCCCGAGCAGCTGGCCGAACTCACCCTCGAAAATCAGGAGCACCAGTCCGAGGTATCCCAAAGCCACGAAAGTTTCCTGCAAGGCAGGGAGCAAAACCTTCCCCACAGGGACTCCGTAAAGCGCTCCGAGTATGATCTGTGCAACCAGGCCGGCTCCGCAAAGCGTGTCGAAGCACCATTGTGCGACAGATAGGGCGAGGAAGAAGGAGAGCAGGGTAAGTAAGCCGGTAGCTGTAACGGGCAGCGATGAGGAATGGATATGTCGTGCTTTCTAGGGCCAAACTCTAGGTACTCACTGCTCGGCTTGTGGTACTCGAGGTACGAGCTTTGGGCTAGGGTGTTATTGCTTTCCAACATGTTGATTGATCCGAGGTGATGATTAGGGGCGGAAGCTAGGTACCGAGGGCAAGGTTATCTCGGGAGGGACAGCCCTCGGATATTGACGTCCCTTGCGGCGAGAAAAGTGCAGCCCCCGGAAATGTACTCAGAGTATGGACCTGTCACGGCATACCAACTACCAGAAACGGCACATCACAGATTTTTTACCTTGCTTGCAGGTGGGGTAGACACGTGACGTGCCGACCGTCTGCGAGTCCGAGAGAGGCCCCCACCATGACAGCGCCTTTGCGGTGTGGCGGCAGACGACGTCGAATGTGGTTGGAGATTACATCCAATCCGTGGAAGGGGGACCTCGAATTCCCGGGCCAAGCGTTCGCAGCATTGGACGAGGATCTACTGGCTGGCGCAAGTGCAGCCAGGCGGTGGAGATCTGGCCGGCTCCGATCTGTCGTTGCGCAGCTAGATTCATCGCCGCTCTGATAAGCTCCTGCAGGGTCCAGCCGCGTGTGAACCAGCGACAGCAGCCCAGCGCCTCCTCGGCGTTCTCGATGCCGTGTTCAAGGTTGGGGGAGGAAGGCATAGATAGCACTCCTTGTGTTCCCATATCACTTGGACATGGGGGGGGGGAGTTGCTGTTTCTTTCCCTAGCCAGGCGGCGGCAGGTCTGGGCAAATTCGGCGGCCGGACCTGCGTTTGATGGCGTCGGCGGCCGGATAAGTTGGGGCGTCGGGCAAGGTGTCGACGAGACAGTATAGGGTGGGACGGAGGTTCGCGCTGACGAACACCTTGACGCGCAGGATCTCGTGCTGATGAATCGGACGGCAACGCAAGCCTTCCCGGCCCCGTCGGGCGTACGCAGTCCTGCTCGTTGCAGCTGGGCTGGTAGCGGGTAGCTCGCAAATAGTGATGCGTTTTACCCACTCCTCGCATCTCCTAGTCGCCATACCCCGTAGTTTATACACGCTCTCCACTATCCAAGTGTCGCTTTCGCCGGAGCCGTAGCACCTGGCTACGGGCGGTTGGGAACCTCGGTCGGCCAAAAGCTACCTACCTACCCGCCTACCTTATCTACGCAATGTCCTGGTCTTCGTTCACTGTGCCCGGCGCTATCACGGAGTCTGTTGTACGGAGGATGCGAGGGAGAGGAGGGCCTTGTGCAGACCCGAGTCACCGTCCCGCCGCCGGGGAGACGAGTCCTGTGCGGTTTTCTTGCGTGGAGCTTATTTCGGAAGCCATCCGTTATTCTCTCTCTCTCTCTCTCTCTCTCTCTCTCTCTCTCTCTCGTC
>GL876971.1:1032793-1042899 GCA_000193285.1 Magnaporthiopsis poae ATCC 64411 | reverse complement strand
GTCGTCGGCGCCATCAACAGCGCCTGGCGCGAGGCCGACTTCTCAAACTACGGCAGCATTGTCAAGGTCCTGGCCCCCGGCGAGGACATCACCTCGGCCTGGTACACCAGCAACACCGCCACCAACACCATCGACGGCACCTCCATGGCCTCCCCCCACATCGCCGGCCTGGCCGTCTACCTCGCCGTGCTCGAGGGCATCTCGGACCCGACCAAGCTCGGCGACCGCATCGTCGCCCTCTCCACCACCGGCAAGGTCGCTGGCCTGAAGCGCGGCACCCCCAACCGCATCGCCTACAACGGCAACGCCTAAGCGATCCTCTCTCGTTGGCTCATGGGAGCGTGAACCAGTCTTTTTTTTTTTTTGTACATACTTTATATATGTTGACGTGTTATGAATTCAGTAAATATTGCATATATTATGTCTTCCACGTGTTTCTGTGCTTCCGCTCCTGTTCTGTCCCCGTCTCTGCCATGTCATCCTTTTCACTTTTCTTTCCACTTGAAAATACCCACCAGTTCTTCACCCCCCCTCTCGCTTGACTCCTCACAGCAACGCCAACACAATATGTGGATCTGCAAAGTGCTTTGTAATCTGTCCAAAATAGATACAACGAAAGGTCGCGTCTTGTGGTAATGACTGGAATGATTGGTGAATGCTAATGAATGCCGAATTGAACCATGGATGGATGCATCTGCCGGATCTTTTCTCGTAAGAAAAAAAAAAAGCACCATCCCTTGCCGTCTTCCCAGCGGTGCGTAGAGAAATCCGAAACCCCTTGCCGCCGCGCCGAGTCGTGGCGGCAAGGGAGAATCTCTGCTGTATGTACAAAAGCCGTCAAGCAAGCCTGGTGACGGGCACCTAACCAGGAGCGAAAACAAGGTTTTCCATTTCCATCGGGGTTTAGACGTCTGGTAGGGTGGGATGCTGTTAGCATTTGTTCAAGGAAACCTAAGCATAGTGGTGGTTCTACTTACTGACTGTCGAGCCGATTGGGCCGAAGCGGATGTTGCTCCAAGTGACCTTTCTGCGAGGGGAGTCAGTAAGATTATAACAAACCCACGAGAAAGACAAGACAGAGAGACGAAAAAAAAAAAAAACATACGCGTTGGGAATGTTGGCCTCGACGTCACTTGGCACGCCCGAGTCTTGGGCGCACGAGCCGCGAGCGGCGCCTGGCTGGCCCTCCTTCTCGGGCGGGTAGATGGAGTCGAGCCAGAGCATGTTGGCGTAGTGGTCGTCCCAGATGGACATGACGAGCACCATGGGGAGGGCCAGCGCCTTCTGCAGCTGGTCCCAGCCGCCGACCTCCTCGAAGCGGTTGCGGTCGTCAAACACCTTGAAGACGTTGGAGCAGTACTCGGGGTTGATGTCGCCGGTGGCCGGCAGGCCCTCCCAGGTCGGCGCCGGGATGGTGATCTTCTTGCCGCCCTGCACGAAGAACTGCGACAGCTTGTCCTTTTCGAAGCGCGTGACGACGCTGTTGGGTTGATGTAAGCATTTGCGTGAGTTTTGGGTCAAGTGTTCTCAGGCATCACTCACGTAAACTTCTTGGTCGTGTCGACCGTCTTGCCCTTGCCGTAGAAGTCGGTGTTTCCAAGGCGGTAGGGGTTGGCGTCGCAGCCGTTGGCCTAGGTTGGTAAACATCAGTTTTTTGTTTGCCCACCAGCTAGATGGGCCGGCAACCCGCAGCACTTACATCGCACTTGCCAGCGAACCGGTCATCCGAGTAGGTACCGCCGCAGTTCGAGTCCGTGCAGACGTGGTACTTGTTCTCCGTGCAGGGGTGCGGGGTGAAGGCGAACGAGTGGGCGTTGGACTCCCTGTTGTATAGATGATCAGCAAAACTGCACTTGACTGGTCTCAAGGAGAACCTGATAGAGCACCGCACTCACCAGACGTCGATCTCGGCGCAGCAGCCGCCCATGGGGCCGACGCCGGCGTTGGCGTCGTTGCTCGACGGCTTCCAGCCCTCCGAGTTGGCCTTGCCGCCGACAAACTTGAGGTCGCGCGCGCACTGGGCGTCGCAGTAACCGGTGCCGTACTTGGCGCCCGCCTTGTTGGAAGAGTAGCTCTTCATGCCTCCGTCCTCCTCCATGGCCTATTTTGCACCGGGTATCGTCAGAAGCTGCAGTTTGCCCACCCACTCTGAAACAGGAATGATAGTGATGCCTACCACAAAGTACAGGGCGGCGTTGAGACCACAGTCGATAGTCGCCAGGTCCACGTCAAAGGTGAATTCGTTGTTGATCAGCGTGAACATCTGGTACTTGGTGGCGCCGTTGAGCAGGTACAGGCGCGAGCCGATGTTGGTGCCATAGTCGTGCTTGGTCACGAACTTGAGCGACAGGGCGTTACCGCTGGTCGACGCGCCGTACGTCTTGCCGTAGTCGGCACCCTCAAGGGCGCACTTCGATGTGCAGTCGGACGAGCTCTTGCAGGCGCTCGTCCACTTGTTGCCGTCGTAGCAGTTGGTCGTGCCCGACGTCGTGTGCAGCCAGCGCCAGTTGGCGTCGATGGTCACCTCGCCATTGACGTTGCTGCAGCTGCCCTTGCCCGTGCACTTTTGCCACGTCAGCTTGGGGTGCGTCTCGGCCGTCTGCGTGCCGACCTGCTGCGCCCTGGCTGTCGCCAGCAGCGAGGTCAGGAACAGGCCCGACTTGACGAGCATATTGTCTGTTTTGTCTTTCTGGGTTGGTTCTTGGCACTGAAGCTTCCAGGTAGGATAGACGGGCCTGCAACGAGAAGCACCTATCGACGGATGAGAAGGAGACCTCCTTTGCTGCCTCCCATGGTCTAGAAGGAGGTCTAAGGGCTTTCTATATCCACCACATTGAATCCGATCAAGCCACGCCAAGATCTGATATATTCAGCCCCTGCCCCGATCGGGACCTCTCGCCAGAGCTTCCGCGGAGGGCGACATCCAGAAACATGGGCGTGGACACCATCGGCTGGAAGCTAGAGGTAGGTCCCAAATTGCGAGGCCATCTCACGCCGCCGTGTTTAATCAGGGGGATGTGCGCCCGTCATTAGGATAAATCTCGGAGCCCCAGCTCACTAGCGAGCCACAGGGTATGATTGCGCGGGGTGTCGGGTCGCGGTTCGGGATGGCGGTGGTAGTATTGGGGCGTCAAGAGTTGGGGCCGCAGCTGTGCGAATGGCGTCTGACCCCTGACATCTCGTTTGCGGGGGTGCTGCAACGGCATGCAAGCCACTTGGAGATGGTGCCCCGGCGGCATTACCTGTCGGCTGCCCTGTTCGACACCCAATGGCAAATGGCTCAACGGAGATGACGGCCCGGCCATAGAACCTAGAGCCCTCTTGAACTCAGGCGGTAGGTGTCTGCTAGACCTTGAGCTGTGATCTTCTCTGGTCGAGCGGCCCGACAGCGAGGTCATTCGCTGAATATCAGTGGAGCCGTTCGAGTTACGGTACTGGCCGATGCCCATGCTAGAGATCGACGCGCGGCGTCGGCTCCCCAGCCGGCAAAAGGCCCTGGCCGCATATTCCCCAGGTTTTCTCTCTTGGCTGGCCTCGGCAAGCGTCCAAGAGACGGCAGGATATAGAGACAAGGCACTGGGCATTGCTTAACTGTATTGGCGCATGAACCTCGAAGCTTGACGTGACAATCAGCTGCTTTTCCACTTACTGACACCGCTATACACACGTCCGGTGTCTCCACCTCCTTCACCTCGTCGACTTGAGGACAGCTTCTCTCCATCGCGCCGCACCATTGCTCATGTGTACCAGATACCATGTAGGTACGCGGAAGGGGCATGGCCGAGAGCCGAAGCAGCGTCGGAACGTATGTTGAAAGCTTTTGTCTGGCACGACGGCGGCTGAGGCAGGGTCCTATCCGAAATCCGAGGAGATTCCATACCTCCCTCATGGCAGGTTCCACGAACCATGCGGGGGACCGACCCCCTCGTGCTGTTTCCGGCACCATTGCTTCTGAGGCGACTCGCTCCCAAGGCTGCTCCGGCATTAGAAATTAGAAGAGCACCATATCTGACTCCGGCTCAAGCCGTGGGCACCAGTAGCTGGAGCGCCAAATATTGACCTTCCCCGCGAATGTGTGTCCTTGTCGGCTGGAAGGTGGAGGCGGGAACGATGCGACGCTGAGAAGGTGGCAAGACATTGTGTCAAATGACCCAAACTTGCAAACTTGGGACGACCAATGACCGCGGCAGCCCTCAACTGTTCGTCGCCGGTAGCGCTGCTCGGTAGTCGGGGCAGAGGGGACGACAGGGCAAATGTGCCGACGCAGGCCTGGCAGGAGCGTCGGGCATTTGACTGTGTTTTAATATCGATTCATGGTAAGACAATTATGCCCAGGCCCTTTTGGGCCCGGAAGCTGGGGTGTGCAGCCCCCGTGACCGAAAAGAGGCTGTTGAATCCCATCAGTGGCTTATTTGCTAGTCAGTCCCTCAACATCATCCGCGCTGTTGGCATTATGAGATGGGTGCTTCATCGGAATGGGCAGATGGGGATGGGAGTGCCTGAAGAAACATCCTCGCCAGAATATTAGGGAAAGGCAGGGATAGCGCCCGACGACAAAATGATGCACGACAAAGGGAACAGGCAAAATTGAAAGGCACAGTATACAATTAAACGGAGATGGGAAGTTACAAGAGAATGAGCCTAAAGATACGGAATATATAGGCCTAGGTAGCGCAGACCGGAGCAGCAAAAGAAACCGGTGCGTATCATCCGCGCAAAAGAAATTTGTTTGCGTGTGCCCGGACTCGAACCGGGAGCCCATCGATGGCAACGATGGATTTTACCCTTAAACCACACACGCCGATTGTGATTCGATGCTGAAACTGAGTTAGCGGGGTACGTATATCAGGTAGTCTTGGCCAGACATGCCTGCTTATTCATCCTTGGCTGTTCTCGCGCAACTAAACCCCCCGATCCTCCATGCCGATCCTGTCAGCTGGAAGCAAGTACCTAATTACATACAGCATATATAAATCATATTGCGGGATTCCGTAGCAGGGGGTTTTGTAGCGATATGGGATATTGCATACCAAGCATGTTATCAGGCAAAATGTCCAAGTAGTGGTGGCTGCTGGCTCGCGGCAACGTGCCAACGCTTGGACATTAGCAACATGTGGGCACTACAACGTCCGCTGTAACATGGGCTCACAGTGAGGTCAGCCATCGCAGATGCCAACTTTCTCTCAATCAGCCTTGGCTGCAAAAAAACAACGGCCAGTTGCCGGTCAAAGGCAGGCGGGCAATCGCCGACCAAACATGCGGAATTTCGACGCTGGGCAAGAAGACATCCCAGCTTATTGAGACTCTTTCAATTGTGGCTAACCCAAGATGCATTGCAAAGCCGTGCCCTGTCAAGGCACTGCGCAAGGCCACCAGTCTTGGGATTCCAATGCTACTCACAGCCAAGCCAGGGGGAGAGAAATTTGAATCCTATGGCCAGTTCCCGAGACTTTGGCAGGCCTTTTGGTCTTGCTAACCAGTTTTCAAAGCTCAGGAATAGTCTCCTCTTATCATCCGCCCACTGTATGACAACCGCAGTGGCCGTATTTCGGCAGCCCAAGTCCGAAGTGCGATAAAAAGAGGCGTAGAGAGCTTGGCAACGAATATCTATCCATTTCGCGCCCTGCCGTCGGCGCTCTAATTATGCTCCTGTCTGGGACTTGACATAGTGTTTTGCACCGCCGTTTGTGGGAAAACGGTGGAGATCTTACGAGATTAATGGTAAGACTGGTCTCTTGGTCTCGCCTATGCCATGGGCCTTTGGACGTGAGGAGGCAAATGAAACTAGCCCCAAAAATGGGCCTTGACGACGACAGGGTCGATTCACTCTTGTGTAAAAGGCTCTCATTGCTCTGTAGATCGAGGAGACACTGAAAAACATCGTCATCACAATCATCACGACAAACCTTTTCAAATTCCTTTTTCTTTTTATCTTCTCATCTGCTTATCATTTTATCTTTTGGTCTATTTTATCCACTTTTTCCCGTAGCACAAACCCTCATAATTCCGCATCACACCTTCACATCTCGACCAATCCTTCTTCTACACTATGGCAAGCCTCCGGGTTGCCTTTGTCGCGCTCCTTTCCCTGGCGGTATTGCGCAGTGCTTTGCAGGCAAGCTCGGGACTCCCTGCCGGACCAAGTCGATGCAGGACGGTCAAGAGATGTACTCTCCTGGCGTTGCCCACGAATTCCCCGACGGCTTGGAGTTCACCTCGAGGCTGGCGAACGATATATAGCAGCAGCTGGGCCAGTTGACCGTTCGGATCAGCAAGCATACCCGCAGGGTCGCCATCATCAATAACAAGCCTGTAAGGTAACTCAGAGAGGCAGGGGCGCCACCACGAACCTGAAAAACAAGGAAAATCAATGGTTGTCAACCGTATGAGAGGGTATGAGGCCGTGTGTAAACTTTCTCTTTCCTATAATCATCCTCTCCCTTGATATGCTCTAGCTGCGCTGGCAGCGAGTGCCTTTTCTCTTACAGCACCTCGCCCGCCCAGCCCCAAGCCTGCCGAGAAGTGTCCTAAGGCCAGAAGTTCGACAAGAAAAGAAGAAGAAGAAGAAGAAGAAGAAGAAGAAGAAGAAGAAGAAGAAGAAGAAGAAGAAGAAGAAGAAGAAGAAGAAGAAGAAGAAGAAGAAGGAGGAGGAGGAGGAGGAGGAGGAGGAGGAGTGCGCCGCCATGTAGAGGGCTCGATGATATGCCCGTCTGATGCGGTATGTGCAGAGTTTGTGGCTGTCTGTGCCGTGGTTGTAGTCGATCCGGAGTGTTTTCGGTACAGACTCCCGGGCTGTTAAACTGGCAACAGGTTTTGGGGAGAGCTGGGTGAGCTGTTATAGTGGTCTTTGGTTTTAGGAGGGGCTGTCTGTCGTTCGCTAGATATTGTTCCTTTGATCATCTGACACATGCGTCCTTGCTTCCGCAAGGAATCACGGTCTTTAGCTCGTTTTCTCCCTTCATCCTTGTTGCTGCGCTATGGCCCCTTGCAGCTGAGTCTATGCTTCTTTCCTTTTTTTTTTTTTTTTTTCTCTAACTGCCGCTACCTTGACCTATGCGATCTGATGCACGGGAATGGGTAGTTAAAGAGCACGCCGGACTCTGAGGAGACTATGTGTGGGCGCGGCGGCTTGGCGCAGGGCCAATTAGGCCGCGCCAAGAATTGCTGCTCACGGCAGGAGCGAGTTTGATGATTGTGTCAATAGATAAAATTCGAAGGACGCACAGTGCCTCTGGATGAACGACATTTCCTTGCCATCGCCTCCCATCTACGCAAAAAAAATCCAACATCACAACAGAATCCTAAAGACCTCCCATTGCTCTGAGATTGATCACGATGGAGGCCACCGACCCGAGCCCCGTCTTCCACAGGTTCCCAGACCTCCCGCTCGAGCTGCGCGAGCACATCTGGAACGACGCCCTGACGGAAAGGCTCGTCACGACGCTGTTCCCCTACCAGGAGGGGCACTGGGTGCGCAGCGCTTGGGTGCCCGGCGACGAGGAATACAACGACTTCTACAACGACATCGCCAAGCTCGCCGTCAAACACACCCCAGACATCCCTGTCGTTACGCCCCTCCCGGAGGTTAGCCACGAGGCGCGTCGCGTCGCGGTCACCTGGGCCAAGCGGCGCGGGTACAGCATTACGCAGGGTCAGGCGGGCAACCGCAACAGGCCGACGTCGCTGACCGTGATGCGCCCTTTTGATCCCGCCGTCGATGCGATCTACTACCCGACCGAGGAGGCCGTCGCCGCGTGCTCCGGGGAGCCCTGGGAGATCATGCGCGACTTGGACGGCAGCGGCAACGGCTGGGCATTCGACTCGCCCGTCACCGCCGTCGCCCTGCCCCAGGCGATCCTCGAGGACAAGGACACGCCGTGCTACTTCAACCTCGCCCTGGCGCACCAGCGCTGGCGCGTGCTGTACGTCGTGCTCGACCCGCAGCCTGACGACCTGACAATCGGCACGTGGGAGCTGCGGCACCACCCCGCGTACGGCCCGGGGGACCTGGTCTGGGACCATGAGGCCGGCGCGTTCGCCCATGGCGAACGCCGAAACGAAAACGAAGCTGCAGATGGGGATGTCTCTGCCGTTGTAGAGCTTGTGTCTCTGGGACTGGCCGAGGTAGGTGACCAACTCGGCCATGGCTTTCAGGTTCGCCTGGTGCAGGCCGTGAGGCCGGAATAGAGGCTGGGTACTCGGTTCATATACCTTTTTTTTTTTTTTTTTTTTTTTTTTTTTTTATGGGCGCTCCGAAAAGGGTTGCGGATCCGGAACGACACACGCATTTACCAGATGCCATGACAACATCGTGCCGGTGTGGTGGTACTCACGATCGTCAGCCGCATGGACATTGGGAGATGAAAAAGCAGAGATTGATAGGGAAGAATGGGGAAGCTAGAAAAAAAAAAAAAAAAAATAACTGGTTAGAACGCTAGGCGTTTGGGTACCTACTGTTACTCTTACGCACATAAGCGAAATGGTTAGCCGAAAATCCGTTCTGGTCCAGGTAATATTGGGCATGACCCTACAAAACTGAAAACGCCCACATGCGGAAAGCGAGCATGGTTTATAATGCGGCCCGGCGATTTTCTTTTCCTGGCGCGTCGCGGTTTATACAGACCCAAAATGGAGTGTTTTGGCCAGGCGATGTTTTTAAGCAGTAAATTACCAGGACAATGACAGATTTTCTTTTGAAAGATTTTCCAATGCAGACATCCATACGTATTATAAAAATAGCCGGAGTATCCAGCCTGATGAGGAACATTGTAGGTCGAGTACTTTTTGCAATAATGGATGCCGGCACAAATGCAGAGATGTATTCGAGGCACCGCAGCACGTCGGCAGGCGTAGGCGCGGGTGTGGCCTTTGAGGATGGATGGTAAGGGACCATCTGCGAGGTGGTGCGGGCGATGCAGCGGAGACGAGTGGGCAAAGATGAGATGATGGGGACCAATAATAGGCAAAATGCGCAGTATCAAGCCGCACCGAATCTTGGCCAGCTTTCCCCCGCACCCAGAATTGGAGAAATTGGGCTCGCGGCACGGCGCTCTACTCCGAATTCCCCAAGCGGTACCTGCGCCTCTCCCGCCGCCGCCGCCGCCCGCTGTGCCAAGGAGATGGCCCCAAGGCTGGGCATGCAAGCCGCTGCGTGTCGATCCGAGGGCATGCTCCGGCTTGGGGAGTGGCGACGATGCAGGAGACGGCACGACTGCCCGAAACCAAGACATTTGCTTCGGCATCGAATGATCTTGATCCGCAGGTGGCCTCTGCTGTGCACGGCGTCGGGTAGACTTCGGGAGATATTCTCGCAGAAGGAGATGGAGAGGAGAGCAGATCTTTGCCGCCAAAGAAGCATAAAGATAAAGGGCCAAGGATGTTGCCTGATTGGGTGAGGTTCCGGTATGCGGCTCCGCGGCTTTTTGACTTGGCAATATAGATTAAAAGACTTGGAAAAGGAGAGTGAGTACCTACCTACCGTACAGCCGTCAACGCCCCTAACACAAAGAAAGACCTAGAAGCGGCCGCATCGGTGGGCCGTTACTCCTATGCTACTTCGCGGGCCGACTGGATAGGACCCGCCACGTTCATTATTTGCCGCCACCCGAATATTGCCGCCTGCCGCTTGGCCGTGCCGTCTTCCTGTTGCCAGCACGACGGTACGCCCGCTTCCAAATGTCTAGTCCACCAATCGAAGCGCCCTACCGGCACTCCGACCCGCCCGGATCTGTAAGCCCTCGATCCCGAAGAGCTAGCTTTGGCGGCAGGAGGCTGGAGATTAGGACAGACAGTCCAAGATATGTCGCCATACGATGCATGATTTTAGCGGTTGTGCATGAGCTCTTGGCTCTCGGCGGGAACACATCGTGCCTGCTCTTGAGTGTGGAGCGGGACGGCCATGACGGTCCGACTGAGTGGCCGCTTGGCTGCATACCGTCTGTATAAAAGGGCAACTTGGGGCCTGGTGCAGGAGAGCATAGGATGAATGGAAACACCACCCACGCTCATCAAGGTCCAAAATTTGGTCGCTGTTTTCCAGAGACAACTCGTCTCCCATACTTTGCACTCTCACACAATGCGTTTCTCCACCGTTGTGGCCGGCCTGA
>GL876971.1:1013771-1028985 GCA_000193285.1 Magnaporthiopsis poae ATCC 64411 | reverse complement strand
AGGGCCACCGCCGAGGGTATCGACGCCGTCGCCCGTAGCATCGCCGAGGGCAGGGACGCCGCCCAGGGCGCCGTCAGCCTGTCGGTGGCCGAGAAGTACGTCGATGCCTTCGGCCGCCTCGCCAAGGAGGGCACCGCCGTCGTCGTCCCCGGCAACGTCGGCGACATTGGCGGCATGATCGCCACCGCCCTCAGCGTCTACGGCAAGGTCGGTGACGCTCAGGCCAAGACCATGGCCTCCGGCGTCGTCAAGGGCGCCGCCTCCGCCGCCGATGAGGCTGCTGCTGCTGGCAGCGCCAAGACCGAGTCCCCCGCCGATCACAACAGGTCCATGCGCGATAGCATCGTTGCCGACTTTGACCGGGCCACGGAGACGCAGAGGTAGAGGAAGGCGGGAAACCCACAGCTTGAGAGTGGAGCGCACTTGAAGGGTTCAAGGGCCTTGCTGGCCTTTTCGTGTACAATATTGCTTCATTTTGGAGGGTTTCATGATATCACTGGCATGTGAGAGAAACGCCAAAGGGAACACAACGCAATTACGGCAAAAAAGCATCGGCGGGGCGTCAACTGGTGGACGTTTATCGGTGCATTTATCTTTTTTTTTTCTTTTGGGGTCTTCTTTCGTCTCATCTCGCAGCTCACGGCTCAATACAACATGCGCCCTTGGGGTATGATGAACTTACCACCCGAACCTGGGCTGGCTGGCGGAACCCTAACGCAACATTGTAGCTAGGCTTTGGCGGCTGTTCCCTTATAGCCTCATTGATGACCTATGCTATGGCCAAGTTGATGCGCTGGTTTGTACATAACTAGTGATTAGTGCCGGATCCGTTTATTCGTCCAGATATGTTCTGGTTCCCGCGTTATAGTCCTATTCACCCTGCGCCACCAAAGCTTGCCATCCCACCAGCCTCTCAACATATGCGGCGCTCTATTCCCAGCCTCCTTTAGACTTCACAAGCTTTTCCCCAGACTTATACTTGAGAACCCTGCAGTGTAAAGCCCTGAAAGCTCTGTCCCTTGAAAGAACCGACCATCCACTACCGCCGCCTGACGCAGCCCGGGTCATGCTACCAATCCATCTTCGGGTGGACGGCATCTTATCGCGTTCCAGATATACAAAGGCTCCTCAGTCTCTCGCCAGACACCCCGCCATCCCTTATGCAAGGCTGAGAACATACACATAGGTGCACACTCGAGATCATTCTGGCTAGACTCGCGTACTTTGGTAGTCACGCTTCCTGGCCACTGCCCCGTAAGGCGGCCACTCCATGGGGTCGGGACGAGCACGACTGGTATATGGGCGGATCTGCTACTGGATCTGCGAAACGGATGATTCCATTTGTATGCCCGGAGACGGGCCTTACGTTGTCAAATCATCATATTGCGGGATCAGCTAAAGACATATTCCGGACTTGTTAGAGACAAAAAAGGCAAAAGAGAAAACTAAAGGCATCCCGGAAAAGTAGAGAAACAGGGAAGCAGGAAATCAGGAAAACGGAAAGACGGGAAGATAGGAAGATATAAAATAGGAAGACAAAAAGACAGGAAGACAGGAAAGAGCTAGCTCTAAGGGGCACCCCAAAGAGCGTTGGTGTCCCGAACCACCTCTCCATTCTCGGCGTACACCTGCCCGTTGTAGCGCCAGTAGAAAGAGCCGTCGTTGGTGTCAACCTCGCGGTCGAGGTGGTGGGTCACCCCGTCGTTTGACGGGTGCTCGTAGGTCATCTCGCCGCTGGCGTGGGCGAAGACGGGGCGGCCCGTGTACCGCGTGCCAGGACGCCATGGTAGGCTTCACCGTCACCAACAGAGGCAATCCTCTCAATGGTCACCGCGGACTGGCAACCGGAAAACAAGCCAGCACCGCAATCCCGCCGGGAGCTGGAACGGAGCGTAAAGGAGATGCAAAGGTCGGTGGCCCTCAGTTTGGAAAAGGGCGCAGCGGACCGCGCGGCGCCGGCGGCGATGTTACTGGACGCGCGCAGAACGCCGCTCCAGGACGCCCTCAACCGCACTGTCATCAACGAGGGCAACTCGTTCAAATCCGCCGCGGGCGCGTAAACCCAGAACGAGGCGAAAAAAAAAACGGCAGCACGGCGTTGGATGCAACCTAGGCAGGGAGTATCGGGAATCGGGATGCCTACGGGTGATCGTAAAATTAGCTTTTTTTTTTTTTTTTTTTTTTAAGCTGTCTGGTTAACTGGCGGATTTGCGCGCAATGCTGCGATCTGCGGGAAGGATGCCAACAGGGGCCTCGCGATGCCCGAGTTCCACGGCGCCGGGCGGGCTTTCGAGTATGTTCACATCTGCCCAGCAGCGTTCCTTGTGGGCACCAGCAGCGGCTGCAATAGTAGCAGCAGCAGTAGCAATAATAACAAATTAAAAATGGCATATCTTATAGCTTAACCTTATACCCGTTGGCCTTAAACTTCACGTACGCTTATAAAAATAATTCGACGGGCGAAGATCAGGATTCCGAGCTGGCCGGGAAGGGTGGTGAAGGAGATGGAGGCCCTGCAGGACGATAAATCGATTTGGTTTGCACCTCCAACGGAAAGAGAAAAGCAGCGCCACGCGACGGCGTCGGGCTAATTTGACAGCCTAGCGGGGTGCCTACGTCGGCTTTTCCTTCTGTAGCGTGTCCCACGTCGCCGGCTCGGGCCATGCAACACGCACGAACACACGAGCGAGAACGACGAGAGAGTGTTATTAAACTCCATTTTGGCATATTATTAATGCTTAACTCGTTTAAGCTTCTTGCAGGACGGGCTCGCATTTGTGCTTGTTTTAAAATTTCCGCAGAGTTTACGACAATTTGAACCTCGCGACGGCGTCAGGAAGGTTGCAGGCTGGG
The DNA here is from genome assembly GCA_000193285.1 of Magnaporthiopsis poae ATCC 64411. Lineage (NCBI taxonomy): Eukaryota > Fungi > Ascomycota > Sordariomycetes > Magnaporthales > Magnaporthaceae > Magnaporthiopsis > Magnaporthiopsis poae. Next base: position 1,026,132 of record GL876971.1, on the reverse strand, counting down.
CCGGCTGTTAGGTCGACGTAAATATATTGACGGATAAAAAGGTGGGAAGCGCCGCAAAACCTGGAAAGCCCCAAAGCAGGCAAGCCTACTTTGAGCCGCCAAACACCCTCCTACACCATCCAAAGAGGAGAAAGCCCCCGCCCAGCAAGCGGCCAAAAAACAGCGGTAGGCCAAACCGATACCAGGTAAGAGGCCGCCAGAACCTGACGGCGGGTACCGTTACCCCCTCCTCGGGTGGCGGCCCGCTCGTCGGCGTGGCTCCTACCGACGGCGGCGGCCCGCCGGTAAACGCCGCGACCGCTTCCAGAATGATCTGCACCGTCTGCCTCGGTCGGCTCAAAAAGGGCGAGTGGCTCGTCTGCATCTCTCTGTGCTCAACGACGCCGCCCATTGCCCTCGCCATGCCTACCGTGAGGCGCTGAGCCGCGACCGGCATGGCGCGGTCCTGGGCGGCGCCGATATACCAACTGGGCACGTCCTTCCAGCCGGCGTACGAGTTCTCCCCGCCCTCGAACAGGGCCTTAAGGCTCTGGGTGGTGAGCTGGGACACCCAGCGCTCGGCCTCGTCCGCGGGCAGCACGTCGTGGTAGAACAGCTCGCGCGGCGAGGCGACGAGCTCGGCGTATCCCGTCTCCTTGTTGACGCGCCAGAAGGAGGGCGGGTGACCGAGGAAGGGGTCCATGAAGGAGAGCCCCGGCAGGTTGTAGCCCGAGGCGATGAGGATGAGGCCGATGACGTGCCCCGCGGTGGCGACGACGTCGTCAGGGGCTGCTGAGCCGCCGGCCGTCTTCTCCGCGAAACCCTTGATGGCGCTGCTACCAGGCATGCCGCCGTACGAATGGGCAATGACGACCACGTCGCGCCCGGCGCTCGTTTCGCTGGATATTGCTTCTCGGACCGCGTCAATGTCATCCTTGTAGGTGGCCTCGGGGTTCCCCGAGGTTGAAGGGAGCGACACCGATATGCATTTCAGCCCGTGCCCCTCCTGCAGGAGACTGGTGATGGGGTCGAAGCACGACGCCCGGTGCCAGCCGCCGTGCACGAGCACGAGTGTTGGTGAATTCGGCATTTCCTGGGGGCTGGCTGAATGGTGCTGTCGAAGTTGAACTGGTAGACTGCCGTCACGTAATTATCTGGGGGGATGGGATGGGGATAAGCAGCGGGGTGGTGTGACTCCGCAGCTTACGTTACCCCTTCGAGTTGCCGTTGACCACCCGACCGCCGAAGTAGGAAAATATTTATGGAGTGTGCCTTGCTTGTCCTTGTATTGGTGGTCGAATGCATCGGAGGCCTCCGCTCGTGCTTGACCAAGCCTCATGATGGCCAGTCCTTACCCAACATCAGACAGTCCCTCTCCCATCGAGATACCGGTGACTATGCCCAACGTCATTGTGCCAACGTTAGCTGATTTTGAAGTCTCGACCTGCGCAGCCTCCCGGCATCCGTCTCCCGATTCTAGCAGGACGTCAATACAGCAAACATATCAGCATGCTTGTTCGATCCCACATCGTGACCCGACGGGTCCACGTCCAACGACTCTCGCGTGGTCCCGTCTGTTCATGTGGTCTAACGGATGAGGGTCAACTGCATCAACGCAAGGCTCAGAGTCGGAAAACATCGCTATACCAGGAGGCACGTCTGTCCAGAACAGCCTCCTTCCTGCCACAGCTAGTGGTCAGCCCACGCACAACATCCAACTTCAACATCCCCAAACCGTGAAGATCTTCCGCATTGCTTGTCTTGCAGGTGTATAGCGCCGTTCGGTCCAGGACGTAACCACCCAGTGGCGACTTCACCTTCTGGTTGCATGCATTGGAAGAATATACGGCGCCTGGCGATCTTGGAGGTCCCTGTGGCGGTCGCTGACCTGATGTTTCAACGCGGCCTCGGCATCGTTCGCGCCGCCACCCCGTGCCACGAACTCGCCTCGGGCATCGGGCTCCAACGTCTCTGGACCTTCACACCGGGACGCAACTCCGTCGACCGCCTCAACTCCATCTGCGGCTCAACTAATACCTCCAAAAGGGGGCGCGGGCCGGGCCGACCGGGTTCTGCGAAAACTGCGGCGCAGCCATCGGGACGAGGACATTGGTGCCCAGGCACCACTTGCCAGAATGCAATGGACGCCCACGAGGGCTGCTCCATGTAATCTTGACGGCCCTTTCCATTTTTGCATCGTCTAGACCAGGTAATGTCAGCACCACACAAGTTGCCTAATTCCGAATACGATCGGAGACCCGACATATGCACTCCACTTGGGAACCACGGGCAAGAAAGCGATGTTTTACATAGACACTCGCATCCTACCCGTACGCAAAATATTCTTCCTCCTATTCCTCCGCGCTGAAACACTGTTAATAACAACTCATATCTTTTCTCGCGCGCACGTCGTCAGGAGCGGATGACAACGCATCGCCTTCGTCTCGTAACCCTCATCCCAATCAACACTCCGAGGAGAATTCCGTGTGCGGCCCCGTCGAGCGTATAGCCTCAGCCAATCTCGGACATATTAATGCGAGCACGAATGTAGCGTCTGCCGCGCAGTCACCATTACTTGCCGGGATAGACACGGGCTCCGCGTTTACAGAATCAACCAATAATACCTCGACTCAATCTCCGACACGGATGTCAGAACTGTCCACTTCTCCCGGCCCAGACCTCTGCCGCATGTTAGCCGACCCCGACACTGAGTGGGGAATTTTATAGCGGGCATGCGAACCGACAACCTTTGCAATCCTCCTACCCCGGAATCCTTGCCTACGACAGATCTGCCACCACCAGGCTTCATTAATCTTGTTAATGCTTTGGAGCGTGGTGATCGATTGTTAAATGGCTACTTTTTTGTCAAGCCAATGTGCTCGGGCCAACTTACACAGCCCATCGAAGATGCCACTAAGGCCAGCCAATGTTGGAAGGAAAAGAAGAACCGTATCATAGCCGGTTCAGCGTTCGGGCCGGCTTTCGTATCGGGTCCGTCGACAGCCACTTTAGCTCACCGGTTTCCGCGGTAAAAGATCTCGGCGGCTCTTTTTATTTCATCAAATCGTTTTGCGCAAGCGGCGACACGGTGGTCGGATTCCCCGTTCGGTTTAAGGTTGGGCTAGATATTGCAAAGAAGCCGGCGGACGATCCTTAAGTCTTCTTCACGAGACCGTTCCCTTGTACATATATTTCTGAGTCGGCAGACGTCGGTAAGATTCCCGTGGGCAGTCGTACACGCCATCGAGTTTTTCCACCCAGGACACATCGAATAACCCCGACGGCGTCTTTCGAATCAACTCCGCAATTAACACTTCCCATAGACACCATCGCCGTCTCGAACTCTCGGTACTCGTCGTTCAACTGCTCGGGCATTCGGGTGGCTTCGTGATCGGTGCGAAGCGTCGGATCGCGCAATCAATAGACCACACGGCTTCCACCACTCGTCGTACCTGGACCGTTGTATGGGGCTCGGGACATTTGAAAGCCTAACTCGTATGCTGTTTCGGGAGAGCCCTTCATTTGAAGCTTGAACGGCCAAGACGAAAAAGTGGGTGGACTTTGCAGCTCCTCGTTTCTCGATGGTTATGCTAGCATGGAATCACATACTAGATTCTTGCCTTATTAATGTGCTTTCCTCCTTGCGATCAAACATATGCCAAATCCCAAGTAGCAGTCCCACCAGCGGTCGAGGAACGACGAACAATGCGTGTAACCCTAATGAGATCAGTCTTCGGCTCCAACAGCAATGTTGGTCAGGGGTAGCTGCTCGAATAAAGGGTCCATATTGGAAATGACACCTGTCAACAGGAACAGAACACCCGGATAGAAAGATAGTAGGTTATAAAATCCTGAGAATTGTCTTGTCAGATGCAGTCTTGATACTCGAAGAGTGACGTAGCCAAGGTACTCACGGGTGGTTTGTTCGCACAGGCTAGACCTGTCAATTGACCTCCTCTCCATCACGGCGCCGCAGTTAGTCAACAAGACGACGGCCTGCCATTCGGCTCTCTCCACCAGAAGGGATTCCAACTCGGAAACAGGCGTATCACTGATGGCACCATCACTCTCACGCCTTATCAAACTCAATAGATCGAGAAGGACGAACGGCTTCCTTGCGTGCTCGGCAATCCCTGATGGAAGATGACTTCCAATTTTAGCAGGCCACTCCTCTTTGACATCCATGGCCTGGATTTAACACCAAAGTCACAAACCTGCTGCTGAATCCGAAGGTTCACGTACCGCTGACAAACGCTCTGCAGATCGTTGTAGATCCTTCTAGCCTGAAGAGCAAGCCAGCTCTTGGCGCCGGGTTGGGAGGCGTCGAATTGGCCGGCCTATTGTGAGGCGAGAACGTTTCTACGAGCGCCGTCACGGCGTTCGTCTCCATCCCTTGAATGGACTGCAGGGACTCTGGTCTCCATTCAACGGGACGTAGCCTCGAGATCATTACTCGCGCAGCCTCCTTCTGGGTCGAGAGCAGGTATCCAGGAAAGTAATCGGAACAGGTCAGATGAGCGTTCTCCGGAGTCTCCGAAGACAAATCTAGAATCTCATCGTCGTCCGTATCCGCGTCGAAGGGAGTGGAAAACCCAGGAATGAGGTTCCTGTCGATCAGCACGCGCTCGTTCACCTGCTCTTCTTAGCATAACATCGAGAATGGAATAGAAAGGGGAAGACGACAAGTCGGAGGGAAGGACAAAACCACATATAACCCAGTTCCATGAAGACTCCCAGCGAAGCATGGTATTCATCACTTTGTTGGGGACTTCCCACACCATCCGAACCGGCCCGTCGTACTCCCCCAGTCTCACAGGCCTCTCGCTCAGCAGCTGGACACACCGCTTCCCGCGCTCAACCAACCTATTGCGAATCGCGGCTTGCTCATCCTCGGCAAGCAGGTCGAGCGGGATCACCGCCCACTCGGTGGAATCCAGACGCCTCTCCCCGGCAAACTCGCCGATGTGGTGTCGGGCCCGGACGCGACGGAAACGCGCCCCCGTGAACATGCAGTTCTGCATCCTGACTGACAAGATTCGCCGGTCCCCGTCGTGCTCCACGTAGGCCGATGTGGTGGCGACGCCGCACTCTTCGTACGCCACCCCGGGTGCCAAGGTGGGTTGCCGCGCATACAGAAGCGTCCCGGGCGCGAAGAGAGTCCATGCGAGGCCGAAGGCAATGTTGCCGTCTCGGAGGCTGCGCTCGCGTTTCGTAAAGGTGTCTTTGAAGTGGTCTTCAATGAAGTCGATCAGCTCGGCGAGCGCGGGACGTAGCCGGGCGCCGGTTGCGCTCGCCAGACTGGACTTGAGTGCGCCGTGGGCGAAGAATAAGTCGTAATAGGGCGCGTCGATAAACATACGAGGATGGTGGTCGTCGTCGTAGGCGATCAGAGCGAATGGGATCCGCGGCTTGAAGTCTAGTAGGAACGATATCAAGGCCATGGATTTGACGCGTAACGCAGTCCGTTTGGTTTCAGGATTTTTTTTGTTTCTGCGAAGAGTGGGTTCTTTCGAGCTTTTACGGCTCGGCGACGGGTTTGCATCATCTGTGCGATAGTCAGCCATGAGTCTTGGAGACACTAATGAACTCTGATCAAGCAGGACGTTCGTTCGTGCCCTCTGGTTGGGTATCACTCACCGGACTCGGATGGTCTTGCGTGAGCTGGAGCTGCCGTTCGGGGATCTTGGTGCGTAGTCCCCTTTCGCGTGAGGCGGCCACGAAGCACCTCGTCGAATGCGGTGAAGCTCTCGTCCGGGTCCGACATAGTTCCAAGTGGTGTTACCCGTGACCTCAACAGGAGGCGAGTTTGGTGCTAAGTCAAATGTTTGAGCTCTAGCCGCGTATACTATTAATTCTCACCCAGTCAGGACGGCATACTTCCTATAACTAGCAAGGGTTATCGGTCGATCAATCCGCCAGGCCATGCATCCCTAGGATTTCCAACGCACATTTCGGTCAGTGCCTAGTGGGTGGTAAGCAGTTATCCCTCTTTCGGAATGTCCACTCGCTACGTGGTGTTGCTTGATTCGTCCAACTAATGTTTCCAGTTCCGATGCTTATGCAGTATCAGTGTGCTGGGGGAAGTCGATATGGGATTTTCCTCGAGTCCCTCGCTCCCTGCCCAGTCGCTGTTTCTTGCCACCGTTACCCTCAAGAACCAGTGACATTTCTGCTGCGGCACTTGCCCGTCTCCCTTTGATATATATGAGATATCTTCGAAACCCAACCAGCACACAGCCGCAGTGTACCTTCTCATTCTTCTAGACTTTACGCACTTCACCGATTCTGACGAGCGTGTACCCTTTCTGGAAAGAGGATGCCAAAGAGCAAGCCGCGGGTTTATCCCCTCTCGTCAACGACAGAAACGACGGAGGCGACAAGCCCCAGGCAGGAAACTCAACATAATCCGGAACATGATGACGATGATCGTCTTGGCCCATTCATCGATAGAATTAAGCGGTTTGCCTTGACGGAACTCGAGGATGGTGAGGACGAACCAGGTGCCAGTCGCGAGGATGCCGGTAGCATCAGAGTGAGGATCTCCAGGATGCCCCGGTTTGGCGACTTGTCCTTCTACGACGTCGGAAGAGAGGAGAGAAACCGCTTGTGGGAACTAGAAGCGCGGCGCCTCACCAAGGCAGCGCGAGGGCCCGTATCAGGCTTGGTATTTCCCGCACAACACTGCCCCAGCCTCCCACAGGCGGCTCGAGTTGCGGATATGATCCACCTTGGTTTGCAAATATGCATTCTGGACGATCAAATGGTCTTGCACGATTACCACAAGCAGTGTTATGAACGAAATCGGTCGTCACAGAGCTACACCACGCTGCAGAACCGTTCGCGCGGCTCGTATGGCCTCCCGGGCTGGACTGGGAGACCATACGAGGCGGATCGCCTTAGATCTGACGCTGTGCCGGGCTGGGAAGGCACACGGCAAGACCGGGGACAAGACCGAGGTGATGGAATGGAAGCCGCTCCGGACTTTCAAGTAAGGGTGGTTGACAAAAGAGGGTGTGGCAAGGAGACGCCTGCTGAACCCATTATTTCCGATACTGTCGACATCCAGCCAGAGATGGTCAAGCCAGAACAATCCGCGTTGATGCATTCGGAGGAGGATCCTGGAACTGCAACAAATCGAGAGGCAAGTCCAGCCCGGTCCGGAGGTAGGAACATCGTTGACCGACATCACATACTGCTCAGGCAAAAGATACCACAGGACAGGGACCGTCCAAACCACAGTCCAAGGAAAAGAAGGTCGCCATCGACATGGCGTCACTACCAGCACCCGAGACCCCAGCCCCGCTGGCAGCAGACGACGACATCGGACAAGTTAGCAATCTCCGACAGTACTATTCCTTTGTCGACCACCTGACCGCTGCCCTGGCCCGCGTCGCCACGCACTGCATCCACAGCTCCTACTGGCGGGTCGCCGTGCTGGCAGTGCTGGCCAAGCTCTCGACCAAGCTCAAGATTGTCGCGATCGACCTCCCGGGCAGTATCGAGTCGTGCCTGCACCGGAACGGCTGGCCGCTGAGACTAGGGGAGTATGATTACAACCACGGCCCAAATGAGGCGGCGGCGGCGGCGGCGGTAGAGTGGCAGTTCCCGCTGATCGACGACAACGACACGGTCGCGTCGCGGTACAGCGTCGAGAACTCCGTCGTCAGCCGCTGGCTGCAGGACTGTCTGGCGCAGATGCTGGTCGAGCTCAGCGGGGCGCGCGGCGGCGGCGGCCAACAACTGTATTCTCAGGAAGCAGAGGTCGACGTCTCGGTCCTGGTGTTCCACGCGGGTGCCAATGCCGTGCCGACTCTGGTGCAGCAGGACCGCCAGGGCAACGTGGGCGGCATGAGCGAGCGGCTGGGCTTGGTGTTGACGAGGGAGGCCGTGGAGCTCGTGATCGACGTGGGGGGCCAGCTGGGGAAGGAAGTGCAGCAGCAGCAGCAGCAGCTTGCTGAGACGGTGGAGTACCCGCCGGGCGAGGTGAGGCTGGACGTCTGCAGGGAGAGACGGGGCGAGGGCGAGTCGGACGGGCACGAGATCATCGTCGAGAGGTGTGTGAGGGCGATTACGGATGCTGCTGGGGTTGTGACGGTGCTCGTTATGCTCGCGCTCGCTCAGCCGGCCCTGGGACGCGAGTTCAGGATGCTCCTGCAGGAAATGAGCGCGCTGAATGCCTTTGGCGAGCTAAGCCCACCTGCGCTTGACTACACGGCGCTGATCAGCCTCCGGTCGGGTCAGCCCCCCAGGACCGAGTCGGAGGACTCGGGCGACCCCTTGCGGATGCCGAAGTCGCCCTCGCGAGCAGAGGAACAGAGTAAGCCAGACGCGGTGCCTTTGCCGCGCTCTCTTCTCGCACGAAACCGACTCCACCCTCTCCTCCGCCCTAGCACCAACGATTCCCGCTCCTCCTTTCCCGCCAGCGAGGAAGCTGTCGAGGAAGCTGTCAAGGAAGCTGTTAAGCAGACCATTCGAGACGCTAGGAGGAGCCTAGACAAGATCAGAAACACATCCTCAAAGTGGCTCATTGAAGAAACGGCCGTCATTGTCAAGTGTCCCGTCTATGTCTGGACCACCGTCTTCCTGTGCTTCGTCCTCGTTGCCGGAGGCATGATGATTGGCTTCTTGGTTGGGGATCGAATCGCTGGCGTTGACCCGTTCGGCATCACCAACTTCACCTGGGTCATTGCCGGATTTACACTGGTTATAGCCAAAAGCGTGCGCGTCTCGGACTGGCCGTGGCGGGATTTCCTGCTCGGCAGAGTGAGGTGTCGCAGTGTGATGGAACTACAAAGCGTCACCAGCATGGACGCCCAGGACATCATCATGTTCTTGTTGTCCACGCAGACTCAGAATAAGCTGGCGACCTGCGGACCGTTCAGCAAGCCGTTCAAGAGCGCTGCTGGGACTGGCTTCTCTATCGATGTCCAACCAGAGCTTCGGACCTTGATGGCATGCGGCCTGGTCCCTGTCAAAGTCGCCACGCTTCAGGGACCGCACCTGGTGTTCTTGGACTTGATGCCGGAAGCTGGAAATCGCTTGACAGTAATTGAACACTCACGGCGAAGTTCGAGGACGGGCGAGTCTTTCCTGGGATTCGCACTCCCTCCAGACCCCAGGTCTGCTAGTGATGCGAAACTACAGAGGTATAGCGACTTGGCGTGGGTCAAGGTTCTCGGGCTGTATAGACCCCGATGAGTCGAGCGGGGTCCTCCGTATCGAACTTCTGCCGGCCGTTCTCGAGACGATCGACTCACCTACTGTAATGGTCCCGGGAGTATATTGCAACTAGCTGGTGGCGACCCTACGAGTACGTTGAACTTGGGAAGGAAAGAGAGCCGCTCACGTGGCGGTTAGAGTGCCCTCGGTGTGGCTATCTGCGGACGATCTCCCGACTATCGAACCCCTATACTCCCCGACGAATGCGAGAACCCGCGGCTCGCGCGAACCCGAAAAATTCCGAATCCCGCGTCTAAATACGGTCGGGGGATTAAGGAATTGTGCGAAATCCTTCGGAAGTTGGGATCCTGACATACCGAAACTCGCGCTTAGATTGGAGCTGCGGCGATGCAGCCGAGGAGAGCGGAACGCTGTCCGACGTCTCGAATGCCGGCGTCGGGCTGGCTATGTGCGGCGGTGTTCTGAGAATTTAGGAAGTAGGCTTCTGCGACGATGCGAGGTGACCCGTTCGAAGACGGTCTGTAGAGACGTCCTCACGATTGCCGCAGCTGTAGCCTGGGAAGTAGGTGCCAGATACGCCTGAAGCCTGGAAGCAGGCGGCTGCCAGTCGCTTGGAGCCTAGAACCAGAATGTAGGCACTGGCGCTTTGCTCGCGGCAACTTTACCCGAGTGATGAAACGTTGCCAAGCGCAGCCCAGTCTAATCACCTCTGTGACTCACCTCTGAGCACCTCTGTTCTGCCTGCAGCTCAGGTTACGTCGGCGGCGGCTCTGCCCTATCAGGCTGTGCCTCAGCTGGGCGGATGTGGCGTGGCGAGGCAAGCGCGTGCTGTGTTGTCGTATGCAGTTGTGTCAACAAGACGCAACGGGGGCCGCACACTTCGCTTTAGCCAGCTGCTGTATCAACCTTTGTGTCTGCCATGAAACAATGGTGTACTTTTTATTCTTATTTTTGCAATCAGGCCGGTTTGTTTCCCGGACCTGCGCAGGTCTACCATGGCCAACCGCCCATCCTGTCGGCCTACCTACTACAAAAAGATCCTATCACGTTAGCCGCGTACGCCCCCGCTTTCTGCTCGCCTGCTCTACGGTCACCCTACTCACGGCTTTAGAGACCCCCTAATAGGGCGGGACGCTGTGAGGAAGCTGTTGGCGGATAGGCACGTGTGTCAGCGTGGCGTGCAAAAACGAGGTAAGTTCGTCTGCTTGTGTCATATTTTTGCAAGTTCATAAAGGCGCAACGGGGCCATCATGTGGTCTCTTTACGCTGTTTTGGGGGTCTGTGCCTAGGTCGCCGATCGCCCGGGAGGATGCCAAAGGGGGTGCCGTTTGGGAAGCGATTGTGGAAGCTGATATACTGTCGCAAAGCATGGTCGACGGCAGAGCATACACAGAACTCTGGATCCCTATCCTCTGGGACCCGCATCGACGAGTCAAAGTCGGTAAGCATAATCTTGTCGCCCACCACGTGTATGTTATCCAACTTCGAATCGCAATGCACGACCCCGGCGTGGACGATGGACCGGAACGCGCTGTTCACCATCTCCTCGACGCGGTCCAGGGGAAGCGAGCCCACCTCGGGCTCGCCTAATGCGACCCCGCCGATATCCGACATAATGAGCGCGCGCCTCCTGACATCGTCCGTGTCCGGGTACTCTATCTGCCGGTACAGCTTGGGCACGACGCGTCCGCCAAGTGGAGTCAGGAGCCCGTAGATGTCCACCTCGTTATCGAACTCTTCCTCCCAGTTGGGCTTCTCCCTCTTCATAACGATGCGGTCGGGCAGGAACCACTCGGGCCATCGCGCCTCGAGGCCCTCGCTCCACGTCGCAGGAACACTACGTTCGGGTGGTGGTCGCATATTTCCCCACGCGCCACGACTTGCCGAGTGCCGAGCCAAACCTCTGTTTCCACGATAGCGTGTTAGTGTCAACACGAGGAGCTGCACAGGTAAAGGGCTGAGGTGACGAACGAAATCGGTTTCCGGGCCGGTGTCGCTGTCGGAGCCAGCGCCGATGTCGGCGTCGGCGCTGGAGCTGTGTGAAAGGAAGGGCTGTGACTTGCGATCCATCGTTGGAGTGAATTGGGCTGTGGGAAGGAGCAAGAAATCAGGGGATGACGTTGAGGGCGCGCTTAATTAAAGTACCAACCGACGCGCGCTAGACCGGACCCCTGGCGGCCTGTAGGTGCGGATTGAGGCTGGACCCGCTCGAGTGTGACGGCGGTGATGGCCTGGGGGTGATGGGGACAACCATAGGGCTGCGTCGACCCGCCCGTAATTGAGCCTCCCAGCTGCACCTGTATGGAGCTTCAATTATCCACCCTACAAAAAAAAAAAAAAAAAAAAACAAGTCGAGCCCGCACCTAGTCCAGGGAGATGAGTGACTTAGATGGGGCAAATCATACGGCGGACTCAATTGTTCGAGTTGCCACCCAGGACGTTGGTCCATCGGCAAGTAGGAGGCGGCGCGGCGCTCGTTCACACTTCTGCGCCGATTGATGTTGGCTCTAACTCCTCAAGCGCCATTACACCGGCCAACCAAATGTTTTTTTTTTTTTTTTTTTTTTTTTTTTGGCGCCGGTCATCTGGGCGGCACTTGAGGGAATAGCGCAAGGCTGGTCTGATACGATCCTAAGAGATAGCTTTTTTCCCACACCACCTACCCTCGGTCAACGTGTGTGACGGGAACATGAGCAGACGTTAGGCTGAAAATGACGCCCGGAAGCAGCACGACTAACCGATAAAAAAAAAATCCGCTCAGGGGACCGCGCGGCTATCAGAAGCCTGAGGCGCACTACTGGGAAACCAATCCTGCGGCCAACTCCTCCAACATCCGTGTCTCGGCCAGGGAAGAGGTCTCTCTTAGTTTCTGTCCTCATATTTCTTGCCCACAGAGTGTGTGGTGGCTGCGGCGCTTAATGTCTAGCCTCGCCTCCAACCTGAGATGCTGTCTTCCGTACACATGAACTTAGCATAGCATAATGAGCAGATGGGATACAATGTACTCCAGTTGATATGGTCGTATGCACTTGACCATTTTCATAGGACGCCGACGTTGGATACAACGAGGCTCTCGTACTAGAACCGTCTTCCTCATCGCTATCACTGGACCAAACCAATACCAAGAAAAAAGAAAGCATGCTGTAAAGCACCATAACAAACAGCCCGTGGCTACACCCCTAAACCCCCAGCTCGCCGCCAA
>GL876971.1:973929-991566 GCA_000193285.1 Magnaporthiopsis poae ATCC 64411 | reverse complement strand
CCGGCCGGTGAACTGCCAGCTCGCCCACCTCGTCCACCTCCTCGCGCGATGATACCGATGCCGACGACGACGACCCGGCCGGAGCCGACTCCCCGGCCGCGAGCTTGTCCTCCTTTGATGATCCAGACACGACAGCGAGCTTGGCCCGAGTCTTTGAGTCGCGCGGTCAGAAACACGTCGACGTGCACGCCGTGCCGTCCGAGCCGCCGCCAGCAGCTCCGTCCAGCTCGGGCCGCACCCACTCCATGTCGCGCTCATGTCGGATCGCCCATAGTAGCTCGACCTTGCGACCCGGCACTGGCCGGCTGCGCACCAGCTCCAGAAGTACCGGCAGCACAAAGGTGACGCCCGTGCCGCCGGCCACGCAGAGAATGTTGGTCTCGGGCGCGATGCCGTCGCCCGTCACCGCCTGTCCGTACCCGCCCGTCAGGATGACCGAAACCTTGGGGTCCAGAGGCTGGCCCTTTTCATCCGTGCCGCCAGCAGCCAGCTTCTTGGCGGCCAGCTGGGCCAGCTTGCGCGTCTCGCCCGCCTTGGCTCGGATCACGTACGAGTGGACAGACCCGACGGCGGGGTTTGTCCTGCCGCCGCCGGGGGTGGGCCCAGACGTCGAAGGCGCCGACAAGGGAGTCATGGGGTGCGACTGCCAGATGCTCAGCTCGGGGAAGCAGAGGAAGAAGTGCTGTCCGACGGCCCAGGGCCGTTGGGGGTGCACAAAGTCGAGGCGAACCACGTCGCCGCCCTCGGCGTCCTCGAAACGCTGTACCGTGGCCTTGGCCGAGGCGAAGCCGACGGAGCCGTCGGGCAGGTAGTTGTAGTGCAGGAGCGCCGTCCGCACCAGGCGCGCCGCGCGGTCGACGAACCAGATGACGAGGGCCGGCACCAGGAAGCACTGCAGGGCCTGCCAGTGGGCGAAGCAGGCGCCGATGTATACCATGGCCAGCACGTAGTGGGCCTTGCGGAAGAACTCGTACCCGAAGGCGCGGATGGCCCACTTGGTCGACAGCAGGAACAGGACCAGCAGCAGCGCCATGGCCACCAGCCCCCAGATCATGTACGTCTGCACGATCCACGCAGCGCCGACGTCGGGCTGCGGCTGGTAGAGGCGGATCTCGATGATGCACCAGCCGATGGTGTGCAGGACCGACTGCGCAAAGATGACGTAGCCGAGCCAGCGGTGCAGGAAGACGAAGGACTGGTACGGCACGCCCGTCAGGACCGATAGCAGCGACTCGCGGCTGGCCAACAGGACGGACAACGGCGTGAGGGCGTACGCGAGCACGCCGATGCGGTCCGACCACGGCCCCAGCGTCGAGCGTGTCTGCGTCAGCCCGGGCACGCTCTTGACGGGCGTGATCCAGATGCGGTACTCCATGCCGACGAAGCTGAAGACGGTCAGGTAAGCGACGATCAGCGCCAGGATGGTCACCTGCAAGCGCGTCGTATGGCCGAATATGGCGCGGGCCGACTCGGGCAGCAGGCTGCGGCGGGCGGCGGAAGCGACGGCGTTGCGTGCCCTCACGATGCCGCCCGAGGCACCACGGGCGCCTGCCGATTGTATTTCGCCGTCAGGCGCTGGGTTGCTGTTCACGGCGGCGGATGATGTTGCTGCCGAAGGGAACACGCGGCGGCCGACCGCCCAAGCACCCAGCACGCCGATGATGACGAGCCACATGGCGCCCGTGTATATCATGCCGACGTCGTGGGCGCTGTACACGAGGTCGAGGTATTCGCAGCTGCCCTTATCGTTGGTGCATGGCAGCACCCGTTCGGCATAGCCCCAGTGAGGCTCCAGGCGGGATGCGTTGCTAAAGTCTTGGATGTGCCTCGCGACCAGTGGCGCGGCCATGGCTGTGTTGTGGTGAGCAAGTGCTCACCGTCGCAAGAAGGAACGTCGATCGTGGGAGCTGCGGCTCTGCGGCTGCGGATGAGGAACGTCCCGACGCACGCGGCTGTCGACGACCGAGGTGCGGATGGATGGGGTTTCCTCAGGGTCAGCAACCCGAAGCGACACCTTCTTTCTTATATGTGGTAGGCTCTGGTCTCGTGGGAGTGTTGATCCTGTGGGGAGGGTGGCATGGAGCTGCAAGGGCAATATAAACATATATATTGCTCGGTTGACACATCCGGCTGCTCCTGCAAGTCTTGGTGTGTAGCCAGGTATGCATATACATAGAGTAGGTGCTTCCCCCACACGTTTTCGTCCGAGACAAGGTCTTGGTGGTTGGTCGATGCCTCCGTAGGATCCTCCTTTTGGGAGCAACCCGGTTCCCTTTTGAGGACAGTGATGGGCCAAGGCGGAAGCTAGGGGCTGTCCTCGATATTGCCCAGCATCCAAGCCGGTGGTGGGGTGTCCGCAAAACGTGCTCAAAGCTGAGCAAGGTAGTCGTAATTGCTGTGGGCTTTGATTCGGCAACACACACTCCTCCCCTTCCAATTTTGGAAAGCGTACAGGAAACACACCCTTCACGCGGGGGATCCGCAACTGTGCGCGCCCTCCCCAGCCGGTCATGTTTCCGTTCCAAAGCCGCTTGCCCTGGGTTTGGCCGCAATAAGCGAGTAAAAGGAGAAACAAAGTGCTTTGGCGATATGGCGATGAAAGTTCTCATCGAACCTTGAGTGAGGCCCACGTTGAGCAGGTTTGAGCACGTTTTCCTTCTGCGTCTCCACACCCACTGGAGCTGTTGCGGGCAAAACCGCGCCCGAGGGGCCCCCGCATGCGGGTCGCGGCTGCTGGGATGCTTTGGCTCGGCTTTTTGTGGGGGTCGAGGCCATCGCGGGCTTGAAGGTTCTTTGCACGCCGCGATATCTGCTCGTCTCGCGGGCAGAGTTGAGAAACCCGGGGGATTCGTGAAGGAGATGCCATCCCGTTGCCCTGGGCATTACTGCCACGACGGCCAAAGATCAAGACACAACAGACAGACGAACTACCTGTTTCCGTCTTTGATACGATCTCGTGACTCCTTCTCGATGACCCTGACCGGGGTCGGGTCTGACTCCCTGGAAGCCTGCACCGCTGATGGACCCTCAACCCGGTCTCACGTCCCTCCGCCCGCACGCTCTCTTCGGCGCAGCGGGGCCAGGAAGGCGGCGCGCTCCTTGGGCGCTTGGCATGCGTCCGCGGCTGGGCCGAATATTTGCTCATTAACTGGGGTATCTCGTCATCTTGTCGTCTGCGCAGGATTGCGCAAATAGGCGACGCGCCCGGGACGTTGGGCACATACTCGCTTTTAATACTCGATTAGAGCCATCAGCCTGGTGGTCGAAGCCATTGCACACCTGTCTCCGCCAACAGCCCCTGAATTGCAAGCGGCAACGACCAGAACACGCGCGAAGCAGCTCGCACGCGATCCATTCAGACAGAAACATCGCCAACATGAATCATGCCACGGGAGGGAGCGGCGATGCCGCCGCGTGTAAAATGACGGTATGTCGGCCAAGGTTCAGGACGCAGTATCGGATCGTCCGTCGGAAAGTTGCTAACAAAACCACACAGATGTTATTCAATACTTACACAATCGACGCCTGTATGCGCACGCCCTGATGGCCGACCCTTGCCTCCCCTCGGCAATGTAATCACAAAAAAAAAAAGGCTGACCAAGGCAACGCATCATCCCGTAGGCTTCCTCACGTCCGACTGGCACATCAAGAACGAGGGCATGTTCGCGGCCACGTGCATAGGCGTGCTCCTCCTACATACGCGTGCGGATGAAAGAGCTCTTTATCAGATTTGAATAGTTTCCTCACCGTCGTCTAAATAAGGGTGTAGCCTTACAGCTTTTGGAGCTTAGGTTGGTCGGCACTGTAGGTAAGTCAGACCAGTAAATATCAGGCGTCCGCAAGCAATCTGCTCTCTACTCTGTGAAATACGGTGGTAATTACGCGTAGCACAGGCATGAGGATTCCTATCCGGGCTCTCCCGCGTGCTCGGCGCCGGGATCGGCAAGTTCTTTTGCGACTGGATGACTAGGACCATCCTCGTTGACGGCGGCGGCCTGGCGGTGGCGGCGGCAGCGACTGCTGGCGGTGCGGCGCCACCAGACAAGGCGGTTGGGGTTGAGGAGCCTTCCGTTTGCTGCGGCTAGCTAGCGTTCGCTTCGTTTCTTTCTTATGTTCGGCGCGTGTGTCCAAGCTTTCTCCAATATGTAGAGGACCCTTTCAGATACCAGAGTCTTGTTCCAATTCAGCTTATTATGAATTTTTAGGAGATTTGTCTATCATTTGGCGCCGTGGTGATGATGTCGGCTAAGCAAGTGGCCCGTTCCGCGGTGGAGGGGTAAAAATGGCAGCCCCCAAGTCACCCCAATTGCGGACACCGCTCGATCTGATCTAGAGACTGGGACGACTAAGCACCCATCACCAATCAAAAGCGTGTGTGGTTTAAGGGTAAAATCCATCGTTGCCATCGATGGGCTCCCGGTTCGAGTCCGGGCACACGCAAACTGGTCTCTTTTGCTGCTTTATCGATGCCTTTTTTCTCTTTTATGCAACTCCCTGCACTCTGTTTTATGCAACTCCCACCTTCAGGTAGCACAGCCACAAACTCCTCGACTCAATCCGTTTCAACCTGCCCAGTTTTTTTTCACTGTGACCCACCGATTGATTCTCTATTTCTTTGCCACTTAATGGCTGGAGTACGCTGGTCCGCCGTGGAGATAATCGCGGGACGACGACCCGCGCACATTATATTCCCAGTTGCACCACTTTGATCGTGCGGCATCACAAACAACATTTGCCCCGGCCGGTGGTGGCCAGATTCCGTCACGGCTGTGTCGTTCCACACACCCAAACTTCTCCCCCAAGTGGTAGCCATTGGTTTCTCTCAGCCCCAAACTCCTGATACCAGACGCAGCGCCACATTGCTGCTCGGCTCCATTGCGGCAGCACCTGTATCGACCCTTTGTCAACGCCTCCATCATGGCTACCTACTATGTACCTGTAGATGCCTCCTCGTCATGTCATGCTGGGCCACGATCTGATCACGGATCCATCTCCCGCGCGGATCAAGGCCCGGAGCGAACAGCATTCTAGGCACAGCCGGGGCACACACTCCTCCACCCCAGTCCCGGCCCCGGCTCTCGGTCCCGTCACTCAAATCCTCAAACAATGCGAATCTGGTTAATTGTTGGCCCTCACCTCCGCGGGTGGACGGCATAGACCGCATTGCATCAAACATGGACTTGGCGTTTCCGGCCAAAATCAAATTCCCACGGTGGCTATGGCGTGACTTTGTGAATCCCTCCTACTTCGTTTGCCACGCCTGAGGCCGAATCTGCCTGCTGAGACATTACTGACCTGGGCATATGCCGATCTTGGTCCCACATCCGTCAAACATTGCCCGTCCGAGAAATCGAGTCTATATGTAGAACCGCCATGGTACCAGTGCCTTCTCCCACCATGGCCTCGATATATTTACCTCTAGAATGACAGCGTAGGAGTTACGTTTTCCTCCCTAACACCACCATCACCACGGAATCTCACTCACCACTTCACGGGCCGGCCCCCAGCTATTGTGCTATTCTCATTTCCCAGCTTTTCAGTCACTTTTAATCAAGCCTTCCATCCCGTTCTGCGCCCACCCCAGTGCCACATCGCCCTTGACGAGACCAAATGGCGGTCGTCGAGAATTTCGCGCCCCAGATCGTCTTCCTCCCGGACATCGACGAACCATTCCAGGACCACCACGCGCTTATTCCCCGGACGCCTGTTCCGACCACTTTCAACACTAATGCCCTTCTATCACTGCCCGTCGTCGACGAAGGGGCAGATCTGGTGCGGAAATACACAGGCGAGACAGTCCATGTGCCGAACCTAGTGGATTTGATGCCGGCATGGCCCAACAAGACACACAGCCAGGATGTGCTGGACGAGGTCACCGCTGAGATAGACGAGTGGTTGAAGACGTGAGATGCCTGATTTCTCCTGACAGGCTTCTCCAGCTGTGCGCCGGACTCACTAACCGAAGAAAAAATAGTGTTAATATCCCACAGGCCAAGCGGCCGGAGAATGACGTTGCACAAAGATACACCACACTCGCCAGCGTCTTCTACACAGACTGCTCCAAGAGGAAACTAGTCACCTTGACCAAGTACCAGTGCTGGGTAAGTCAGCACAGCATCACCATCTCTCCGGGTCCAGCCACTCGCTAACAAGCGGTTGCAGAACGCCTGGTTTGGCGAGGAGATGGACCATCCAACCCACGATGCCGCAGCGACGCGCCGCCTCTGCGACCAGACCCTGCAATGCGTCGACGCCTGCCTAGGCAGCTCAAAAAGCTCTAGCAGTCTAGGCCTCCCCTCATCGGCAGCTTCTCGTGCCCCACCTTCTGGCACAGTCGCGGTGCTGCAAGAGGTCTTGACCGCCATGCGCGCCGAGATGGCCACGGCCTCGGCCGAGCGGCTGCGGCGCGAGCTGCGCGACTCGGTCGAGACGGCGGCGAAGAGGCAGGCGGCGCGGCGGCACGACACGCTGCCCGATCCGTGGCACCACCTCGACGTGCGCTGCGACGACGTCGGCGCCCTGCCCAACATCACGGCCACCGAGTACGCCATGGGCTTCGGGCTGCCGGGCCCGGTGCGCTACCACGAGGCCGTCGAGACGGTCGTGCTCGAGTGCACCAGGCTGGCGACGCTGGTCCACGAGGTGCTGAGCTGCCAGAAGGATTTCGTAAGTCTTTTTTTTATCTTCCCTCCTTCCTCCACTCCGCGGCTGATAGTCGTTCGCTTCGTTTCTAGCGCGACGGCAAACTGAACAACATGTGCCTCCTGCTCGCCAACGCCGAGAACATCTCGGTCAAAGCCGCAGTCGCCAAGGTCCTCGGCCTGGTCCGGAAGCACTACGAAGCCTGCGAGGCGGCCGAGCCACGGCTTCCATGGGCAGAGAACGACAAGCACCTCAACGATCAGATCCGCGAGTACGTCAGTGGCTGCAAACGCCTGGCTACGGGCACAACACACTGGGCATATCTCTGCGGGCCGTATTTCGACAAGGCCAAGCTTGGTGATGACTGGAATTTGTCGTTTACGCTGGAGCAGTGAAGCTGTTGGTGTTTGCTTTTTTTTCTTCGAAGCCACGACGAATATCGTGGCGGCATCACATATCAATGAAACTCCGGTGAACCAAACTGCTACACATACCCGGCAAACAGCGCAAAAAATAAAGCAGAGTTGGCATCACCACCAAAAAAGTGGCCCATAAATTTTCATATCCAGCCGTACCGCGGAACCTTTGAGCTGACGAGCTGATCTACTGACTACGTAGACATTGCACTCGCTCCTTTGCAGTAACAAGAATGTGCAGCCTGCTGCCCAGCAGATGCGCAAGGTTAACTGAATATTATGAGTGATTGGAGCCTGATACCATGAAAGTTTGATCAAGCACCTTCACAAGACCCGTCAAAGTTAATCGTCCGAAAATCCCGCCTCGCCGGCCACATAGCCCATCCCTACAGAAAACAAGCAGATATCGGCAATTCCCACCCACAAAAAGTATTGTACGTCGAAGGAGACGCCATAAATAATGCACCAACCGCCGACAGTGACAAAAAAACAGAAAATGACTGGCAGAAGCAGGTAGAGGTAGTCGTCGTAGGTGTTGAGGAGCTTCTCCCGGTAACTCGCACCGAGGTCGAAAAGGCACCAGACGTTGTAGGCGCAGAACACGACAATGTAAGGGGCCGCCATCCAAAAATCCTTGTAGGCAAGGACCCACAGTCCTGCAAAGATGACGGGGATGACCCGGAATAGGATCGAGCTGACAACCTCCACGATACGGCGCTTGGTCTTTGTCGGACGCCCACCAACGGTCCACGTTCTCTCGCGTGAATAGGTTGAGGCGACGGAGGATGTCTCGCCATGCATGGCAAGCCGGCCGCTCGGTCAGCTGCAGCAAGCCCAAATAAATCATCCAATCCGCCCTGAATCTTGCCCAGCACAGGAGCAGCGCCGCCCCGATGGGGGCGCTAGGGACGTAGAAGGGTATTGCCTGCGCGGATTTGCTCTCCTCAAACGAGAACAGCTTCTCCGACACGGATTCCGCGTCGCGGAAACTCCCGGCCCAAAGCGTCCGCACGCCGCGCGTTATGCCGTGCGAGAAGCCTGCCAGCTCGTGAACAAAGACCACATATCGGAGAAGGGCGGCAAACAAAATGATGAACTGGTCGACTTCCCACAAAACGCTGTACAAGGTCGTGTCTGAGTCAACCCCCTTTACGAATATCCTTAAGTAGGAATTAAATATGCTGACGAGGAGCTGAAGCAGGACCGAGATGGAGGCGGCGGCTGCGCCGCGCACCATGCCATTGTCGACGGTGCGACGGATTGGAAGAGCGACGTTGCGCTTCCATCTAATTGACGGCCAAGATTTCTCGTCGAGGTCTGTCTCAGGGACCAATCTTGGTCAGTATTTGCATTTTGTACACTCGATGCTGAACGCTTACGTACCGATGAACACCATAGGCACCTCTCCGGATACCTCCAGATCCTCCAGCAGCGAGCAGTTCGTGTATGTCACCCCGAAGTCGCCCACCACCCCCGTGCCGCCTACGTTCTCCCACAAAACTTCCGTTTCGAATCGGAGTCTGAGTTCGCCCGAAGTCGCCGTTGCGGCTGAGAACCGAGCGCCGTGAAATGTACACGGCTCGACTCCGCATAGCTTGCTCAGCAGGAAGACCGTCTTGGAGCATGGGCCACCAACCTTTCCTGGCACGCTTGTGCCTTGACTGATGCCGTAGGTTGTCTTGTCCCCCCGGCTAGCTACCCGTAAGACAAACTTGCTGCCTTCCGGGACGCCATGGACCACGACAAAAGAGGTGTCGTTCCAGTTCTGCAACAGATACCCCTCTTGTCCCTCCGGGGTGGATTTCAGAGTGCCATAGTGTGAGTGGATGAAGGTCTGTCCCTGGTCTGCGCCGGGGATCTCAGGTTCCCACTGGCCATCCGTCGAGGTATTGGGCTGGTACAGCGATGCCAGTGGAAGATCCCTCTCCCTCCGGAGCAAGGCTTTCATCCGGTCCCTTTTAGCGAGCCCCAAGACCTCCTCGGCGCTGTTTTCCATCATGACAGCGAGGATTGCTGGTAGATCTTCGAATTTGGTGGTCGACCGGTTCACCAGGCTGTTCCAGGCCTGGGAAAATAAAGAGACGTTGGGCATTACACTTTCCTGCTCGCTATAATACTTGGCCAACCTCAGAGATGGCAGGCCGATTCGGCGGCCGAGCGATTCGCTCAGCAGTATGGATCGGTCCATAAGCTGAAAGTAGACATGTTGGCCCAGAGCGCCTTCCTGGAGAGGCCAACTCCGAGCCATCCAGGGGCAGATCCGGATGTGCAGCGCTAGAATGTCGTCGTGTTCGCCCAGCGCGGTGGATGAGAGTTGTTGGAGTTCAGTGTCGAAAACTAGGACCTTCTCCGCACCGGCGTACAATGCGGCCATGCTGTTAATCGCCGTGGCCTTGGCAGCGCTGATCCTATCCTGGTCCGCGGCGCTCGTGTCCGCGGGGATGCAGAGTGAGTCGATCCACACCAGCGCCTCACGCCGGCGCTTTTTCACGCCCACCGCCCCCAGCAGGGCTGGCGCTGTCAACTCCGCGCCATAGCGGATTGCCTGGGCGAGCTCGTTGATGGCCTCGTCTATGACCTCGGCAGCGGAAAAGACGGGCGCAGGCGGCATGCTGGTGACCGACTCGAGAATGTATTGCAGCTGGCATTGCGGTAAGGCGTTCCTATCCTGGTTGCCCATGCCGCCAGCCCAGACGTGGGATATGGCGGTGAAGTTGTCGGACGCCAGGTCGCCCTTGACCGTCTTGATACGCACTTGGCCGCGGTCATCCTCCTCGAATTTGATGAGCGCGATGCTGTCATTGGTAATGTACTTTATGACGTCTTCGAGATCGGACTCGGCGAAGTGGCACCCCGGTGACCCCGCGCAGCCGTCCCTGTGCTTCGTCTCGACCCTGTCGAAGTGTTCGCATCGGCGGTAGGTGCAGGATGCATGGCGTTGGTTGCCTTGGGGCTGTGTTGCCGGCAGGAAGAGTAGACGATAGTAGTCGGTTGCGGATAGCTGCAGACGCCAGCCGAGGCTGGGGCAGCGTCCGTTCCTAAGGAGCGACCGACGAAAGGGCTCGAAGCCGGCAACTAAGGTGAAGCGGCGGAGATCCCGATTCCCGAAGGCGCGAACGAAGCTGTCCCGGGGAAGACAGCCCTCGAGCTGGTCTATTAGCACGTCGATTGCGAACAGTACGGTGTAGGCCGGGTTCTCCTAGAAATCTAGTCCCTCGTTGACCTCCAAAGCGACGAGGTAGGCCATGACATGCGTGTTAACGACGTCCCACGTCCTCCGCAGCATGTCACCGCACCTGGCGTTTCGGACCTTGATGTATTCCGAGCGCACAAAGGCATAGTCCCGCCTAACGGAGGGCGAGTCGTAACCGTATCGATCCTTGATCTCCCACAATCTTCTGCACCGCTCGTGCGCCGTCTGCACGTCGGAGTCGTGGCAGTACGGTATGCTGCCGGGGGCTCCGGCGTCTGAAGGACAAAGCCATGCGTGCAGCGCGCGTTTCACCTTTAAAGAGTCGAGCGTTGCGTGTGCCGCGTCATCCCCGCGGATAAAGTCTTCATGGCGGACGTCGCGGCAGAGGAAACCGGAGAGCAGGCCAAAATATAGTTGGTTCTGGAGCTTCGCGACGAAGACATCGACGGGATCGGCCCGGTCGGCGGCAAACCAGGCAGGCGCTTCCCTAAGCCACTGGATGAAGCCGGCGGCCGTGCACGGCGTGAGGTGCCCACAGACGTACGGAACTTGGATGTGAGGACGCCGTGGATTTCCCGGTCGCTTGATGTGGTCCATGGCTAGGGCTTGATTCCTTCCTACGTTATAGTCGCGCCGCGAAGTTGAAGCAAAACCTGGACATTCCTGCCATTTCTGTTAGTTTAACCCCGCAGGTGAAGCGTCAAAGGTCTTGCAGCCGCAACGGAGATGTCCGTGTGACGACCAATGGGTATCGCCCACGAGAGCGATCAGCTACGCCACATACAATTTTTTAAACGCAAATACCCCGTACTTTGTACGGGGTAAGCGGTGCGAAAAATGACTTTCGAAGCCGTTAAAAGTCGCTAAAGTCGGTTAAAAGCCGGTCACTAAATTTTCAAGTCAGTTAGCATGGTGACTTTGACTGACTTGACTTTTAAAAGTCAGTTTTTCCCAACCCTGCGCGAGCCTGAGCCGGGGCTGACGACGAAAGTTTTCGTGTGTGAGTACCCAGGCACCCCGCATGCGGCTGTGCTAGTCCACGTACACTGTTGATGGGCTTCGGCTCGCGCAAGCCATTTGATGTGTGGTGGCTGTGTTGAGTGTCCTGGTGGCTGCTCTTTTCCTCGCCAATGGCCGGGCACGCCAGGCCAACCTCGGGCAGGCTGGACTGCGGACCGGCGGAAAGTGCAAATAAACTGATCATCTTCCCCGCTTCCTGAATACTCGATCACTTTCAATGAAGCTTGTCGGCAATCACATCAAAGATGGACACATACACACACAAACCAATCGACCTTTCCAGGAAGGCCATCAGGCAGCTACGCCTTCTTCAAGGCGATCGCGAGGACCGCGTTGAGTGCGAGCTCTTCCAGTCGTTCCTCGAAGAAGGTCAGGATGTCCATGTCGAATACGAAGCCCTGTCGTATACCTGGTCCGACACCCTCGCAGAGGGCGACAATCCGGTCGAGGCCCCAAAGTCGAACGACATCTTTATTGATGGGCTTCACTTTCCCGTCACCAGCAATCTGCACATGGCACTCAAACATCTCCGTCTGTGCGACTCTGACAGGATCCTCTGGGTCGATGCCATTTGCATCGACCAGGATAAGAACGAGGAGAAGAACCACCAGGTCGGCCAGATGAGCATTGTCTACAGCTCCGCCCAGAATGTAATAATATGGCTCGGCCCCGGCAGTCCTGCCATCAGCTGGCTCTTTTATGCTTCGACAACGCTTCACCAACACGCCGTCAGGCGGTGCCCAGTCAAAGGGCAGACTTCCCTGGAGAGGTGGAGGGCGGTATGGCGGAGCCTTGATCAGCTGGCGGAGGGCAATGTGCGCCTCGTGACAGAGCAAAGCTACGACGCCCTCAAGACGGTTCTTCTCCGGCCGTGGTTCCGCCGTGCTTGGGTGATCCAAGAAGTGGCTCTAGCGAAAAGGGCGACCGTCGTATGCGGCTGGTCGTCGACGCCGGCCTCCTCGTTTGCTCTCATGCCGGGCCTGCTGCAAGTCGAAGTCTCGGAACGGACACAGGCCGTCCTCGACGTCATGCCGGGACCTCTGCGCAACGGGGAAAACTCGTGGTGGAAGGAGAAGCGAGATTTATCGACAATATTGCAAAAATTCGGGAGCAGCGCGTCCTCCAGGGCGCACGACCGCATCTATGCCCTGTTGGGAATATCGTCCGACCACCAGGCCATCAAGCCCAAGTACGGGGAAGCCGAAGAAAAGGTTGTCGAGGACGTCCTGAAGTTTCTTGTTCTTGGGACCGACACAGCCCCTCCGGGCATCACTTTTCCCATGTGGTCGGTTGATGAGCTGATCAACAACCTTTGCCCGAGTGACCGCTTGGAAGGAGACGGCCTCAACCAGAGGCTCTTGCTATGGGCAGCACGCAATGGCGAAATGGGCCTGGCCGGGTACCTGCTGGAAAGGCAGTCTCGGCTCGTCATTTCCGCTGGGGCGCAAGGTGAGCCGCAGCCCATACTCCACCTTCTCGCCAAGACGGCAGGCTCGCAGGATCTCGTCAAGTCCTTCACCAGGCGAAATAGCGTCTACTTGGACTTCAACTGCCGTTTTGGCTCTCCAAACGAGACTGCCCTCCAGTGTGCCGTGCGGCACGGGCATCTGGTGGTCGCGGATGCACTCTTGGAGGCCCAGGACTTCGCCCTCGACCGCCTCCAGGCACTCTCCATGCAGGACTGCCGTGACCTGGATCTCGAGCGCTTCTTGGATCATGTGCTCGAGTCTACGTTTTCCGGGCCAGGTACCAACATGGACATCACTTTCAGTCCTGCGACGGCCAAGGACCTTGCACTCAAGCGCTTAGAGAGAGACGAGGTGATGTATTTGGAAACAGCCGCACGGAATGGCCGAGCGTCAGATCTTGAGTTCCTTCTTTCTCGCATGCCTGCCATCCGTCCCCCGAGCGCTATGGCCCTTCGTCTCGCCATAGAGTCCGGCAGTGAAAGTTCTGTGGAGGTCCTCATCGAACACGGCGCTGATGTCAACGAGCCATCCGGGCTGTGGACGCCGCTTCAGCTCGCGGTCGTGAGGAATGAAGCGGCCATAACCAAGCTCCTGCTGAAACACAACGCGGACCCGAACCGCGGATTCCCGCTTCACCTGGCTGTCCAGCACGCAACGCCGGATATTGCAAGTAGCCTAATCGCGGCGGGGGCCGCCATTGACGCTGTTCGAAACCGCCAGACGCCGCTCCAAATAGCAGTCGAGGGAAACAACGTCGATATGGCTTCGCTCCTCCTGGGGACTGAAGGCAGCAATAACCTCAAGATGCTAGCCCCCGGCGCCCAGGACAACTGTCCCTCAGAGGAAACAAGCTTGGGAGTGGCTGCAAATGTCAGCAGAGACATGGCCCAGTACATCTCCAGAGCATTAAGAACGGCAATTGCGAGCGGCCACGTGCGTATGGCTACCCTCCTCCTGCAGCACCAGGCTGACCAGAGCGGCCTACATGGTCGTGGCGACAATGATTATATGGCCGGCGCTCTCAGGTACGCCGTGTCCCTTGGTTACTGCGAGGCGGTCGATATCCTGATCAAGCATGGGGCGGACCCGAACACGGCCCAATGGTCAGACGAGGGACCCAACCTGTGGGTGGCAGCATCTCGAGGCTACACGAGCGCTGCTAAAGCGATCTTGGAAAACCCGCCCCCGGGCTTCGACATCAATGCGGGATCCAGGATCACCAAGACGACCCCGCTGTGGAAGGCAGCGAACAGGGGCGACGAAGATCTCGTTCGCGAGCTGCTCAGACGAGGCGCAGACATTGAGGCCCAGGACAGAGGCAACGCCACTCCGCTCTGGGCCGCGGCAAACAAAGGGCATGTGAGCACTGTGTTTGTCCTCGCCGCAGCCGGAGCAAATACGGAGGCGCGAGCCATGCCGTTCACCGACGGGAAGCTGAACGCGTTCGGTCACACGACGCCATCGCAAATTGCCACGGCTCGTGGTTTTTATGAGGTCGCCCGCATTCTTTCCAGCGTAAGCTGCCTATTCTCCAGCTCCTAAACGATTGGTTTATGCCTTGGGGTTAATGCAAGTCTCCGTGTTCACATTGACTGACCTCTTTGCGCGTTTTTAGATATGGAAGAAAAGAAGGGAAGCCGACGATATGAAACCCGTTCCAGCCAAATGGTACCTGCCGGGGAAATCTTGACCTCACCAAGGAAGACTGGATTCTTCATGACTGCTCTGAGAATTTGGGATATACTGTTTCTTTTTCCATAAGAAAGGTTGCCTGTTTAGATACTAGGTGCGAGAGCAAAACCTCACGGCGCATCGGTACGTGTCTAAGGTGTTCTATGGCAGCGACGGAAGGTACGACAATCTGCAGGCACCACGTTTGCTCCTCCCGTTCCAGCTTCCAGATTCTCAGCAGTCGCGCGTGCGAGGCTCGAAAGCCAGACAGCCCCGCGACATGGAATCCCCGGCTCTCTCTTCCTCAATCTCCTCTGCATCTTAGACCTCCTCCATACCACTTCCCCGGACCTGCACTGCTAACCACTGCTACGTCACGGCTGAACACCTCCATCACGCTTCTAGACTTCCTCTTCTTCCCGCCCGAGATCCGGAACGAAGTCTGCAGCCTGGTGATCGTGTCTCCAGGCTTCGTTGACGTGAATTGGACGTCGATCGAGCACAACCCAGACTCGCTCGGCCACCGCATGGCCCCTCTGCAGGACCCGCGCACGACGGGGCCGGCACGGAGAGTCTCGTCACTGTTTCGGCGGCAGATACTTCCCCAACTCCTGGCGCCCCAGATTCATCTTTGCGAACAAGCAGGTCTACGAGGAGGCCAGGACTGTGCTCTACTCGTCCAGCATCTTCAGCCTGCAAAGCGGCGGCGAACTACGCCTTGACCGACGATGCGGGAGGTTTTGTGGACGACCACTGGTTCGGCTGGTGCCAACCATGTCAGCGGGTGAACCGCATCAGTGCATACAACGCGGGCTTGGTGCGCCGCATGCGCCGCCCCATCTCCCGCTTCTCACCCTTCCCGCCCAACGAGCCCTACGACAAAGAGGTCCGCGACGAAGGTATGGGCCACCTCAGCCTGATCCCAAACCTGGCGTCTCTGGATCTGCTTATCGACGGCGATGGCCCCAAACAGTACGCGCACATCGAGTTCCTGGATAGCCTCAAGGACTCGCTGGGCCAGCTCCAGCTGCTGGAGCACCACGAGGTCCTCCCGGTTCGTGCTCTTCAAGCACCCCTTCGAGTGCCACTAGGACGAGCAAGATCTGTGCGACAACGAATTTTGCGCGCGCCGGGGCTGCGACCTCTACGCCGACCACGACTCTACGACACAAACCGACCAGATGTTGGAGGGGAGGGGCGAGAAAGACCCTCACGACGCCGTCGTTATGTGGGTCATCACCTATCAAACAAGCAAGGGTCATGTGTGGGAGCCGGGGCCCGTGCCGAGGACTTACTCCACGAACCTGACAAGGCGCCGAGGTGGTATCACAATCGAACCCGCTTCCTTACCGCCCTACGCCCTCCGGCCTTCTGCAAGATAGGCAGCCTCGAGCCGTTGTCCTCGAACATGCCGTACGGTCGTCGAGGTAGGCCCCGTACTAGTACGCTTCCAGCCAGGGGTCGTGGGTGTGGCAGGAGACGCAGGCGAGGACTATTACGACGACGAGTAGTGAGAGCCCGTAGATGACAGCCGGTAGGGCAGCGAGAAGGACAACTGGTGGGAATGTTTTAGGCCTTCCCAGCGGCTTGCCCCCAGTATGTTTTCACCCATCGCAAGCCTTGTAATACTCATTCATTAGCATAACGAACTGGCCTGTCGTTCTGTCACAGGACCTGGTGGGAGCGCAGACTACACTTTGCCGAAGCTGCCGTGGAAGCACCGGGACCAGCCTTGTCTGTTGAAGCACCTACCTAGTCCATCTGGGGAGTCAGGTTAAGCGGCGATAGCTAAGTACCTTACCTACTTAGCGCGGTGATGAGATGGGCATACGGAGAACGTTAGCCGTCAACAGAGAGCAGGAGATTAATCAAGCCGGCTGGCAGGGATGGACGGCCATGGGGGGTACCGCATCATCTCCAAAAGTGACTACTAGAAACAAAGCCCGCCGTCCATCTCGTGTGCACAATTCAAGTGGTTTCTCGTAAGCGATACAGGTGAACCTGTGCGGGCGGACATGTGCGGCCCTGGCAGGGTGAGCGGCCAGGGGAATACGCTGCGCCTTCATCCTCGTGCACTTCCCCGGATATTACTTGTGCCCTGTTAAAAAAGGGGTATGGACTACGAGAGTCTCATTGATGGTGTTGCAGTAGCAGAATGAGTAAACATCTGCTGATAATATGTATCAAGGCTGATCTTTCATTGGGGAGGATATATCCGGATACACCACCGGAGATGATGATGGGGTTTGATGTCTCGGTGTCGTCTCGATGGCACACGATGGGGACTATCAATATACGTCCTGCACGATCAGCTTGAGACTATCCACTCAGGAAGTGTC
The DNA here is from genome assembly GCA_000193285.1 of Magnaporthiopsis poae ATCC 64411. NCBI lineage: Eukaryota > Fungi > Ascomycota > Sordariomycetes > Magnaporthales > Magnaporthaceae > Magnaporthiopsis > Magnaporthiopsis poae. The sequence goes on along the minus strand of GL876971.1, from coordinate 974,816 downwards.
CAGCATATCATGGTATATATAAAGGGTCGTCTCGGGGTGCTGGGAAACTGTTAGTTATATCTGACCAGCGCATGCTCTTCAACCATCCAACCAAGTCTCCTCAGAAGCTCAGCATCCACCCAACTAACGCCACAGCTACAACCTCGGCTACTGGACCTCAACATGAAACCATCCTCTGCGTGTATTGCTCTTCTGACCGCCGGGGTCGTCAGCTCCGCTGTACCTCGGCCGGTTGTCCACCCTGGCGCGGTGATGGTGTCTCACCAGCTAAAAGGGAGAGGCAAGCAAGCTTTTTCTTCTTCCTTTGGTCTGGCGGCACGCTCTCACTAACTTCTGCTCGTCGGTGACTGCAGGCAAGCTAGTCAGCTCCGAGGAGTTCAGTGACCTCCTCCTGTTCGCCAAGTACGCCGGTGCAGCCTACTGTGCGCCGAACCAGAAGATCGGGGACCCAGGTGTGTTTTTTCTTCGGACAACCAGGCTCCTGTGACCAATCTGAGCTCGTCACTGAGATGATCGATGTAGTCTTTTGCAAGGGTGAGATTTGCCCTGGACGCAACGCCACGATCCTAGCGACATTTGCGTAAGTTCTACTCTGTGTGGGACTTCCTCTCTCTGCGGACAAGAAAACGCTCTAATACCCAGCCAAAAAAGCGGCCGCATCACCGACATCCAGGGCTTCCTGGCCGAGGACCCGGAGAACAAGATCCTGACCGTGTCGATCCGCGGCTCGCACACCATCCAAAACTTCATCACCGACATCATCTTCCGCGCCGAGGCCGTGGACCGCGAGTTCTGTGCCGGCTGCCGCGTGCACGCGGGCTTCCTGTACGCGTACAAGGAGATCGTGGCGCGAGTACGCGCGGCCGTGGCCGACGCGCTGGACCAGC
>GL876971.1:951516-962099 GCA_000193285.1 Magnaporthiopsis poae ATCC 64411 | reverse complement strand
AGACGCGTTCCGGCGGGCCACGAAGTCCGGCCTGGCCGAGGCGGGCGGGGTCAGGGCGACCAAGTTCGGCGACAGGATCGGGGCCCAGGGACCCCACGTGCACGACTGGGGGCGAGCCGTCGAGAACGAGGCGGGCGTGTCGGTCAAGACGTGCCAGTCGTGCGGGATGGAAGTGGAGGAGCTGGAATTTTAGCCTTTTCTGTCTCTGCACGCACCTTTCAAGGGTAGGTAGTAACGGTTAGGGGATGGACCCCCCTGGCCTTTGTCGAGTGTGACAAGGCGCGAGGTTGCCAGTTTCGGGGAGAGCCAAGGTATCGAATGATATGGAGATGGTGGATCGACACATAGGTCGCCTGGCGTGCAATTCCATGTGTGTACCGGACCAATCCTGATTAGGAGAGCGCTACTTACAACAAGCTAACCTTGCAGTCTTTTGAGAAGGTGCACCTCCCACTCTTCCTCCTCGTTGCCCTCGTTATCAATCACTGGGCGCGCCCGGGGGCGACCACACAACTGTGAGCCCCGCGCCAGCAGTCACAACGTGCCACAGCACATGGTGGTACGTCGCACGATGTGAATGAAACTTTTCCGGTGGTGATGCCAACTCTTTGTTTGTTTTTTGGGTCAAGTGCCTCGCTCTTGGCGCATGTCAGGAAAAAGGCCTAACCCTTTTGGGCATAACAAACGGCCCGCCATTGGCTCAGTTGCCAACAAGCTCGTGGGGTCAATGGCGATTTCCACATTTTTCGCCGGATTGAGCCGCGCAACTACTCACAACTATCAAGTTAATGCGCACGTCGCCCAAAAAATTAGTGAGACGCCGATTAATTCGCCACCAAGGACCCCCACCGCAAACACCAGTTGACAGAATCCACGGTCTCAACTTTTTTTTTGGGCGTCGTGACATGGCTCCCGCGCACGCAAACAGAATATTATGGCGTGTGCTCAACAAAGGGACGCCGCTGCCCGTATCCCCACTCCATCCTGGGCGGAGGTATAAAGCTTCCTCGTCTGGTCCGGGGTCAATCTTTATTCCTCACTCGTTATCCCGCTGCTGTCGCCTACTTTTTCGGTCACACATCACTGTCAAGCGCGTTCACCTAACCAAGACAATGAGCGATTCGGAAATGAGCGATTCGGAACGTGAAAGGCAATATGCCTTGAGCGACAGCATCTCGTGGGAGCTCGGCAGGTTCATCGCCAGTAAATCTTCCACCTTCGCCTGCGGGGGCTCGATTCCCATCGTACGTCGTCTCCCAGCTCTTCTCGGTGAAAGAATATCTAACACCCTCTAAAAGGAAACCACCGATCCCACCGAGACCCCCAGCAAACGCCATGGCAAGGACGATACGCTGTCCACTGCACCCATCAGCATTCGCTGGGATTCTTCCCAGGGAAACGAGGCTATCAGTGTCGCCAAGATCACTTTCCCCATCGTTGGCCCGGATGGAGAAGCCAGCCTCGCCAAGCTAGCTCAGGACTGCCAGCCCGCGAGTTTTGGGTACAAGGGCAAGGACGTTCTCGACGAAAGCTACCGCAAAGCCGCCAAGATGGATCGCTCTGCCTTCTCGTCCGACTTCTGCCCCTACGAGCTCGGCATCATTGACACCATTGCTCAAGTCCTGCTGCCGAACACGAGGGAGAAGGTATCGACGAAGGGTGTTCGGGCGGAGCTGTATAAACTTAACGTGAGTCCTTTCCCTACCGAAATCCGCAAAGAATATCGACTCTGACCGCATCCAAGATATACTCCTCCCCATCCGGCTTCTTCAAACCGCACGTCGACACCCCCCGCTCCGAAGCCCAATTTGGCTCTCTCGTCGTCAGTCTCCCCTGCCAACACGAGGGAGGACAATTGATCGTGCGCCACGCCAGACACACCACCACGTTTGATTGGAGTGCCTCCAAGGCCAGGACGGATGCTGTCCACTGGGCCGCCTTCTACAGCGACTGCGAGCATGAAGTCAAGGAACTAACCGAAGGCCATCGCGTCACGTTGACCTATAACCTATATTACGCCCCTGGCGTAGGCGACCTCGCTAAACACGCCCCGGCCATGGAAGTGGAGACTCTGCCCCTGTACCAGAAGGTACATAGTGCATTGGCTGAGCCTGACTTCATGCACGACGGCGGCATACTGGGCATCTACTGCACGCACGCCTACGCGCACAGCACAGAGGCAGGCGGCAAAGCTCTGCCATCCGTGCTGAAAGGAGCTGACATGGCCGTATACGCCGTCTTTCGCGCGCACGGGCTGAAGGTGTTTATCCGTCCTGTGCACCCACCGACAAGAGACGACGAGGACAACGAGTACTACGACAGCGACTCGGAATTCAACACGCGCGCTGGGATACACTTGGGCGAACTGACCCTGACCGAGTTAGGCGGGGATGACGGCAGCTGTCAGGACGACGTCTGGAATGAATGGCCCCACGATAGGCTCGATGTGAACTGGCTTACGAGCCCCGGACCGGAAGAGTTGGAGGAGGCGACTTTCGTGCATCTGACTGTAAGTGACCTCCAGCCTTGGGTTGTGCGGCTGTTGCTCTGCCAGCACTAACACGCTGATAGTATGGCAACCAAGCTGGCGTCGACGCGGTGTATATGCATGCGGCACTATTGGTCGAGGTCCCTGCCGCAAGCGAGCGTAGGCAAGTTGCGGAGCGTGGTTAACTGGAGGAGGGTCTACCAGCCACGGTTCCTCGGGCTAGCACATGGCCTGGACCTGCCAGCACTCAGGTTATGGGGGCTGCATATGGGGTAGCGCACGGTTTTCGTATCATTCGTTGTCTCTTCTTTCGGACCAAGGTCTTTGCAGAGTGCCTCGTTAGGTTCAACGAGTTATTCTGTCCTCGCTTCCTTAGGTACCTAGGTATCCAGAATCGAGTCTGTGCGGTCGGCACCCCTGAATGTCTGGACCCTGTTGGTCTAGCTGAAACATGGAAAGGTGCCTCGTCGTCGATTGCAGATCCATGCCATCGTCTAATTGGTTGACGGGAGCGGGAGATGGCCCGTGAGCTTGCGACAATGGAGACCCTGGCAGTCCCAGGAAGTGGCCACCTAGCAGGTCCATCCCGGAAATCGGTGGGAGTGGGGAGCCCGGCCAATCAGACGACATTGGCGGGGCCAGTCGTGCCAGCGTTGGCGTTCAGGTGGCCCCTGCTCGCTGTGCATTTTGTGCTTCGCGGGAAAGCTGGGCTTGCTGCTGTAGCTGCCCGTAGGTGTGATGAAATTTGCAGCAGCAGCGCAGCGCCAGAAGCAGTGCAGCCTTGGCGCGACAAGGAAAGCCAGCGAGAAAAAAAAAAGGCCAGCAAGCCAGCATCCATCGACAGCAACGCCCGATCCCAGGAGCCACTTCCTGCGCCATCTCGAATCCCGACGCTGGCCCTGCCGGCTCAAAGCATCGAAACGACGGCATTTACTGTTTGTGCTTCTCTCGTTTTTCTTCTCCAGCATACAGTTACCGACCAGAACTCGGATCTTTCTCGGTGCCTGCCCGCCTCTCTGCTTTCGCTTTTTGCGAGGCGTCGGGCTCGCACTGCCAGGTCTCGCCCGCCCTCCCAGCTCGACGACGTCGTTGATCCCCCACGGAGCCCTTTGGGAGCCTCTGTTACCTCGCTCGTTCAATATCCCGTCCTCGTCAACGTCGAACTACCGCGAAGTCTGGCCCGGCCCAGGCCCCCCTGCTCTGCACATCGCCACATATACCGACCGTGCACGATACTCTTGCGCGCCAGCTTGCCCAAGTGGCTTGCCAAAAGAGAAAGCAAGAGCAGCGGTACCCCGCCACCACCCCAGGCCCCAGGCCGTCCCAATCGCAGAGCAATCCTTTTTTTTTTCTGCTGTACGCACCCGCTCTTTTAAAGCGCGAACGACGACTGCGCTGTCCCTCCCTGCGCGCGCCTCTCCTCTTCCCCTCCAAGTAGTTGATGGGGACGAACGCGGGCAACGGAGTCGGCCCCGGCCCCGGAGGCGGCGAAATGTCGGGCATGATGCAGTCCAATCCCTCCAACGGGCCCCATGCCACCGAATACACGCTCCAGGGTTCGACTTCCCCCCTCCTTTTCCTATCTGCGCGTGTCCTATCACGTCACGCCGCGCTCGCCAAGAGGATGCGTGCCTCTTGCAGCTGCCAAGTTACCACGTTCGTTACTAACCGCGCCCCATATTCCCCCGCACACTAGGTGTGATGCGCTTCCTCCAGACGGAATGGCATAGACACGAGCGCGACCGCAACTCGTGGGATATCGAGAAGCAGGAGATGAAGAGCCGAATAGCTTCGCTCGAGGGCTCGGCTCGTCGGGCCGACGCGACGCAGAGGGCACTTAGGAAATATGTCACCATTCTGGAGCAGAAGGTGAAGGAGCAGGCCGCCAAACTCAAGGCTAGCGGCGAATCCCCGGAGCCTGCTACCAAATCCGTCAGGGCAGAACGAGAGGCCATTATCAAGGAGCGGCTCGGGCGTAAGACCTCGCTCCCTCACCCGATCTACAGTTTCGCGATATGTAGATGTCCCTGTCTGCTTCGCGAGAAGATGGCTGATTTTTCTAACAATTTCTCCCTTCCGCAGAACCCCCCGAAAAAGGCCACGATCCATCCCTTCGGTCCGAATATCAACGCGCTGCTGAGGAGGACCCGTCGCCTACTGAGCTCAAGACATTCCTCGACCAGTGCCAGGCCGAGTTTACATACCTGATGATCACCCCCGCGAATCCGATACCCCCAAGAGAATCGCCGCCGCTGCCCCTGCTGGACGAGATGCCCCGCGAGGGCGAATCGTTCGGGCTGCCGGCCGGCCAGCAGGCTCTGGATCAGTCTTACCCGCCGTCCCAGCAACTTCGCCAGGCTCAGAACCATGTTCGCGAGCTCAGCACGAGGCCAGCTCCTGCCCCCGGCACAAACCACCAAGTGCTTCCCCCGATGCAGCAGCAGCAGCCCGCCCAGCACCAGCAACAGCAACTCCAACAGCAGCAACAGCAGCATCAGCAACAACAACATCTACAACAGCAACAGCAACTATTACAGCAACAACAGCTCCAGCAGCAACAGCATCAGCAGCAACAGTCACTCAACTTTGCCAAGAGCTCCGAGATGCAGCCTACACCCATGGTGCGCTCCACCGCGGAGATGCAGCCTCTCTTCGGGAGCGGCGGGAACGCCACGGCCAGTGACTGGCCGGTTACCCCTGCTACCCCAAACCGGGCGCCCGACGAGGGAATGGCCGACGGCAACCATCGGGCGAAGCCTGCTGCTCGAGCCGCCAACGAAAGCCTGGAAAGCGTCGAAAAGAGATTTGGTGAAGGCGACGGAGGATGGGACTTCAGCGAACCATCATTCGCCGAGCCGTCACATCCCCAACAGCAGCAGCAGCAGCAGTCAGCCCAGCCGATATCGAACCGCCCTGATACAGACGTATTTCCCAATGCAGACAGCATCCCAAAGTCGCCCAATCGCGGGCCAAACTCGCATCGCAGGAAAAGCAGCATGAGCAGGAGGAGGAACTCCGAGCACGAACTTTCCCTCAACGCGATTGCCCAAAAAGCCGAGAGCGGCGCCTTCAAGCTCCGGTTTGGGCTAAGGGGCCATCTCAACACGGTACGGACCATCATCTTCTCGGGAGGTGGCAGTCCGGGCGAGCCCGAGATCTGCACCGCTGGTGACGACGGGCTCATCAAGCGGTTCCATATCCCCCGCATCTCACACTCGGGCAGCAATGGCGCCGCCTCGGACCTCGACGTGCAGGCCGACTTCACGCATCGCGGTCACCAGGGCGCCGTCTTGGCGCTCGCTTCGTGGGCACCGTCCCCCAACTTCTCGACTGGTGGTAGGGCGCAGGGCGACGGCTGGATCTTCTCGGGCGGGCAGGATTCCATGATCCGCGTGTGGGAGCGCGGCCGGGTCGACCCCTCATCACTCTTCTGAACGTCCGGCAAGGCAAATTCCTCTTTACGCCCTAAGTGCTCGCGAAAGGATCTCGCCTTACAAACCATAGCGCACGGTGAACGCATGACGTATGTCACCCACATCCTCTAGGCGTTCTACGAACCCTGAAACTGTAGTGAGTGCCTTTATAAGGGGAGCTGCGGCAGTGGGAGAGTTAGGGGCAACTCCATGAGCTCCGGCTCGGCGTTCCCGTCCACCCCGCAGCCCTCGATGGCCACCAACAACCCTTTTAGCCACACCCTTGTACACACCATCTCGCGCGCCGACGGCAACGGTGGCAACGCAAGCCCCACGTGCATCACGGCGCTCGGCAGCTCGGGCGAGGCCTTTGTGGTGAGCTACTCGGACGCGGCCATCATCGTCTACGACACCCGCACGGGTGAGGAGGTGGGCAGCATGGCGAGCCTCGAGACATACGACGGCACGCTCAGCACGAGCGTCAACGCCGTTGTCGCCACCACCGTGGGGCTAGACCAGCCTCAGACGAGCGGCAGTGAAGACGAGGCCAACGCGAGTGGACCGACCGGTGGAGGAAGGTCCATGGCAGGATCTGGGGTCGAGGGCGTCATCATCTCGGGGCACGAGGACCGCTTCGTCCGGTTCTTCGATGCCAATAGCGGTAAGTTTTCCCCATGCATGTGTACTTTCTTGTTCCACCTCCTTGCAGGCTTGATTTGCTGACAAGAAAACACGCGCCGCCACCTCACCAGGTCAATGCACATACAACATGCTCGCTCACCCGGCGTCCATCTCGAGCCTTTCGCTCAGCCCCAACGGCCAGGAACTGGTAAGCGCAGGGCACGACGCGTCCCTGCGTTTCTGGAGCCTCGAAAAGCGGTCCTGCACGCAGGAGATCACGAGCCACCGCATCATGCGGGGCGAGGGCGTCTGTGCCGTCGTGTGGAGCTCGGACGGCAAGTGGGTTGTCAGTGGCGGCGGCGATGGCATCGTCAAGGTCTTTGCCCGGTAGGACGCGACGGACTAGAAGGCGCCGCCACTTCGAGCTCGGAAGGAGAAGGGCCGCGAGAGCGGCGGCAGTAGTGATGGCACTGGCGGTGGCGGAGATGGTCGCGGATCTAGGGGTGTGGTTAGGAGCCCAAGTCGCAGCAGACATGGCAACAGCAGCCGCATGCGACCCTCACGCGTCGCTACACCAGCCCCTCGTCCTGTCGCCACCATAGATGGCGCTATGGTGCGGATGGCCTCGGCGAAGGAACAACATGGCTACCGTGCGGGTAGATTTGGCGGGGACGGCGAGGATGACGTCGACATTTACGATGCTTCGGATGACGAGAAGTCGGATTCCAGCAACAGCGATGCCACCGTCACGCCCGACCCCCCGAGACGCCTCGACGCCCCCGAAGAGCTCCGGCAGCAGCAGGTGCACAAACCTAGCCGCTGTCGTCCGCTGTAGGTCGCCGTCATCACGCCCAAAGTCATCGACATCGTCCTTCTCGCTGCCTCGTCAGCCCCTGAGCCCGTCTCTTTCCCCGATCCTGTCGACCACGGCAGTTGACCATACTTTTGAAAGCCGCCACCTTCTTGCCGCAGCCCCACCGACGCGCTCCCTTTCCCGCCCGCAAAGACACGGCTCCAGCCCCCACCCGCAAGAGTGATGACGATGATGACAATCCCGGAGAAGGACGGGGACATTTTTTTGAGATGGCGTGCAGGCGCTTCTGGCTTTCCATTTCCTTTTTTTCATTTTTTTTTCACCTTTTCTAGTAGCACTATGTGGGCCCGTTGGGAGGCCTCTATTCTCTTACCCAAATACCTCTTTGTCAGATATCCCTTTTTGGACCCCAGTGCATATTCTATTCTCCCATCATCACCCCTCCAAGTATTCATGTTTCCTGGTCCTTTTTCTTTTATGGCATGTTCCTTTTCCCTGTTTTTGGTGTACTGGAACCGGGATGGAATATCATGCAAATGGCGTCAAGAAGAGGGAAGAGATAAAGAAAGAAAGCATTTCTTTTTTGTTTGTTTCCTGTTTCAGCGGAGGAAGGATAGGTAGAAGTCCATGTACCATATAATTATCTGGTTTCTTTAGTTTCGGTTTGCACGCGCCAGTACAACTAACTACCCAGTCCAGACAAGACGGCATACATGCCTGTATGCCAGCAGCATTTTAAATCAAGCAAGCCTCTTTCTCCCCTGTCTGGCGATGGTATGATGCTGTGCTAGCGCGCGTGTAGGGGATATTGAGATGACGTGTGGTTGGTATCAAAGCGACGCTCCGACAGCTTTTGCTGCCCAAGAAAAGTGGCACGTATGGTTGACAGACGAACAGGCCCGCTAAATAAAAGACAGAAACAGGAAGGGGAAAAAAAGGTAGACAGGCTACATAAACGATGCCCGGCTCCGAAACCTGTACGGATCCTTCCGTCCAGATAGTAAAGGCGCACGCAGGAAACGCGGAGAAAATAGGTACCGCTCATCCCAAACATTTTAATTATAGGTATGTATGCATCCCAACTGCATTATGCATTCGGGGCCTCGGGCCCTCGACGGTTTTCTATCCCAGTGAGACCGCCGGCAGTCAAATGCTCCTCGAGGACAGCCCCCTGTTTTGCTGGACTTTGCACTTCCTACTTTTCTTGCATCCAGCTTTGCTGCTTTTATGCGCAATCTTGGCGCCTTTATACGTACCGTACCGACTACCTGTACCCGGGCTTACTGACAATACGTGGGAATTTGTATAAAACTGATTGCATACAACAATAATACAAATAGGCTGGACTAATGCGTGGGTACCGCAGACATGACACCTGAGCCCGCCGCACCGCGCCTCCGACGCGAAACTGTGGCATAAAAAAAGAAACAAATAGGTAAGGAGACCTACAGTAAAATGTCTCAGATTGCATTTGGGCGTCGTGTCTGCTAACAAAGGCGCTTGCACAACGGAACGTTCAAGGTCGCCCTCGTACCGCGGAACGTGGATGTGCGCTACTTCTCAAGATACCATTTCGCATTACCGTACTATTATTTCCCGTGCCATGCCAAACACGGTTTGGGAAGCGACCGCGTATCCCAGATTATACTAAGCACTAATGGCGCTTGCCGTATGTCCGACCCCGTAAGGCGGGCGGTTCGGACGCTTCGCCAAAAACAAGCCTCCATACTATCAAAATCCTGACGGCCTGGCTCCGGCGTTGGGCCAACCGGGTGTGAACTCCATGTCATCGACCATTCCGTCATTTTGAGGCTGTGCGTGTGCGTGAGCGCTGGGCTGGTCGACGCCAGGCATGAACTCCGACATGCCACTAAAGTCCATGTCACCCTCGCTCGTCACCGCCGGCCCGCCGCCCACGTCTACTCCCGGGCCCAAACTGCTGAAAAAGTCGTCAAATGGGTCAACCGGAATAGCGTTGCTAGGCATCGGTGCAAATGGCTCGTCGCAACCAGCCGGAATGGGAAACGATGGACAACTGCTGGCAGTTACCATAGCCATAGTGGTCGGGGCCGCGGTCGACACCAACACCTGCGATGGGCTAAACATAGCGGCATTATTTGTCATATCAGCAACGCCGCCGCTTGCATACCTCACAAGCAGGCCCGATCCGTCCCCCGAGTCAACTTGTTCGCCGTTCATATCAGGCGTATATGATCCGGGCTGCTGTTGCTGCTGCTGTGGTGGTGATGCGTTGGGATTGTAAATTGCCGTGTCGGCACTCGAGCTTTGCCGTCTCATCATCCTCCCCTCGGGTTGCTTGCCGGCCGCCACCGGGGACATTGTGTTGCTGGCGCCAATCATGCCGGGCCAGTCATCCATTTGGCTCCTGCCGTCGGACATTTCCCCCGCCATGATGCTGCTGTTGATCAAATTTAACCCGCAATTCGTGTTGTTATGGACCATGCCATTGACGTGGCTCTGGTAGCTGTTAGTGGCAGCTGCAGTTGGAGGGGATGGCATGACCTGCAAGGCCGAGCTCGCAGCCTTCTCTTTCGCCTTGGCAGTCGAGTCCAGTCGCGGCGCTAGCGGGGGCAACGGCGGAGTAGACTGAGGTGCCAGGTTCGACGTTGCTGTGTACTTGCTGGGTGGCGGGGCCCCCATGCCCACAATGATGCGACTGGGAAGAGGAGGTGATCCATGATGGGTCCGGAGTTTGCCGTCACCGTTATAATTTTGTCTATTCCCCGATGGGGACTCGGGGGTGGTATGAGAGGGGAAGGCGGTGACGGGTGTCAACTCCGGTGTGAGCTGCTGTAGTAGTCTGGGCTGTCCTAGCGGCGCAGTCCTAATTTGCCGCAGCGGGGTGGCGAAAGAATGTTGGGGAGGCGCGGCAGGCGCACCAGCTGATCCGAAAACGGGTAGGGAGTTCGTTGCGGAAACAGGCCGCGGAACATCAACGTGCGCGTCCCCTTGTCTTTCGCGCTTCTTGGTCGGGTCGTTGATGCATATATCGAACTTCCTTTCAACGTACCGCTGGCAGTCTTCCCTCATGGACTTGAGTGGCGGAACTTCTCCGTCACCCAAGTCGAATTCATGCCGGACCTCAAACAACTCGACAGGAGGAACAAAGTCTGGATAATTTTGTTGCTGTTAGTAAACTACAGAAAGCGTGGAAGAGGTAAGAATAAAACAGAAAAGCGGGAAAACCCGGGGTGAAATAAATGAGAAAAAACGAAAAAAAAAAAAA
>GL876971.1:932425-951220 GCA_000193285.1 Magnaporthiopsis poae ATCC 64411 | reverse complement strand
GGGGGGGCAGGGCACAACTGGATGGAAACCAAGGGAAGAGGAAGGGAAACGAAGAGACCTACCACTCTTAGGCACAGTCTTTCCATGCCGGATGTCTTGGGGGAATAAAAGACCCCAGAGAGCCTCCCACGTGTCGACCTTGACTCCCTTTTTGCGGTCGTTGATGCGAGCCTCGATTTCCTTCGTGATGCCATTCTCGGGGTCCGTGTTCACCACTTTCTCGCGGAGGTTGCACGATTTGTCCTGGGTTTGGTGCCTTTCCAGTGCGTCGTCCGTCTTGAAGACCGTCCTGCACCGCTTACATATCACCTTACCCTGTTCCGAATCGTGGAAAATCTTGATATGCCGCTTCAGCCGGGCCATGTCGGCGTGCCCTTGGGTTGCGCAGCTCTCGTGGTCACGGATATTGAATCGAAGAGGGTTGCGCTTGCGATAAGGGCAGCTCATCAGTTTGGCCCCGGACAATATGCCTCCTGTCCTGGTCTTTTTAGCCCGTGTGCCGCCGCCCTGGTCGTCCTTGCCACTGCCATCCCCCTGACTGGAGCCGTCGTCGTCTGAATCCTCTTCAAGCGAGTCGTTGGGGCGCTTGCGAGGATTAGATTGCGCCTGACCTTGACCGAAGGAGGCGCCATTCCCATCCGCATTTGCCGGGTGCGTAGAGGAGGGTCCATCGCAGGGTGACGGCTCGTTGTTCTGCTGCAAAGAATCCCCGGAGAATTCCGCAGCAGCAGCAGCAGCAGCAACCGCAGATGCCCGCTTGTTGAGGCTCGTCTGAGCGAGGTTGGCCGCACGCTCGACACACCGAACCGCCAACTCCTTGAGGGATTGATCGAGTTCGTCAAGCACAGCACCCGGAGTGTGCTGTAAAATCACAGCGTAGATGTTGTGGATGAACTGGTCTTGTGACTTTTCGCCCAGCTCTTCACACATCACGCTGCTATAGACGTCCTGGTCGGACCCCTCGTCACTGGAAGTGCTCGGCGTCCACTGTGCTGTGGGGGACCCCTCGCGCTCCGGCGTGGGCGTTGATGCTGCTGCGGAGGCCATGGAGCGCTCAGGAGTGCGAGGTTGAGCGAATTCTGGGCTGGAGCGACCCACAAAAGGCTGCCGTGTTAACCACCATATGGAGGTGAAATGGTCATAGGGCTGGTTTCCCAAGGTTGCTTACCCGATTGGATGATTAGAGGCCATGACAGCATCCCCTGCGGCCACCTCTGATTCCGTCATGCCGCGAACAGTTTGACTTTGACAGGCTTGGATAAACTTGATGACTCTGTCCTCTGACTCGGCCTCGCCGCTCAACCCGGCTTCCATCATAGCGACGCGGAGCTGAGTGAGAGAAAGTGTCCGGGTCGGAGGACGTTTGGGACCGGAAGCGTCGGTGATGGCTTTCTCTGTGCCTGGGCTCGCCCCCCGAAGGAGGGATGAGGAGACATCGGCGGCACAGGCTGTCAACTCCTGGGCGGTAATGGGGAAGGTACCATGAGATACCAGGGGTTTGGGAGCCTCGATGGATGATTCACCAAGTCCTTGGCTAATGGGCATGGTCTTTCGGGGTGCGAGAGGTTTGGGTGTCTCCATGTCGGCCCAGCGGACGGACCTTTCGGACTTGGGATCGGGGCCGAATACATCCTGGGCCTTGGAGGACATACTGCTCTTCATAGGCGCCTTTGCGTCGGACACGACGCTGCCAAACTCAGGGGTGGCAGCGCTACTGGTAGTAATGTGAGCGTGGGGGTTGAGGCTGATGAGTGACGGGGGCGCCTGATACATGTACTCTAGTCTTGTGTCACAAGAGCCCGTGGGACTGGTTGCACTGGTGTCCACGGTTGTGATACTAGAAGTGCTGAACTCCGTGTTGGACCGCCTCAAGGGCGTGATGGGAGTGCCCGTGCTCTCCGTCGATACAGACGTTAGCGTGTCTGTGCGTGGCAAAGTACTGAACGACGCCTGATCGTCGTTGACGCCAATACGTGATGCTGAGATGCGTGGCCCTGGTATTATGAGAGGGCCGGCCGTGCTTTTCTTCATTTCGTATCGCGAACGCTTTCGAGTCCCCACTCCGAGGTCTTCACGCGGAGAGGCGTTTCCCAAAAGGGCGACCGAAGCTGGTGGCGATGGTGGCCTGTCGGTGGCCACCACAGCGGCGACCACTGGTGCTGGAGATGGACCAGTCTGGTTCTGGGCGTCTTCATTGGCGACCGCTGGCTTCGTTCTGAAGGGGAGTCCTTCCAGTCCTAGAGACGCATCTTTGGTCGTCTGATCCCGCGCCGGCTCGGGGTACCAACGATCTTCGTCCCCGTAGTCCGGCATTGTCAAGGCGAATACCGACCGACGCTGACTAGGCTGGCTTCAAAAAGAGCGACAAGGGGCTAATTAGATGGGCAGAAGGTGGTAGGCAAGGCGTTATTTCGCAGGCAGCCCCGGAGAAAAAGTAATCCCAAAGGGCGCAAGGAACTTGTGTGAGCAATGGGCCTATGCGATTGATCAATTGAAGCAACGAGGAAGGCTTTTTTTTTTTTGGTCGACTGGGAAGGATTGGAAGGGAAAGGGAGGGCTCCCTTCCCGCACCTTCCCCAGCAGGGCAACGCCCAAGTGGGATTGGAACAGCCGAAGCTGTACTGTGCTGCCCCTTCCTGCTGAACAACCAACAGCCACAAAAGTGACATGGGGCCGGTCCATCACCGTCTCGATAGCCAATGGCGTCCATCCAGGCACCAACTTTATCGGGTAACCGTCCAACCAGATCCCCCGCCGACCCTCCATCAGAGAGATGGGGCCCGCCAAGCTGACGGTCGATGCAACTCAGCTTGTCTTGTTACCCGCCAGCCTGACCTCCCTTGCCATCCCGTCAATGCGATTGTTCCCGCCGACGGGCTGGGCCTGCGTGGGGCGCATTCCTGAGACATGGATGTACTTAAATGATGTGGAAAAACACCTCCAAACCAGATGCATCCATCCTATTGTCAAGGGGGGTCTCATGTGCTGATAATTTGCCAATAAAGATCAAAAGTGCAGGTGGGCGACGTGTGCCGGAGTGGTGCGGCTCGGTGCAATGGGAGATTCCAGAGTTTGTGGGTGCGCAACCGGGAACTCCAACTCGCCCGTGAATGCCGCCGCAAATACGAACGCCCAGGGGCACGGGGTCGGCCGCTGTGCGAGTGTGCCTTGCGGCTGTGGAAGGTTGAGAGGCCGAGGCAGACTTGCGCCGCCCTTCAGCAGCCCAGAGGGTTGGTCAACCAACCAGGAGCGCTGAAACAAAACAATTCGAATTGCAGCGCAGGAAATGGCGGACTTCTGATCTCCGGCTGCTGGTTTCACGGGCTTACTCCAGCGCCGTTGGAGTTTGCACAGCCCCGATCCACGGGCATTGTCGTGCACTTTTGCGCAAACTATCGTCGCATCCTTGGTTTGCATTCGGTCGTGTATATAATTCCCCTCGTCTCCCGCTTCCGTACCCCCAAAGCTGCTTCCAATCTGCATCTCATCCAAGCCGCTCCTTTTGCTTTCAACGAATCTCTCAACTTTTTCTCACATTCCGGCTGCCCTCTCGTCTTGGTCTTGCTCCAAACATTTCCTCCACCCGCGGCTGGGAACTGTGCTAGTTTTGGGTATGGAGAGCAAGGGTCCAACGCAGGACGCTGCACCGAAAACATTTTCCATAGACCATAAACCATAGACTCCCGTCACCTCCAGCCCAAGCTCGCCGGATCCAAGAGATCTGGTTCGATGCTGGCGAGGCCTCACGTAACATTTCACCTTTGGGCATGGATCATACCAAACACAGCGGATTAGATGGCTCTAATTGGCCCGTGGGTCTTGGTTGGTGGTGGCACACCGAGCAGCTCCAACCCAGGCCTTTAAACTCTGTAGCTTCAATCGAAGCGGCATCGTTTGAAGCATTTTGTGTTCTACTCGGAGTCTTCTGTGTGCCTGATAAAAAGGTCGTTGTATTCGAGCGTACTCGAAGATGCATTGCTTTGTCCTCGCTTTCTGTTTTTTCTCGAGGGAGAAACCACCCGAAGGAGCAAAAGATCACGAACAATACAGGGCGGGGAGCCTGTACAAGTTATTGTCAGGCGACGTCCGGCGGCACATCAAAAAAAGAAATACTCCCAACAGCAATACAGCATTGTTGCATAAAAATCGCAAACATGAGCACCAGGGGTTCAGATGACCCGGAAATGGTGCTGTCCGGGGCCGGGTAAGGGACTGCATGACCACGGTGCGCAGGGGTTGGCATGGAGCTGAGGCTGACTGTTGGTGGTTCCTTGACAGCACGTCCACCACCCAATCCTGGACCCTGAATGCATACATTTATGACACCAATGGGCCGACCGACCGCTTTGTGCAGCCCTACCCCGAACCGCAGGCCGAGCGTCTGGCCAGGCTACAGCGAGAGACGGAAGCATTACTGAGGAGGGCCAACCCTTCAAGAGGTGCACGGCAGACAACACAGCATACCGATGCCAACAAAAGGACTAAGAGCGAAGACAAGCCGGTGCAATAACACAGGTGGTCGATGTATTAAGGAGAGGAAGGATCAGGGAAGGGATACGCAAAAGGGTGCCGGCCGCCCGAGACTATGGATACAATGCGAGGAGGCTGAATTTCTACACTCTCTCTGTGACGATTCCCTCTTTTTACCACAACTCGCCCAGCCAAAAAGAGGCGTTTATCTATGTCGCCTCGGGCAACGGATCCGCCCTATGCTCATCGCTATCAGCAGCTTCGCCCGAAAAGCCGCTGGTTAACGTCAAAAAGCAACCCTGGGTTCGCATTTAATCCTTGGACCAGCCAGCCAGCCGCGGGTGGAGCTATCAGCCCCCGCCGTCACAGTTAGGTTCGAGCGTCTTAGAGCGCTTCTCATGCCCTCCTCCCGAGTACCTTAGCCTAATTCCGTAGGAGGCGCTTGCCGTGTCACTGTCACGCCGGTGGAATACACCCTTTAATTACAGTATACAGTCATGGATGGAAATGCCGACAGGAGCCGCGTCAGGCGGGGGCTTGTTGAAGTGTGGCTGCATACCACACTCCCAAGCCACACTCTATGTGGCTGCGACCGACCCACAGCCTTGACAGCCGCAATTGCGTTGATCACTCTTTTCGACCTCAACCGGCACAGGGCACCATCTCGAACGCCTCGCAAGCTCTGCAGACGCCGCGGTGGTGCGCTGTCACCGGCGACTGCCGAGTCGAGGATGTATGAAAAACCACTTTCCACGATTTTCTCCAGTTATCATTCGATGCGGGGCTCTGCACACTAGGACGACCCTCGGCGGCGCCCCCGTCTGCGAGGGAGCCGCCTCGAGCGACGCTGGTAACCGTCGTCTCCCCTTGCCCCCTTTCCCAAGACGGCGCACGAGACTGAAATCGGTAAGCGGGAGCATCGTGCCCCATCTCTCCATTGCTGTTCCTCCCATCCTCTCGCTCCCGATCACCGAACCGAAGCCTTCGGCCTGGCCTCAATGCAGCCCGCCTCTGTACGAGGGCAGCAGCGCCCCTCCGCAGTTGCACATCTGGCTCAAGCGGGCCCGCCGTGCCAAACCCAGATATTATGTCAGCCGCTCGGTTTGAGTCAATGTCTCCACTTTCTCTTTGGCACACCTTTCGTTTTTTCACCTGGCTGGCTCTGCCTGCCCGCAGCACGCCTGGCGCGCCATCAGGCAAGCAAACAACAACAACAGAGCGAAACATTTGCCAGACTGGGTTTTCAGCCTTCTGAATTTTCCGACTCACCACATCACCGCCCGCCCCACGAACCCGAATAGCTTCGGACCAACCTTTTTCGAGCTTCTGCCACCACCGCTTGCGCTTGGTTTTTCTACCCAAATTTATTTGCGCAAACCGATTTTGCTACCCACGAGCTGCGACGCGCTATCCACGCATTCGCCTTTTTTTTATTATTCTTTTTGCTGAACGGCTGGCCTCCCGCTTGCCCGCAATATCACAATGGCTGGTGGAAAGGGAAAGTCTTCTGGTGGGAAGAGCTCCGGCGGTAAGACCGCGGGTGAGGGCCCCAAGAAGCAACAATCCCACTCGGCGCGCGCAGGACTGCAAGTAAGTGCCTCATGAACTGCATCGATGGCTTCGCATCGCATTTGATTTTCCTGTCCGCCTTCGAAATCCTGTCCGCCGACGGCCATGCCAGCGTCGCGCGGGCGCAAACTTTCCCGCCCACCTCACCATGTTCGACCGAGCTCGACCTCGCGCGGTCGTCCAGCCGTCTCTCCCACAAACCTGCCCCCGAAAATCGACCGCGCCGCAACAACCCTCGCGATTACTATCAATTAGACGTGCCGCGCATCACAGCTACGCCCGTATCTCTGACTAGACAAATTTTGCGAGCTATCCGGACGCGTCGACCTCAGCTTCTGCAGCCCCGCATCGCGCAGCCCGTCCGGGCAGCACCACACCCCAGCCACGCCTATCACGACACCCCTCGGCCTGCAACGCATGGCGCGCCATCGGACCGGCCAACGGATGCGAAAAATGCAACCGCCTGCACGACTATGGATCCCCGATAGCTAACGTGGGCCTTGTTTCTCAGTTCCCCTGCGGACGTGTCAAGCGTTTCCTGAAGCAAAACACCCAAAACAAGATGCGCGTCGGCGCCAAGGCGGCAGTCTACGTTACGGCGGTGTTGGAGTACCTGACCGCCGAGGTTCTTGAGCTGGCCGGCGTAAGTCCAATTTTTCCCCTGTCCATGATGTCCCTCTCCCGCCTCCCTCACTCGTCGCGACTTTATTGCCACCACGCTCGCCCACGTCGCGGGTTGCGAATCGCATGCATCTTAACTTTTCTTCTTTGTCTCCCTTTCGCTGTCTCTCGGATGTTTTTTTTCCTCAACTCGCAGTATGGACGTGACCTTGTACTAACAACACGAACGCAACGACACAGAACGCGGCCAAGGACCTGAAGGTGAAGCGAATCACTCCTCGACACCTGCAACTTGCCATCCGAGGAGACGAGGAGCTGGACACGCTTATTCGTGCCACCATCGCATTCGGAGGTGTCCTGCCGCACATCAACCGCGCGTTGCTCCTGAAGGTTGAGCAGAACAAGAAGAAGCAGAAGCAGCTGGAGGCGTGATAGTCTCTTTGGGCTGCGGCTGTTTCTGTTTTATCATGATGGGTGTTTTCTTCATTTCGCAACGCTGTCCTTCGGGATCTTGGGGACTTTTCACGGGTTCTGTTCTTCCTCTGTCTGCCATTTTTGTTCCTTGAACTCTCTTCTCCATCTCACAAGGGAAAGTTTGTGGTGTCGTCTCGTCTCGTCTTTGTTTGTGTTTTTGTGGCACGTGGATAATAGGGTGGCGGGCCATGGGCTTTTTGTTGGGGCGGGGCGGGACAGGTATACCTTGGTGCTGGAAACACGTTTGCACCGTCGGCTTCCCACGACGGCATCTGCTCATTCTCGCGTCCATCTACGTCCACGGACAACTCGGCACTACGTTTGGGCTTTACCGTAGGCTGAACTTGCCTGCTCAGGCTGCCCAGCCTGGAAGCTTTGGAATGAGCTGCTCGTCACCGCTACCGAAGCATTCCCATGGCTCTTCACGCAGCAGCGCCAAACACATGCGGAAAGGGTTGCTAATTTAACTTTGTTGCGATTCGGAGATTCCCTTGCGAGACCAAATGGCTGGCTGCATTCTTGCATGGAAAAAAAAAACGGGCCGACTGCCCTGACCCAGTGGTCCTCTGGATCCGCTGGGGCGGTTGCGTTGCGGCTGTCCACCCAGAATATCAATCAACTGCATCATATAGTAACATGGTTGGTGACACGGTGGTTTGGGCACAGGAGGCTGAGAGCGGGGGAGCGCTTATATCTTTCGCGCGTACCAGATAGACGACTGTATCTCAGGCTGGATTCATGTGAGGTTCTGCGGTCATCACTTTGTGGCGCCACCCAAGGGAGGACAGACGAATGCAGGTGTTTGCATCATGGGCACCTTTACAAGTGATCGGGGTTGGGTAGTCCGCCAGGCTAATATACGTATATGAATAGCAACGAAGGGGTCGCTGGGTGCTTAGCGGGCAGAAAACGAGCCTTTTTGGGTCAGATTGGAAGAGAAGAGAAACGAGTAGTAGTATTGTGTGAGTTTGGAACAACACCCAATATGATCAGTAGGGGAAAAAAAGAAACGAGTATCTGGGTGGTAGAACGGGATGTGGTGAAAGGGGGACGACGTGAAAATGAAAATTACGCTGCCTTTTTTTTTTTTTTTTTTTTTTAATAATGGAATGCTGATACACAGCCAGGCAACCCTTCCTTCTATGTCTAATTAACAGACGCCAGCGCCATGCCCAAAATACAAGCAAAAAAAAACAGAAAAATAAAACCAGCCGGCAGGCAATGAATGCTAAAGCCGAGTCGGTAGGCAAGTAAGGTTAAGTAAGGTACCTTAGGTAAGTAATCGAAACAGTCGGCGGTTCTGCTCGTTCTGCTACTATCGCGCTTTGGGTTTTGCATCAAAGCTCGCCCCTCATGAAGGCGCTGCGGAACCGCATCAGCTCCGCGATGTCCTCGTTCGTGCTCCCGGCAGTAGGTTCCCGGGGCGACCACCTGGGCGCCCTGCCGTCGTCGCCGTCGTCGTCATCCCCAAAGCCGAATATCCGGGTCGCCGCCTTCACTGCGCCGCCACCGCCGCTACCTCTACTACTGCTGCGGGTGGTCGGTGGGGAGAGCGAGGGCGAGGGTGACGGCTCGGAAGGCCAGTTCATTTCACTGTCCTCGTCCTTGTCCTCGTCGTCGTCGTCATCCTCCTCCTCCTCGGCTAGCGATGGCAGCTGGTAGCAATGCCTGCCGCGGGGGTTTCTGCCTGGCCCTGCTGCTGATGTTGGTTGCGTGGGTAGTGGCAGGAAGGAGTCGGAGCCCGTAAGGCGGTATAGCTTGCGCTGGCTGCGGCGTTGACGATCTGCCACCGCGAGGTAAGAGGGATCATTATCTTCGTCATAATCGTCGTCGTCGTCGTCGTCGTCGTCAATATCGCTGTCGTAGCCCTCGTCGCCGGGCGACGAAGAGAGCGGAATGTCGTGCATCTCCTCGTCCTCGGGTGTTGTCGAGGAGAAGGAAGAGGAGCTGTTGTTGTTGCCGCCGCTGAGCATGGTGAAGCTCAGCTGGTCTCGCGCGGCCGGCAGCGGCCACGAGTTGCCTTGCGCGAGGGTAGTGGTGAGCCCCGTGTCGTGGGGGTCCGAGTCGTCAGAGTCGTCGTTGGCGTTGTCGCCGTCGTCCGACGAGTGCGTCTCCTCTTGATCCGCGACCATGACGACGCTGCTGGACAGGATCTCCTCGGCCTCGCCGTCGTCGTCGTGGCCCGTCTCGTCCGGCAGCTCGATATAGAACTCGCCCGTCGCTACCGCTAGCGAAGCCTCGTCGGATTTCCTCTGCATCTCCTCGTCGCCGCTGACGGTCGCCGCTGTCGTGGCTGGGACCTTGGGCTTGGGAGAGAGGAAGCCGGGGCAGGTGCTGCCATACTGCTCAGCTATCCACTGGACGATGGACCGTTCTTGTTGCTCGCGAAGCAAGCGCAGACGCGTGTGGTGGCACTCGGACGGGTAGCTGCAGTCGTCGGAGCAGCTGTGCTTTCTGTCGGCGAGGCGCTGCTCCCGCTCGCGGTCCTGACCTTGGCCCTGGCCCTGCCGGCTCTGCAGGCCGCGCCCGCCAGGCCGCCCAGGCGTTCCAGCCGGCGAAGTCGAACTCGGAGACGCAGGGTCCGCGGCGGCGGCGGCGTCGCTTCTTCCCGCCGCGGCTGCTGCTGCTGCTGCTGCTGCTGCTGCTGCCCAGGGCGGCCTCGAGTTTGGCGATGGCCACGTCCCGGCTCGTGCACATGGTGTGGCCGCACTCAATGCAACGGCGCGTGCAGCCCAGTCTGTAAACCGTGTGGCAGCTGTGGCATTTCCAGAGCCAGGGATGCGGTGTGGGGGGAGGAGGAGCGGCAGAGGCGAGCGAGAGGGTGGGCATGATGAGGTCTTGGGCGTTGGCGGCCGACGAGATGGGTGACTCGGGGAGTCTAGGGAAGGAGGGGAGGCGTCGGTGATTCGTCTCTTGGTTTTTTTTTTTGTTTTTGTTTTTTTGTGTGTGTGTAGTTACGGTTCTTTTCTTTGGAAATGAACGCCGAGTTGGGTGGTGGTGCGTGGTACAAAGGGAAATATGCTGCCTGATTCGTTGAAACAAGGCGTGGATGTGTCGTTTGGGAAGGAGCGATGGAAACGGTGGATTTCGAAAATAGTAGAATACACAACGAAAAGAGAGTGAAGGAGGTGGGTGTTACCAGAAGACCCAGAAAGAGTGTAGACCGATGAAGAATGCAAGAGTTACAGGTGAGCTCCATCGCGGCCTGGAAGAAGATGCAATATATGGGATGCGAACTACAGGAACCGGAACGCCAGAAGGTTTATCCCAAACCCGAAATATCATATTAGATCTGTCTCTTGCTTTGTGCTCAATGAAGATGGGGCACGTGTACGGGGCCAGATTGGCTTTTACGTGGATTTCTTTGTTGTGAGAAATGGCTTTGAAAGGCTATTTTTGGCACCAGCTCGGCGTATGATAAGAAAAACCACGATCTTTGGCGCTCGCTAGCAACTTTGAATCTAAGGGTGAGGGCAAAGAAATCATATTTGGAGCTGAAAGCCTCACTCAGCGAGACCACACATCGAGTTGAGTTTTGTTTTTGCTTTTCATACAGGGTCCGTGAAACCCACACGATAATGGGGCAAAGACGCTTAAGAAATGCCGGGGTTTAAAGAGCAAGTTGAGGATGGGCATGCGAAGAAGCCTTCTTGTGGCAGTGTTTTCTGGCCTCTGAGAGCTCCAACCTAAGAGCGGCACATTACTTCCCATGATACTTAGCTGGATTCGGGTGGAATAATACCTGACGGCGAGTTCGAGATTAGCGATCGATATAATTACGGTATGCGAAAGGGATACTTACCCAGCTGGTTGGAACGTTACCATCCGAAGTGTAGCCACATAGGGGTGGGTCCGTCTGGGTATATGATTTCTGAGACAGTTTCGGGCATGTTGTTAAAACGAGGCGGTTGTATTATTCGCTGAGCAGAACTGACTTCCATCCAAGGAGTACATTACTTAAGCAGATGGGGTGATAAGTTTTTTTCCTTCTTTTTAACGGAGTGGTGAACTTCCTCTCACTCCCAAAACCATAAAATACAAATTTTCGAGATTGGCTACTCCGAATCATTCTCGCTTGTGCCGTTAGATGGTGGTGGTGCGACAATACCTCAAAAATAGCAACAAAAACCAGCTAGCTTGTCCTGGGCTCAGACATCTCCTTCCAGTCCATTCAGTCGCCCCCGCTCCTTCCAGTCCACTGCGCTTTGAGATACTCGGGGTCAAAGACGGGGACTTACCGCCGTCACAACAAAGGGGAAGAATTTCCAAGCCGCATGATGCTTCAGGGCGCGAGCCCACACGCTTTGAATATTTGGAGCTGCGATGAGAATGACCACATTCTCCATGATTTGAAGGACTGACCTTTGAACTTGAACCTAGCAGACAAGTCGCGAACGAAAGAAGAGAGGCCTTTGAAGCCCGAAGCCGGCTGTGCGAAATAAATGCTGATGAGAATTCTGCCGTGTCATTGGGCTGATATTTTAATTATTGCTGTAATTAGCTGCTGCTCATTCAGATGCTGCTCTGCAGACGATGCTGGCTGCGTTTGCGTCTGTCCCGTGTTGGCCGTCAAGGCCCTGAGATTCTGAGCCATGTGCAGCTCTGGCACGAATGGCCTCCTGCTGGTACATGGCCGAGGTCCTATCTAGGGTCTCGGTCGCACCCACTGGAATCGTAGGCCCGTGCGCACTCGGCAAGACCGTCCGCAACAAGCGTGCAGTTCAGGACTCGCCCGGCATCGTTCTGGTGAGGTAGGGACATCAAACCCCATGCGAGGGAGCGAAAAACCTTAAAACCATCAAAAAAAACTCTTAATGTCGCACACACCCTTGAAGAGAACCTCAAATTTCAAAACCTAGGCCCGCCAGAAGGGGGGTTGAAAAAAAGGAAATCGCACCCCTGGACCCGGCATGCGATTCCGGCGGAAACGTATCGGGCTTGGCAGGGGGCCGGCTACACGGCTCGGCTGGTGGATATCGACGGGCGTACTTGTTGCGGAGCTCCTTCGGGTCGGCCTCGCATTTGACTCCGACCGGGCCGGTCGACCTTGTACGGGACGGGTAGGCCCTCTTTTTCTTGTGGCGATGGAGACTGCCAGTCCGTGGTCTGGCTGATTCGGCAGACGACGGAGTCGCCGAGAAACCCGAGGTGCTTGGGCTGAGGGCCGTCGACAGACGGCCCGGAGATCATCGAGCGGCAGCTTCCGTCCGGAGAGTCAGTCATACGGGTGCGGAAGAGGCCCGCATGCGGTACCTCGTTTGTTTGCCTGTCAAATCCTCGACGACTTTGTCAAAAGAGACGTAGGACAATATGCCCTCGAGTGCCCAAACAGATTTTCGGAAACCAATTCAGCCAATGGGTACCCTGTCCAGATACCTATATTCGGTCGGATTCGGACGTCAGTGGAACAACCCGGAGCCCAGGGAACCTCTCTTAAACGTGCCATTCCGTCCCTGGGCGGGCATGACGAACGACCATCTTCTTTTCCATTTATTCCCGGAATTCCCGGGTGTGGTTGATCCCCGTCTCTTTGTAGACTCGTGACTGGACGGTATTGACGTGTCCCAGGCCGGTGTCGGTGTCTAGGCAGGGATCGCCTAACAGCCCGGATCCTCGAGTACTGACTCCGAGTGTCTGCCCGGTTTTTTTCTTGGCAATGCGGGCACTACAAAAGGACGGCAGAGGAAGGAGGGTTTTCTACTTTCAGAATCCCGTTCTTCATCACATCATCGTGGAACAATCTCCTTGTTCCGATCTTAGACGCAACAACACAGACAGGTGAAAAAGGCCAGCTGCCTGACGACTGAGAGAGAGAGAGAGAGAGAACACGAGCATAGTCGGGCCCCAGAAGACAGCAGATATGCCGTCCATCGACGTCCAGGCGGGGATGCTTTCGGGCGGCGCTCGAGGGCTGCTGACGCTGCCCAATATGGCCATTGGTTTGGCCGCAGCCGTAAGTCATTCGGTGTTCCTCGTCATGCCGACCCTTGCCCATGAGCTCTCCCAGCTGACGGCCAAGGCGACAGGTCCTTGTGTACAGCGTCGGCGTCTGCGTATACCGCATCTGGTTCCACCCACTATCCAAGTACCCCGGGCCGCTGTTGCTCGCCAGTTCGGACCTCTTTTACAACTTCGAGAGCTACGTGACGGGCAGCATGGCGCGGCGGGCTGAGCGGCTGCACAGGAAATACGGCAAAATTGTGCGGATCGGTCCCAACCGCCTCGCTGTTGACGGCGCCGTCGCCTTCCCTGAGATTTACGCGCACAAGGCGGGCGGTGACGGCACCGAATTCCACAAACAAATAGGTTTCAGTTTTGACGGCGATGCTGGGTGCATTATCGGCGCCCCGAACCGCGAAGAGCACCGCCGACACCGCCGCCAGCTAGCACATGCCTTCAGCGAAGGCGCCTTGGCGGCCCAAGAGTCCCTGTTGCAGCACTACGTCGACCTTTTTATCCGCCGCCTGGCAGAAAACGCCAAAGACTCCAAGCCCGTCGCCCTGATGGACTGGCTCAACTATCTCGCTTTCGACATCATTGGCGACTTGTCTCTAGGCGAATCCTTTGGCAGCCTGAGCAGCAGCAATTACCACCCCTGGGTTAGGAACATGTTCCAAAACTTCCGCGGCGGTGCCCTTGTCCGCTTTTGGAAGTCCATGGGCCCCCTCAAGGCGCTGGCCCTGCTGGACACCGGCGGCTCGATCAAGACCAACAAAGACAACTTCAACTATGCGATCGAGAAGGCTCGAGCCCGCATGGCCCTGGGGCCCAATCCCGTCATGAACACCAAGGCGCGGACCGCGAGTGCCGATCAGATGTCGGGACCCAGGCGCGACTTTTTCAGCTACATGATGAAGAAGCAGGGCACCGAGACGGACGGCCTCACCGACAGGCAGCTCGAGCTCAACGCCTTCATCCTGATCACGGCCGGGAGCGAGACCACGAGCACGGCGCTGTCGGTGTTGTTCTACTTGCTGTCGCGACGCTCCAACCGCACCATTCGCGACGCTGTCGCCGCTGAGGTGCGCGCCGCCTTCTCCCGCGAGGCCGACATCAATCTGTCCGTCGTCGGACCCAATGCCCTGCCGCTGTTGCACGCCTGCATCGAGGAGACCCTACGCTTCCACCCGCCAGCTGCCGAGATACCGCCTCGCGTGTCTCCCGGCGCCGTCGTCGACGGGAAGTATATTCCCAAGGGTGTATGTTTCTACAAGGCCCCCTTTTTGGACAGGGTTTGTTTGGTTGGAGTGACGATATACTGACAAAGGTGCCCGCAACCCACGACCAGACCATCGTTCGAGTCTACGCCAGCGCATCGTTCCGCAACCCGGACAGCTTCGTGGACCCGCTCACCTTCCGACCGGAGCGCTTCCTCCCCGCCGACCACCCGATGTACAACGAGCGGTACGCCTTGGGCAATGCCAGGGCCTACTTCAAGCCCTTCAGCCACGGGCCGCGCGACTGCATTGGTAAGAACCTGGCCTACGCCGAGATGCGCCTGGTCGCGTCGCGGATCCTGCTCCGCTTCGACATCGATGAGGCCGAGGGCACCGGCGACGACTGGTTGGATAACCAGCGCACTTTCACGGCTTGGGAGAAGCCGCAGCTCTGGGTCACGCTGCACGAGAGGAAGGGCCTGGAGATCAAGGGGTGAGAGGTTTTCTTTTTTTTCCGCCGGGAAACCGCCGATTGCTCTATCCCACGAGGGGATCGCGTGTGGGAGAGAGAGAGAGAGAGTTGGAGTACGAAGGGAATAGGTAGGGTGGGTGATGTGATGGGATCAATTCGCGGATGGTAAAAACGTTTCCGGCCACGGCTTTGTCTCTGCCACCTTTTGGCGGGACAGATCTACGGACGAGGGAAAGGGTGAACCACCCAACCAAATCTCCTTTGTTTTTGTTTTTCTCTTGTAATTTTTTGTCGAGCTGCGGCAGTCAAGTACTTCCGCGTGTAGCATTCATTAGGTAGGAATGGTAGCAAAAGTCTTAGTTTCGCCTACGTCGGGACCTTGCCACTTTTGTTTGTCGCGTGTTGACCATGTCCGGAATTATATGGTCAGGGGTTGGGAAATGCGAGGGAGTGTTTGCTCCGTTGACCAATCAAAAACTGCAACACTCCATCGCACCCAACTTTTGAATAAGCGAGGTGTGCTACGTCGCCACCTCGGCAGAAGAGTCTGCTCTGGCGATGCCACAGAGTCCAGAGCTGTTGAGAGCGTCAGCCCAGCCCCTTGACTGCTATCTCGGGGTGGGGCCCCGCGACCTGGTGCCCACCTCAGAAAGCCCAGCCGTCGCCCGCGCGCCAAGGAGCCGGTACTGTACGATGTTCCAGACAGAGCCAGGACTGCGGGTCCGCCTCCAGATCTCGTGCGCCATCCGGCTCCACGATCGATTTGCCTCTGATATGAGATTGGCTAACGGGCTGGGGCGACCTCACCTGCTTTTATGGGGATCGTGGGCGTCTCGAAACATAAAGTCCGAAATGACCCCTGAAGATTTTTTTTTTTTTTTTTTTTTTTTTCCCGCGGTCGAGCTGCCGTCCGTCATCCAGTCATCCTGGCAGGCTAATAGATAAGACGGTCAGCTTCGAGGTTGCTGGGCTGTCAGATTCGTCAAAGTCTGATTTTGGGGAAGCAACTTCCCCGCTCGAGTCACCCCGCGGCTACGAGTAAAAAAAGGAACAAAAAAAAAAAAAAAAAAAGAAAAACGAGACGAACCCGTCTCCCCCGATCCCTAAGAAATGGGCTCCGAGAAGGAGGAACGGGGCCGTCTAGACGTAGAGGCGGCCGCCAGGACTCAGTACGCAGCACCCGAGGCCGACAGGAAGGATGCCAGTCCCAGTCCCGGCCCGGCCTCTGGCCAGACGCTGACGCTCGAGGACCTCGGCGTCGACGAGAAGGCGCTGGTGCGCAAGCTCGACGCCCACCTGCTGTGGCTGGTCATGAGCCTGTACCTCTTCAGCTTCCTCGATCGCGTCAACATCGGCAACGCGCGCCTGTACGACTTCGAGTCGGACCTGGGCCTGGCCGGCGGTCAGTTCCAGGTGGCCGTGTCGATCCTCTTTGTGACCTACATCGCCTTCGAGGTGCCGTCCAACCTGGTGCTCAAAAAGTTCACGCCGCGCT
Organism: Magnaporthiopsis poae ATCC 64411; assembly: GCA_000193285.1. NCBI lineage: Eukaryota > Fungi > Ascomycota > Sordariomycetes > Magnaporthales > Magnaporthaceae > Magnaporthiopsis > Magnaporthiopsis poae. The sequence goes on along the minus strand of GL876971.1, from coordinate 934,962 downwards.
ACTGGATCGCCTTCATCACCCTGGGCTGGGGCGTCGTCGCCACCCTGTCGGGCCTGGTCCGGAACTACGCCGGCCTGCTCGCGTGCCGCCTGCTCCTCGGCGCGCTCGAGGCCGGCCTGTTCCCGGGCATGAACGTGTTCCTCACCTTCTTCTACACCAAGCACGAGCTGGCCCTGCGCGTCGGCTATCTCTTCGTCTCGGCCGCCATCGCCGGCGCCCTCGGGGGCCTGCTGGCGTACGGAATCGGCCACATGCACGGCGTCGCCGGCATGTCGGGCTGGCGCTGGATCATGATCATCGAGGGCATCCCCACCGTCATCCTCGGCGTCCTGGTCTACTTTTTCCTGCCCAACGACTCGGACTCGGCCTACTTCCTGACCGAGAACGAGAAGAAGGCTATGGAGATTCGCCACTCCCGCCACTACGGCTACACGGCCAAGGCGCAAAAGTTCAGCCGGAAGGACATGGTCAAGGCGTTCAGGGACTGGAAGGTCTGGCTGTTTTGCGTCGGCCAGTTTGGCGTCGACACGTGAGTGAGCCGCGCCCCTCCATCTTTTTGCGGTCTGGGGGAAAAGAAAAATGACTGACATTCAAACAACAAACGTTTTGCAGCTGCCTCTACGGCTTCTCGACCTTCCTCCCGACCATCATCCGCGGAATCGGGTCGTGGGATAACGCGCAGGTCCAGCTGCTGACCATACCCTGCTACTTCCTGGGTGCGGCCTGCTACATGACTATGGCCTGGCTTTCGGATCGCACGCAGCACCGTGGCATATTTTGCGTCGTCTTCGCCGCCATCGTCTGCGTCGGCTACGCCGTGCTGATATCGCCAGTGTCTGCTGGTGTGGCTTACTTTGGGTGCGCTACCTGCGGCCCTGTAGTTTCCTGAAATTTCAGAAACAAAGCTAACCTCTTTGGTCTTTCCTAACAGCTGCTTCTTGGTCGCAGCGGGACTGTATGTCGTCGTTGGGCTGCCACTGGCTTGGGTAGGCATCCATCTTGTAGTTGGGAGGGTTTTTTTTCGACATGGATACAATGCTGATTATCTGCCACAGCTTCCGAACAACAGCCCAAGATACGGGAAGCGGACGACGGCCAACGGTCTCCAGCTGACGATAGGAAACATGTCTGGAATCATGGCTCCTTTCATATAGTATGTTTATGATACATAACATTGGGCAACGCTTTCGTTTGAGAGATGGTTGGCCCCTGCGACTAACACGATTTCCAACCCGTCAGCCCCAACACCGATCAGCCGCGCTACATCCGGGGCCACGCCGTGACGCTCGCCATGGTCGCCATGGCTGGCATCATCTATGGTTCTCTGACGCTCTGGTTCGCACGGGAGAACAGGCTCAGGGACGGCGGCAAGGTCAAACCCGACCATGAGAGCCTGTCGGAGGAGGAGCTCCAGGAGCTGGGCGACGAGAGCCCCAAGTTTCGGTATCAGACCTGAGGACCCGGTTTGGCCTCGTGAGGGGCATCGTGGTACAATTTCGCGCGCAAGGATAAGAGTGTTTGTTTAGTAATAGATCCCTGTTTTGCACTTTAGAGCTAGACTAGCATATGATGTACGGCTGCGCACGCTGCACGGCCTAGGAGGAAGGTCGTGTTCCAAAGCCGGTGCCGCCATTGGGACGGAGGTAATACGGCGCTCCTTCCATATACGTTGCCGCCCCACGATTGATCTTCCCTGTCAGGTACCATCCAGTGCCATTCTCGATGCGTAGGCCGACAACCCCACCCAGGAAAACTGGACGGGTGTTCCTGATCAGGCCGTCCTCGGCTCTAAAGACACGAGCGGGGTAGTTCCCGAACCGTCAGGTCACAACTGCAGGGAGCATGGGCTGCCCGCCGTGCTAGAATACTGGCTCGTGAGGCTGGCTGATCTGACAATCTGACCGCTATTGGCTGACTTGTTTTGTTTTATTGGCCATCCTCCTGCGGCGCAATACGAGTTATCCCCATGGCGCCATGTAATCCGAGGGCTCGCACTCTACCCGGGGAATTCTTCGGCGACGGGAGCTTATTGGCGCACCAACTAGGCTAGACTAGAATGTTCACAAGGAGAATTTCTGATATATAAGGGTACCGAGATGGCTGATGTAACACGCCGCGGCACAGGGAAGAAAGAAAGAAAGTTCTTGCAACAACAGCCCGGATTCGACTTCTTCCCACAGCCCGTTGCTTAGGTCACTCACTCACTCCGTCACGTCGTCTCCCTCCTGCCGAAGCCCAACAATGCTCCCGCAGTTCCTCGTCACCTCGACCCTCGCCCTGAGCCTGGGCCTGCTGAGCGGCACGGCGCTGGGGCAGCAGGGGCCCGTGGTCAACCTGCCGCTGCACCCGGACCCGGTGTTCCGGCCGACGCCCGGCCCGCTGAACGGCAAGATCCTGGGCATCGACGCGACGGCGACCACGTACCTGCTGTCCAAGGGCGCGGGCGCCACCCAGGGCGGGCTGGTGGCCAACTTCTGGCAGGGCCTGACCGTCACCGTCATCAGCACGTCCACCATCAGGTACCACCAGGACGAGAC
>GL876971.1:912678-922832 GCA_000193285.1 Magnaporthiopsis poae ATCC 64411 | reverse complement strand
TTTTTTTGCTTTGACACCACAAACCATACATCGAGCACAGGTGCTGATAATACAGCCTCTCCTATCCCCATCACCAGTCCTGGAGCGCCTGGCCGTGGCCACGTCGTGTGCTGTTTTCTACATTCTTGGCAGCGCGGCGATAGAGCTTGACACCAGCACCCGCCATGGCCTGTTGGCTTTGCTCTGCCTTCTTGCCTGCATCGAGAAGCTCTCGGCGGTTATGAATTTTATCGCAGTCGAGAGGGACTGGGTATGATATTCCGCCTCTTCCATTGTCATTCGCTGCCAACAACGAAATCCCCTCTCACACCGATATCCTGGCAGGTCCCCATTGTCGCAGGAGTCTCTGTAGAGGCCAAACTTGGTAAGAGACCACGCATCTTCCGTCCCGTGCTGCTCAAGGTTCTTCGACACTAAATGCTACTCACTGTGCCAGTCCTGAACTCGCAGATGAGGAGAATCGACATCTTCTGCAAACTGTCAGGTCCAGTCTTTATTGCCTTTATTGAAGGGGCGTCCACAAGAGCTGCGATTATTGCCAACTTTGCCATGAACTTGGCTTCGATCCCTGTCGAGTACCTCAACATTTCCAAGGCGGGTGCTTCCATACTCCCGCCACGCGTGCCCACCAACAGTGAAAAATAACCCCAAGCTTGTTGCAAATATCCAGGTCTACTACGAGGTGCCGGATCTCCAGCGCCCCAAAATCATTCACTCCCCTCCTGCCGACATGCCAGATCTGGAGGGCGGGGCCTCCGCTCCCCCACGACTCCTGACGAAAGCGCGAGCCGCACTGCGCAAGAGCGTTCGCGACTTTGCCTTCTACCTCTCCCACCCCGCCTTCCTGCCATCCTTCGCCCAGACCATGACTTACTTCACGGTTCTCTCCTTCTCCGGACGCATGGTCGCCTATCTTCTGTCCTCCGGGTTTGGGTCTACGGCCGTTGGCGCGTCCCGGGCTGCCTCGGTCGCATTCGAGTTTTCCGCAACTTGGGCCGCCCCTTGGCTGGCGCGTCGCATAGGCTCCATCAGGGCGGGACTTTGGTTTGCGTCTTGGCAGCTTGGCTGGCTCACCCTCGGAGTTACAGGCTTTTGGCTGCTTGCAGGGCTGCAGGATCGTCTTGCGCCCGTCGCCTCCGCAGCCGCGCTCGTGGTTTCCACGATTCTGAGCCGCGTTGGGCTCATTGGCTTCGATTTGTGCACGCAAACTACCGTGCAAGAGGTTAGCGCTGAAAACCAGCTTCCGTTTCTAAGGATGTCTCACATGACCGCCGCCTCTACCAGCACTGAACTGACATTGCCACCCCCTATAAAACAGGAAGTCGAAGAGGAGCACCGCGGCGTCTTCTCGTCCGTGGAGTCGGCCTTCAACAATGCCTTTGAGATACTATCTTACGTCGCCACCATGATCTTCTCGCGCCCGGATCAGTTCCGCTGGCCAACTTTGTTCAGCGTCATTGGAATCGCCTTCGCCTGGGCGCTGCAGGCTACCTTTGTCCACCATCGCCGCGGCCACCTGCTGCACCTAAACCTGCCGGCCATGATGGAGAAGCGCGCCAGGCGCAGCCGTGCAGCCTCTCTGGAACGAGAGAACCAGAGCCTCCTTGGTATATCGGGCCGCGGCGGGAGCAGAGGCGATGGGACTTCTCCGACGAGGGACTAGTCACCCACCACGGACCATCGTCATGATGGAAGCATACGGCACAAAACAGGAATTTGACACCGAGGAGCTGGTTTCCGACGCGTCAACCCATGATTGCACTTATATCCCTGTCAATAGCGCACTTTGGGTATGCATTCGACCGGCGATTGTCCCCACGCGGGGTAGCAATTTTACTTCGGAACGCTCCTCTCTTCATTATACAGTACCATTCGAGGGCGTCCGCAACTGAGCAAACATGCCGTTTAACCTCGGAATCGACCCCGAGCCGGAGCAGGTCAGGCCGCCCGTAATGTCCACAAATACCTAAGAAGCTCTTTGCGCCGATGATATCATCGAGGTTCATATCAGCGTAAAATGGTGCCCTCCGTCTGCTCGTCCAGGTCCTCGCTCAGCTGTCTGCCATCGGGCCCAAAGACGTTCCGGCCCGTCACGCTAAGCCGACGACTTTAATCGGAGCAGACATGATGATTCTCGGCTTGGTGCTTCCGGTCGCTAGATGTCGGTGGCATCGACTAAGGATGCGGGTGGTCATGAGGTCTCGCGGGCACCTACCAAACGGGCGAAGGCTTGGGTCGGGCAGTCGTCATTTAAACCAATCGCACGTGGCTAGGATGACGGGACTTCCCTGGATTCGGGGAACTCTTTTGCAAGCCCCGACGACGCAGCTTGGGTAGGCTTTCACGCTTTCCATGCAGCTTCGGCGGCGGATTCAACCGTGGCGTGCTTGGCCACCGAGGCTGCATTAAGGCACCAGCCAAAAAAATTGGTAACTACACGAATGGATGCGTCAGTGGTTTACGTAGGTCCCACAACAGATCCGTTGAGGGAGTGCTATGAGGGCGTACACACAACACCCAGTCGGTTTGTAACTGCGTGTCTAACAAGCTAGGGTCGCTGTCCCTGACTTTGGGGGGTTAATCGCAAGTACCGGGTGGCTGTTACGGTGTTTTATTGAATCCGCGCTTCTATATATGGTGCCTTTCATTGGTCCCGCCCTACGTTTAAATTCGTTGCCACGGTTCACACTTACAAACCAACCGCGTTGCATTACTGTCCGGATTCCGTCAGGAAAACATCCCATCATCCCGTGGTTGCAAGCAGCCTGGTGCAGTCAATCCCCAGTGGCTATAAAACAGCTCTTTGCCATCCAAGGGTCAACCTAGGCCTCGGGCATACTCGGACCCGCCGAAGCCCCGCGGTGGAAACATGCAGGTGTGGGGATGGCGTTTGTCTCATGGATATATAAACGGATGGCAAACCACTGACGAGGAGAGAAGCTACATTCCGTCAGGGCATCCGCCATCTAGAAATCTACAAGCAGTCATTTGTACCTTTACCGCCACTCAAACACTGAAAGGCCATTGCAGAGCCAACACCCGCCGCCATGGCCGCCTCTGTCAGCGCCGACTCGGCCTGGCTGCCCCGGCCGCTGCTGGCCAGCTCGCCCTTGGACCCGCAGACAACCGTTATCGTGACCCTCGCGGCACTGGTCATCGTCCCGGTCATTGCAAGCTACCTTCTCGGCGGCAAAGGCACCAAAATGCCAGTGGCAAATCCACCCAAACTGTACCAGACCGAAGCACAGAAGCAGATGGAGTTCGCCCTCGACAGCCAGCCGGTGCTGGAAGAGGCCAAGACCCGCTTCCACGGCACACCGCACAAAATCCTGAGCCACATGGGGCCCATGATCGTGTTGCCCGAGAACATGACCCTGGCTATCAAAAACACGCCTGCTCTCAGTTTCCGGAGGGCTTTTACTGGGGTAAACATCTACAAACAATTTCCCCCCGACTGGTCGCCGTTTGTCGCAGTGGAGGGCCGGCTGCTACCGCCTTGCCGATTCTGACCGGGCTAACACGCACATACTACGACACCACGCAGCTCCTCCCCTTCCCTCTCGAGGGTATCTCCGAAGCCGAATCTGTTCTTGACCACCCCACCGAGCTCGTCCAGAAAGTGATCACCAAGCACCTCACTAAGCGGCTGAGTAGGTCACAGTGTCCCTTCTCCTCCTATGATCCTTGGGGTTAGGCAAACGCTAAAACGCCCGGCACTGAGTGCAGACACGGTTACCAAACCTCTCGCCGAAGAGACCTCAGTTGCCATGAAAAAGAATTTCAAGAACAACTCGGGTGAGTGCCCCCTTTTTTTTGGATGAGTGCGCACATTGGCCAGAACAATACGCTGGGCCATCAGGCAATGCTCCTGATACAGTGGTCACAGATCAGGCTCCCTAACGTTTCTCTCATCCAATATAGATTGGAACGAAGTTCTCATCGTGCCCACCCTGGTCGACATCGTCTCCCGTCTCTCCTCGCGCGTCTTCCTCGGGCCCGAGCTTTGCCGCGACGAGGAGTGGCTGAAGCTGACTGACGGGTACGCGGTCGAGCAGAACAAGGCCCGCCTCACGCTCAGAATATTTCCCTACTGGACACGACCCATCGTTTATTGGTTTCTGCCTCAGTGCATGAGCTCGAGGGCGATGAAGAAGCGGGCCCGCAAGATCGTCGAACCCCTGGTCGCCAAGCGCCGCCAGGAGCGTCAGGAGGCCATCGCCAAGAACATGCCACCTCCCGTCCACAACGACGCCATCGAATGGGGGGATCTCGAGGCCGACCCTTCGTCATACGATCCTACCAATTTCCAAATGATGCTTTCCTTTGCCGCTATCCACACAACCTCGACCCTCCTGGGTCAGACGCTGGTCAAGCTGGCCGAGAGACCGGATTACGTCCAAGCGCTAAGGGATGAAATGATCGCGGTGCTCCCCGACGGCGGCTGGACCAAGCTGACGCTGTACAAGCTCAAGCTCCTCGACAGCGCTATCAAGGAGGTCCAGCGCCTCTGGCCTGGGTCAAAGGGCATGTTCCCCCCCACCTGAAGAAATACTCCCCCGTACGAGGATGCGGCGGTTTTTGCTAACACTAAAAGTTTCGCAGCGGGTCTGATGCGCGGGGCCAGCAAGGACGTCGTCCTCGACGGCGGCCTCAAGATCGCCAAGGGAGAGCTCATCTCGATCCCCGTCGACAAGCTGCGGGACCCGGCGCAGTACGAAAACCCAGACGAGTTCAACATCTACCGCTTCCGGGACATGCGCGAGCGGCCCGGCGGCGAGCACAAGGCCCAGCTCGTCTCGACGGTGCCCGACCACATCACCTTCGGCCTGGGCAAGTACGCCTGTCCCGGCCGCTTTTTCGCCTCCAACGAGATCAAGATCGCCCTGTGCCACCTGCTGCTCAAGTACGACTGGAAGGTCGCGCCCGGCGAGTCGACCGAGTTCAAGTGGTTCGGCATGGAAGTGTTTGTCCGACCCGATACCAAGCTGCTGTACAAGGCCAGGAAGGCCGAGATCGATCTCGACTCGCTTGAGGCTGAGGACTGAGGTTGCAGGGGATACCGATTCCCGCCGGTCCCCACTGGCACACTATTGTCGATCGGATGAGGTCAAGATACCGGAGTTTTCACGTCCGCCTGCCCATCGAAGCAGTCGGATCGATGTTCCAGCCAATACGCGCTTGAATGCGTCCAAACTCTTTTTCTTTGTTTTTTCTTTTATTATAGGCCACTGACGCTGTTTTGCCCGGCAGTCGTCAAATGAGCCAGCAAGTCTTTTGGGGATGGCAATGGGCTGGTGTAATCTATAGACGCGATTTATCTACTTCACCCCTCCTCACAAGTCTAATTTCCAAACCCAACTACCATGCTTTGATCCATGTTTCCCCTTCGTTTTCGCACTCGGGTGCTCATCCTCCCACTCCGGGTTAGCCGTGAGCGCAGGCATGTGGTTGGGAAGAAAGACTGTAGGCAGCCCTTTAGCATCCAAGGCTGGGTCAATCGTCGGAAGGTTATTTGGGTTGTGTCGTTGTCGTCGTTGTCGGGTGGATGAGTGAGAGTGACTAAAAGCCAACTGGCTGGAGGAACGTTTTAGGGACCCCCGCCCTGGCAAGCACCCTTCTTTGCCAACTCTACCCACACACACCACCACCACCACCACCTAGCGACCGAACGGTACCGGGTGGTGCCACTAGCCAGGCTTTGGCTACTAACGGGCAACTTACGCGGGATTAAAGCCACGACGAGCACTCAGCTCCTTCAAAAAGCTTGTGCTAGGGCGCCTTCCGTCTCACAACTAATCGTTGTCCCTAGTACCTTCAGCACGCCTACGGCGCCGCCTGGACCACTTCCTCTGCGAGGAAAACTATATCGGCAATATCCTTCCTGGCTATGCTGTCAGACGAGACCGCCAACGCCAAGACGCGCGACAAAGCTACCGAAAAGCCGTCCCTCTCTGGAAGAGCCGGCGGCACCCAGCCAGTCCGCCGCCACTCTCGCCTCCATCTCTTGCTTTGCTAATCACATCTGTCTGGTCCTGACGCTGCACGAAGGGTCACAGCACCCCCACCATGTACCCCACAGCTGCCGACATATTGCCTACGCCCCGCCCCGGCATCAGCCGAAGGCGCGTTTAGGGTCGGGCAGCCCCTGCGTCGTACCTCTGCAAGCGAGCGAGAGAACAACGGCTCCTGAACGCGAGGAGTACGAGCCGCCTTTTCTTTCACCTTCGAGTCGACGGCCATGCAGAGCTACGAGCAGAGCCCGAAGGAATGCCTGCACCAGAAGCACGCCATCCTGCTGTATGACAAGCGGGCAAAACATAGAAACAAAAAAAAAAAAAAAAAAAAAAACAAGGTCGCCCTCCACGGGGTTATTCTGGCCTATACGGCCTTCGACCCTGCCGGTGCCTACCAACAACGCTGGTTCAGCTGGGGCCGCTCTCATGCGCACAACAATTGAAGATTTTATTGTGTTGCCAGTCTTATCTATCTAGACTAGAACTATGCTCTCCACCTAAACAAGCAACCCACCATCCGTCGCCTTCCCCTTACAGCCCAGCCAGGAGCCCCGGCAGGATGGCCTGCTCGGTAAAGACCCAGAGGATGGAAGTGTAATCGGCGGTCCAGGCGGCGCCGGTGAACCAGGTGCTCTTCTGGCCCTGCAGCGCGTACAGCTTGGAGAAGAAGCCGGCGGCGAGGTCGGCGCCCGAGACGCGCAGCTGCGAGGCGCCGTGGTCGGTCCAGTTGGGGAAGTCGATGCGGTTGAGGTTGGGAAAGGTGCCGGCGGCGCCCATGGCGCTCACGCTCTTGCGCACCAGGTCCTTGGCCGCCTGAATGCCCATGCCGGCGGGGCCGACGACCATGGTGCGGAAGATACCGGGGACGCCGGTGGATGCGATGGGGTCGACAAAGGTGCCCTTGGGGAGGTGCAGGGTGCTGTTGTCGCCGCTCGGGTCGACGTTGGTGATGCTGATGCCATCAGGCAGACCGGAGCCGGTGATGATACCGACCTGGAGGTCGCTGTAGGCCCACTTGGCAAACACGGCGTTCTCGGCCGCGTCGGCGTCGAGTGGGTACATGTTGTCCTTGGTGGGCGGGATGGTGACGAGCAGGCGCTTGGCCTTGACGAGCACGTCCTTGCCGCAGCGGCTCTTGACCAGCAGCTTCACGCCCGAGGCGCCGCGGTCGGCGGCGGCGACGCGGCTGCCGAACATGAGGGACTCGTCGCCCAGGTAGGCCGTCACGCCGGCGAAGAGGGCCGAGTTGTTGGCGGTGCGGAACATCTGGCCCGTGGAGATCTGCTGCAGGTGCACGCCGTTGAAGTTCTGGAACACGAAGACGGTGGGCGTGGCGAGCACGTCGCCCAGCCCGGACGCGAACGTCCAGATGGTCGGCAAGGCCGCCTCGATCTTGTACTTGGCCACGAACTGGCCGAACGGCATGGTCAGGTCCTCGGGCACGGGCTTGCCCGAATTTTGCAGCTCCACGAGGCCAAGGTAGCTCGGGAAGAAGTACTTGCTGTACTGGACCGCCACCGTGGCGTACGTCGTCAGGGCCTCCCGCGTAGCGTTCTCGCTGAAGGCCGGGTAGTTGGGCACGGGCTTGCCCGTCTTGAGGTCGATGTACTTGTTCTGGAACGGCGACCCGGTCACGGCGATGGTGGGGATCTGGAACCGCGCAAAGAACTGCTTCACCCCGGGGAGGTCCAGGTACGCCAGCACACCGTAGTCGATGGCGGCGCCGGTCCGCGGGTCATTGTACGTGTCCACGTGGCCGCCCTGCAGATGGACATGTTAGCTTCCGCAGCAAAACGGAGATATACATATAGAGGATGCCTATTCTAAAGAGGGGAGGAATTGGTTGCCCTACCAGGTGACTCTTGGTCTCGATCACGACGACCGACTTGCCGGCGTCTTTGACCCGCACCGCCGCATAAGACCCGGAAGCGCCTCCGCCGATGACGGCAACATCCCGGACGATGATGTGCTCGGGGGTAAAGCGGCTTTCGTCGATGCGTCTGGCGGTCGTCGTCGCCGCCAGGGCCAACAGCGCGCAGGTGACGGCGGTCTTGGAGTGGAAGTAGGCCATCTTGTGTTGCGTACGTTTGGATTATTAAGCACGAAAGGGGATGTTGAAGCGAGAGACTATAGTGAGCACTTCCCCTGGAGATCGCCGCTGAGCCAGACAAGGCCAGAGGATGTGCCAGAGGCGGGAACAGGAAGCTATTTGTACACGCTACCCCACGCGTCGAGCTAACATCTTACTCTCCAGAAGCGGCGTAGTCGGTTCAGGAGTGAGAGGTCCGTGACCACGAGGCTGATGCCTAGGCAATAACCTTGCTGTCTCGCCCACGAGGATTCCATCTAGTGACAGTTGTTCCGAAATAGGTATACCGAGTCAGATGGGTAACGAAAGAGGGCATATTCTTCGCCGTTCCCAAGGGCTGTTTGCGGCTCCCTCTGCAGCTGGACACGATCGAGGGCAGGTCAATGCCCAAGGGATCATAATCAGGGATGCCAAACATCGAATCACCCCTTGCAATAGAATTAGGGAGCAGGGGTTTTGGACGATCTGGTCACACTTTAGTATCTGGACCCAGCCAAATCACTTTGAGTTTAGTATGCGAAAGCTAGCAGCGGCTGGCATCCACGGTCACAGATGTGGAAATTAAGGCTGCTAATTTAAATGTCCGTCTTGGCAGACCCTCGACGGGCTAAATTACAGCAGATTTCGGACTCTCGGTAGTACCGTTGGGTGACTGACAGCCCGAGCCCGAGCGACGATCAAAGTTGTCGCGTGCTGTGGCACCCATGTTGTTCCATCCCATCCCCTTGGGACCCCAGACCCACCTCGACCAGTCCCCTGGAGCCCACGACGTCAATCAGGTGCCTCGCTGTATTGTATTGCTGAGTCAGCTGCGGACGTCATCCAACTTGTGTCCATGCGCTTCGATGACACGAGAAAGCGGCCCGAGGAGCACGAACCGCCGATGGGATCGAGGTGGGTGGTTGAATAGGCACGTTCTCCAAAAATTTATCCCCACTGCAAAAAGTAGTCCCCGCCCCTGGAATCTCGCTGGTAGGTAGAAACTGACTTGCAACTTTCAATCCACGATACTTGCACCGAATATAAGCATATATAGAAAGAAAAAAAAAACTGCCTAATGAAATTTGGATTCGGGTTTTTCCTTATGTCAGTTTTATCAAAATCCGAATTTATGCACCTAGATTGTCGCCAGTGCGATGCTGGCGACTTTTTTTGCGGTGCGGATAAGTTTTTGGAGAATGTGATAGGGTGTGGCGGGTGACCTGGCAACGTACGTCTGGCTGACCCGAGCAAGCCGTGCTGACTCTTGGTGGCCTGGGTTATGTTGTTGCCATGCACCTGACTGAATCCTAGTTTTCGTAAGATCAGCTAAACATACACCATTTCAGGCCAAAAAAGGTCGATCATCCGAACTCAACATCCAGTTTTGCAAATGAGAAAAAAACAATATTCAGGTATAGGAGGTGTGGGGATAAAGCCGGGAATGATGACGATAATGTTTACAGTCTTGCAAGAACGTAGAATGCAAAGCATAGTAGTGTTCAATACGCCGATACCCTCTATGCTTGTCAGCCGGTTGGTTTGTTGTTCACATCGTTTCATTGTGTCATTTTTATTTTCCTCCGCTGGCCATTTCTAGCGCGGGTACCCATTTCGAATGGGCGGGCTGTGGGAGGAGGTGGTGGAACACAGATGGAAACGGAATGGAACTTGCTCAATCGGGCTCTCGCAGTCACGCACACTGGTTGCTTCAACATGCCCCACCGATGAGGTGCATCCTGGCAAAATACCACCTCCTCTGAGCGCTTCAAAAGAGGATGCACCTGGCCGGGTCGCACCATCCATCCCGTGACGAAGGAGGGGCAACGCACCCATTCTCTTCCTAGGCTCTCACGAAATTTGGCAACCCCGCCAATATGACAGCCACCATGAAAACCGGCGACACCGAGGAGCTAGCGAGGGGATATGTCTCCAACAACAACACCCAGTTCGACGCCGGCCTCTTCCTGCTCGACAGGCTCAACGTCGGCCCGGGCATGCACGTGCTCGACGTCGGCTGCGGGCCCGGCAACCTGACGGCGCACATTGCCGGCCTGGTCGGCGAGTCCGGG
>GL876971.1:892952-909715 GCA_000193285.1 Magnaporthiopsis poae ATCC 64411 | reverse complement strand
CGTCAGCCCCTCGCGGTAGAGGAGGAAGCCGCCGGCGTTTTGCGTGTCCTCGATTCGGCCGGCGTTCATGAGCACCATGAGCGGGTGCAGGACGCCGTTGATGTTGGACAAGCACACCTCGACCACGCTGCTGCACCACCGCAGCCTCACGCCGGGGAACACGGCCTGCACCTCGTCGAGCCGCACGGCGTCGCCGCGCAGCGCAGAGATGAAGACGCACCGCTTCTTGCCGTACAGCTGCAGCCGCCCGTCCTCCATGCGGCATGCGTACGGCGACAGGTTGCTCTCGAGCACGTTTGCCGTCTCTATCCCGGCGTCCTTGGCGAGCAGCAGCGAGAAGAGGTTTCCGGGGACCGCGATGAGGGTGTGGCGACACAGGTCGTGCGGCCGGAGCTGCTGGAGCATAGTCTCCTGCCCGCTCGACGGGACGGCCAGGACGATGATGTGGGAGAAGGCGACGGCCTCGGCCATGTCGGTTGTGATCTTCAGGTTCACGATGCCCTCGAACACACCCTCGACCCGGAGGTGCCCGCTTTGCTGCACCGACAGGGCGTGCTGGAGGTGCGACGGGTGCGAATACACGAGCGTCGCCGTGCCGTGTCTCTCGAGGTCCGCGGCCAGAGCGAGCCCTGCCGGTCCTGCGCCGAGGATAGAAACCGAAAAGATGCTGTCCATTGGTGCTATGGCAAGTGTGGTATTAGGCTGCGGCAATAAGAGACCTGCAATGTTTATTTTGTCAGAAAGTATGATAGCATCTGGTGGTACCTGTTTCGATGTTGCCAGAGCCAGCCAAGCCAGGTGCCATCCTTTTCTTAAACAGACAGACAGACGTGCCAGCCACCCCCGCCGCGGTGATAGTGCACACCTCACTCAACGCCCGCCCGCTGCAGCTACTTCGCCCAACCTCGTCAGTCTCCCACGACATGTGGGCCGCTCGCCGTGAGCCAGTGAGCTTCGATGACGAGAGAGTGTTTTATGATCTAAGCCTGGGGCGGATCCATCTGATCCAGATCGCCAGCTGCCGGCTTCCGCTCCATTGCTGCATCCGGGACCCTGCATGCAGCTCGCGAGCCTTGACCCCGCCCCGTTTGCTCGTAGCCCCGAAAAGGTGAGCAAGTTTGCTCCCGTTATTGACTGCGGCGCAAACTCGCCCACCTGCTTGCGACTGACGAATCCATTCGGGTCTGTCCAAACTCGAGTGACTCTAGTCTGACCTAATTGTTCGTTTTTGGGTCGTGGGCGGCCCTTCTTTTTTCCCGTTGTCATGTCACCAACGCGTTTGGCCGGTCTTTGCCAGCGTGTTCTTGCAATAGTATCGCTGCCCGACCTAAAACAGACGAACAGCCTTTGCCATCGCTCTACTCGACGATCCTCTCGTAGCGTTTTCACCGTCTTTGTTTTAAGCTTCGGCGGCGGGGGTGCGAGTACCGCATCGTCCCTTATCATGGGCATCGGGTCAGTCTCCCTGGTGAATCTGCTCAAGGAAGTCGACGCCTGGTAGATTTCCAGTCTCTGCAGACATCGAACAGTATTACTGAGGCACTAACATTAGAATCCCACTGTGCATAATAGGGGAATTGTATAATTAAATGATTAAATAATAACAAAAACAGCCTTCCTTCCCACTCCTTCCCTGTTGTACCGATAATCCCTCCCGCATCATCTTATCCACCGTCTCCCAACCTTCCTCCCATTCCTTGCCCCCGCCCACCTAGGCGCTAACACTATGCGCTCCGATTTCCGTATGGCAGGTGCGGCTCAGGCCAGCGCCACGGCCAGGCCGGGCACCCCTAGCGCCAGCATGAAAGCGACAGTCTCCCGCCCAGCGCCGGCCGTGACGGGCGGTGTCGTGGACGGGCGAGGAGGCGCCCCGCCGCCCGTGCCGTTCACTGGCAGCAGCGTCGTTTCCGCCCCGCGCGTGCCCGTGTCGGTGCTGGCCGGGGGCCCGCGGCCGCCCGTGTGCCACGCCGTGTTGTTGACGGTCAAGGCGTGATGGCAGGGGCCGTCGTCGGGCGGCGAAGGCGGCGCGGTGGTGGCCGTGCGTGCCTCGGAGGAGGAGGAGGGGCACCAAGTGACCGTGCGCGTGACTGTGGCGCGGGTGGCAGAAGCCTGCTGCGGCAGACTGGAGCACGAGGATGAGGACGAAGATGTGCTGCCGGTTCCTGGCCCCGGCGCTGACGCCGCATTCCTCTCCTCCTGCAGATTTCCTGCCGCCTCCGCCGGGGCCGGGGCCAGGAGAAGAAGGGATGCGGCAAGAATCAAGAAAGTGTGCCTGGACCACATTTCAGGGTGTTTGGGCGCGACTGCTTCACGGCGTATTGTGCGTTTGTGTGGCTGGGGTTTTCGCGTCTAGGCGACCCTTTGAACCTCGGTCGAGCCGTTAGCTTTATAGGTAGGTAGATAGGCACCTACGGCTAAGGCCGGCTAGCCATGTCTATCCATTGTATTGGTGGTATTGCATGAATGCAAGCCTAGGTGGGCGTGAACTACCGAGGGTATTGCCAGGAATGCTGGATGGTTCTAATAGATAGATGTCCTGATGATCGGGGCCTTGTGCGCTAATTATCCAAGCGTTGACACAATGACGAACAATGCTCTGTACCTACCTAGATCTTCACCGGTTCTCCTCAAAACCACTGGAACGACCGGACGTCCCTTTCAAAGCCACGTCGGAGGGCTTCTCGGCAGTGAGTAATGAATCGCACAGTGCCAAGTCTCGTGTCTTTATCTTGCACTTGAGCATCGCCATCCTATACTTGGAGTTTGACCCATCTACTCCTCCTTCTCCAACTCGTCTCCTTCCCAGGTTCTGAGATCCGAAAAGCCTTCCCACTCCTCATATGGCGTGCAAACACCCAGCCTCCTGCCAAACTCCTCTATTCTCTCCTCCAATGGCGCCGCTTCGGATTCCAGTCTTGCAAAGAGAACATTCAGCGCCACTTTTAAATCCGGGGGAATTAGAATGTCTCTCATCTGCCATTTTATGCCGCCTCGGTCGCCACCACCGGTCGACCTGCTGCCATCCTTCATGGCTTGCTCTGCGAAACGTGCCAGCCGTAGAGGAGTCTCGTCTAGAGAACCGTCGGACGGCAGCGGGTAAATGCTCTGGCTCTTCGGCCATGGCGGGTCGCAATCGATGCGGTCGCCCCGGTCTCTCGTGACCGCAACTGGCCGGCTGCTCCCAATACTGCTCTCCATCATCTCTGGTGATTCAAAGAGCGCATCCAGCTGGGCAAGATCCGACAGTCCCCACAGCTGAACTGCCATGGCAATTAGCGTCGACGCCGGGCATGCCAGGATGACAGTTACGTATATATATTTGGCGTGGGGCATGCTGGTAAACCCCACCGTTGCAGTGTTGCCTTTGTAGACTGGCGCAGCCTCGAGGTCGCCACGACCGGAGGGCGTATATGTGAGCCTGACATAAATCTGCACCTCTTCTCCTAGGTCGGCTCCGTTGGCAGCCAAGAGCGCAATGTGGTCCAAGAACTGCCGAGCGCGGCTTCGGGTGCCCGAGCAGCGGCAAACATCTTCCCACATAGACGATACCAAGGCATTGATGGGTGTCCTGAGAATGGTCATCTCTGTACGGCTCCACATTGGGCAGAACGGACAAAGTCCATTCCACGATGCGGAGGCTCCCATGCGTAAAAGATGCCGCATTCCCGCGAGCCGGACCTCGAGGTCGTGTGACTGGTCGCGGCTATCCGATACTGAGAAGGTACAAAGCAAAACAAGAAGCTCTGATTTGGTTGGACCGTCAAGGTTCCTGGTTTCGACCATCTTCTGGATCATTTCCCACACAAACCTCAGTGCTGGACCCAGGCCATAGCCGAGCCGGATCCAATATTCATTTTGGCGTCGCACAATCTCCTCAGAGCCGACCAGGACTGGCTGGCCCGGTTGCTGCTCCAGATGCACGTTTTGGATCGCCACCGTGGGGGGGGTGTGGCTGCATCCCTCATTGAAAACTTGCTCGCATTGCAGCAGGAGCCGGACCAGATCGTCCTCCGAATGCTTGACGCTATCGTCCCATGGGCGAACAATACCCGACAGGATGCCGTGGACGTCGGAGGCGAAGATCCTCGCAGCTTTCGGAACCCGTTCATGTCGACGTTGGAATGCATACGGAAACCGTTGGTGTGGATCTAGGAATGCGTGCGGGGTTCTGAACAGTCTCAATTCGGCCAGCTTCGCCTCGGCGTAACGCAAGTCTGCAACCCCGTTGTGAGGTGCGCCATTATGGAGCATGCGTTGACCCTCAACCGTGTCGATGAGGAAATCTTGGGCGGTCCGATGGGCGAAGGACACGCTGGAACGGTTGACGTAGGGCACCAGCACATCATACTCCTTTCCGTGCCAAGGTATCAAAATCGAGCCACGTTCGTCGTACCTTGGTCGGAACTGTTTCCGAGGTGTCGGGCACTCAAGAAGCCCGGCACAAGTGCTTTCCAATTCTCTCAGCGTTGTCTCGCACGCTTGGATCAGGCATGGCGCGGGCGCATGCGTCGGTATGTCGAGCTCCAGCAGACGTCTGCGCATTTCGGGATTGGTTGCCACCATGAAGTGAAAGATATTCGGTGTCGTTCCGTGTGCGAGAGCCAGCTGTAGGCACAAGGCCGCGATCTCTCGACGACGCGGAGTTTCGACATCAGCGCGGCTCCACATGTCCTTGTATAGCTCCATGAGATCCTCCGGCAAGGCATCTATTCGGTGGCGCAAGTCCTCCACGGTCTCGCCTCGGTGGAGGGCGCGTGACAGTGTTTTGACGGTAAGACACAGCCAAAGGAAGACGCCCTCAGCCTTCCAGACGAGCTCATCCACAAGCCACTCCTTGAGAGCATGGTGATTCCACGGCATTTCAGAATCCCAGAACTCGGGCGTACTGGTGATTTGATAGTCAGGTGGGACAGTCAACTTGTCTTTGCCGTACCGACGAAGGTCCTCCAGGTTGACTTGCTCCAGGCGCAACTGCGGATAGGCGGCCAGCCTCCGCAGGAGAAGAGGCTCTCGGCGTGACCCTAGGCAGAGTTTAAGCCTGCCGGCTTTCCCGTATCGCTCCTCGAGTTCTTCGGTAACTTCGAGGAGTTGAAGCGTGCCGTCTTGCGGAAGCACCTCGTCGAGGCCGTCAAGAAACATGACGACAGGCGAAGGATAGTGTCGCATCACGTCATGAAGAGTATTCATCAGCTCTTCGTTTGACCAGTCGGTGTCGGCGCCCTTCCGGAGCACCAACTCGTGGCCTCGCAGGAGCCGGTCCATAGATGCGGGCATTTCGGAAAAGAGTTGGTGCAGCAGGGAGCACAAAAGACCTTTTATGCTTTGTTGCATTGGGGTTCCGGGCCTCCAAAAGAAGTGCGATATGACAACAGCTTTGGCGTTCCACTGTCTCAGGTGGCCCCTTATCTTGGGTTGGGCCACGAGATATTTCATCAACGTGGTTTTCCCTGCGCCGGGTTTGCCGCTGATCCAGTATGTCGTCGCTGTTGACCTGAGCCAGTCCACGAAGCTGTCCCACGTGATCTCGCAGTGGCCGATGTCTTCTCGTTCGCCATCGCTTTGTGCCGTATCATCATCGTCTTCTTGTTCGCCATCGCTTCGTGCTGTATCATCATCGTCTTCTTGTTCGCCGTCGCTTCGTGCCGTGCCATCATCATCTTCTCGTTCACCATCCTTTCGTGCCGTATTATCATCGCTTCCGTCCTTCAAAACCCATTCAAAGGTCCCAGGGTGCGAAGACGTGACTAGGGAGCGCCTCTCGTTCATTCGATCAAAGTTCAGACTCTGCAGCAGTCGGGCCCTCTTGGCCTCCAGTGAAGCAACATCCTCTCGTCGAGCCACGTCGCGGAGAACCAGGTTCACCTGGCTCTTGACGGAAGCTTTGGTCTGACGAGTGCTCTGCGTGACGTGGAGCTTGACGGCCTTCTCGATTTTCGTGATTTCCTTGGTGGTATGCTTTCTGGTCACGTCGGCCTCGGCGGATACGTGAAGAATGGCGTCGCGTCGTCCCTTGCGATAATCATCGACGAAGGCGTGCAGGTCGGCGGCAATGGAGGCTGTGCCGCTATCGATTCTGCGTGACCTCTCGCTGCACATAGTCAGCGCAATTAGTGATGCGAGGGTCCAGGCTAGTCATATGGAACGGACACCGTACTCGAGCTTGGTCAGAAGTCCCATCTGCAACAGCCTCTCGGCTTCCTTCAGGTTCCCTTCCAGCTTGTCCAGTCGCTTCTTTCTCCAAGCCGTCTTCGCCATGACCTTGAGCGTGGCAACCAGGTTCCCTTTGGCCGACTCTCCGCTCAGGAAATCCACCTCTTCGACCAGATCACGCGCTGCGCGCTGGGACTTGGTGGCCAGATTAAAGATCTGCTGGTCTTGGGGCTTGGGTTTTGCCTGGCCCGACCCCGCCACGTTGGCGGCTGTGGTGGTGGAGAGGATCTGGTCCGAGAGGCCTTGGAGGACTGTACCATTGTGTTTCAGCGCAGGGTCGAGCTCGCCGTCTTTGTACACTCGCCTAGCGGCCGAGACGGTCTCGATTCCCATCTGGACTACCTGCAAGATGTTGCAGGCGAGCCCCAGGGCTGCGATCGGCTCCAGACCGGACATTCTGCGTGCTGGCACGGTTGGTCCGGTCGGTCGAAATGAGGGAGAGTTGATGGAGAGGCCAGGAGCACAAAAGATGGAGAGGGCGGGGTAATCTGCAGACTGGTCAGGCTGCGGCCGACCTGGAGGCTGTCAGGCCGGACGATGTAAGACCGGGTTTTGTCAGTACAATGACACTTTTCGGCTTATAACCAGCGGTTAAAAATCGCGCCACTCGTATGCGTAAAAGCAGGCCCGTTGAATAAACCAGCAAAAAAAAAGAAGGAAAAAAAAAAAAAAAAAAGAAAGCACAACATTGGCACAAAAGCGGGATCTATCCCAATCCTATTACACCCGCGCTCCTAATTGTAACATAACCCATTTTTTATAGCTTGTTATATGTAGTCAAGTTTTACAAGCGTGCCTACGCTATAACACCCTTACAACATGCTTCTGAGCTTTTTATGCGCTGGGGCTGCCTTGGCGGCGGTGGCGCCATCGACAGTGGTCTGGGCCGGGAGCCACTTGCCCGCAACCGTGTTCTCGTACGAGAGTGATGCGAGCGTGAAGGTGTTCAGCTCCGAGACCAGTACGGTCGAGTTGAGGGCCACGATGCGGTGCGTCATGGCGTTCTGAGTCGGTAGGGAGATGTACTCCTCGCTTGCGATGGCGGAACCGGCGGCGCTGAAGCCCACGCGGATCAGGGCGTCGCCAGAGTTCTTGCTTAGGAGCGTGGTCGACAGCAGCCAGAGCCCCGGGCCGGCCTCCTTGGTCGTGGCGTCGGCGACGTGCAGCAGGGCCGCCTTGGCGCCGATCATGTTGGGCTTGTCGAGGCTGAAGAACTGCAGCTTGCCCGTCTTGGGGTCGACGCGGCCAAAGGTGCCGGTGCCGCCCGTCGCGTTGCCGGCCAAGCTGAACCAGACGCCGCGCAGAGGGCCCGAGTCGACCGTGGTCATGCCGACAGGCGTGTTGCCGACGCTAGGCGGGATGGGCAGCTGCTCCGTCTTGCCCGTCTTGACGTCGATGCGCATAATGGACGAAGACGTGTCCTGGGTGACGTAGATGAGGCCCGTGTTGGGGTCCTCCTTGATGAAGACGGGGCTGTCGAGGCAGGGGTAAAGGACCGGGTTGGTGCCGTCGAGCTCGGAGGAGAAGACGTAGTAGCCTTTCGTCTTGGGAGACGCCATCTTAAGCCCGGCCCAGACGCGCCCCTTGATCTCGAAGACGCAGTGCGGGCCGTTGCCCGGCTCCGGGATGTTAATGGTCTTGAGGATCGTCGGCTTCTCGTCCAGCTTCTTGCGGCCGGGGTCCACGAGCAGCAGCTTGTTCTCGTACTGCAGCGTCATCCAGACCATGCCCGGCTGCTTCTCGGACGGCCACATGCCGTGCAAGCCAGACTTGTCATCCTTGCCCATGGGGAACGAGCGGAGGTCTGTGGGCTGCTCGGTCTTGGGATCCAGCTGGATCTTGACGAGGTGGCTGTTGGACATCTGCGAGAGCACGACGAGGTCGGTGCCGGGCACCCGCGCGAACTCATGCGTCTCGGTCGCCACGGGGAGCTGGTACTCGGTAATGCGGCGGCTGGTGAGGGAGCTTGCTGCGTGAGCCCCGGCCAGCGACATGCCGCCCAGTAGAGCAGCAGAGAAGAGGTTGAACAACATGTTGGAGGACTGGATGGTAGGCAACAAGTGACGGGTTCCGTTCCTGGAAGGCTTGGAAACCCACGAGATAGGTCGAGCGAGAGTGAAACAGTCTTCCAGAAGGGTGACTGTGAGGTGAGGAAACAGACTTCCCGCTACCCCAAAGGTGGCCGAGCGTCTGCCAACTTATACCATCTCGACTTGCCAGCTGCATGCCGTAGTCCGGCGCGTCGGTGAGACCCAACGGATCGGCGGCACCATTGCGTCGACGGCGCGATGATCGCCGCATCTCCTTGTCCCGATTGGACACGGATGGCACTAACCTTATTCTAAGGGGTGCACGAGATCAGACGGTAAGTTCTTCGTCCCCCGGACTATTTTTAACACCGCCGGACAACTGATTTGCGGAGCCCGCCAGCAACATCCCTTTCTCCCCTGACCAGCGAGTCGTGTCACACTCGCGGGCCGAACACCGTGTTCCGATATCTGCCACCGTGTTCTGGTGTCGTTGCCAGGACCAGGATTGGCCGGCACCTAACGGCCACGGCTTTACCATGGTGAGAATACGGTGTTCAGCAGCAGGGGCTAAAGCTTTACCATGATGAATACATGGATGAAATTAAAGCCGGCAATGCCCCCGCCTCTCGACGATCCCGAACCTGAAAAGGATTCAGCCCTTGAGGCCAACCCAAGACCGGAACGTGCATATAAAATTACCACGCACTAATACATGTTACCGCTCGTCGCAGGGGCGCGCGCCGATCCCGACCAGGATCCCATCCGGACATCCGTCCGCCAGCGACCTTGGAGCTCGGACTGTTATTGGGGCGCCGGGGTTGTGCCTATCCAAGCCGCCGCCGGAGCCGCAGTCGCCCAGCAGCTTGAGGCCCCGATCTCTGTGCTTGGCCAGCGACGTGACCGCCTCCCCAAACAAGCGGCGGAAAGCATCATGCACATATCAATAGAGGAAAGCTAAGGGGTCTCGTGATGAAACTAACGTAGAAACAGAAACGGGCCGAGGAGAGGAGCTGGAACCCAATTCAGAGAATGCCATAAGGGGTGCCCTCGTTGCCTTTGGTAATGTCGCGCGAATAGGAGGCGGCGTAGGCCACGTCCTTCTCCGCACGCGCGCTTTTTCAACCGCCGGCGAGCCCGGTTGGGGATGTAAAAGAACCCCGTGGCGGTGGCCGAGTCCGGGACGGCGGCAGCCCTGAGGGAAATGAGCTCGATGCGGCACATTGGGGAAGTGAGAAAAAGACGCGATTGTGGCGGCGATGAGAATCCATACTTGACGGCCAGATACGTTGCGACCCCCACGCCGATATGCATTGTAGATCAGGCAGCCTGGTAAACATCAGATCATCTTATCGTACGGGTAGTGGCGCAGCCCCTTTCTAGCAAGCCGCATCTTGTATTTACTATAGGATATGGGATGGACCACCCGTTCGTCAGCGGATTTGATACCTTTCGCTTAAGGAGAGTTAAATTAACTGACGTCACAAGTGCAATGTCTACCGACCTTGTACTTATGCCATCCCTTCCAGTCCCATAAACGTTCAATTCATCCGAACTCACCACCTGGTTTTGCAGGGGGAAAAAACAAATTCAGATGAAAAGCGGGAGAGGTATATGGGTGCCTGACACAATGAGGGAATGGCCCATAAGAATAAGTTTACGATCCTGGAAGTGGTCTAGGCAGTATCCATACCCTTCCAGGATCATAGACGTCCTTCCACATAGAAAATCACAGCCGAAGCAATGTATTTCGCCACCTTCTCCGCTTTGTGTTTCCCAGCCCCTAGCATAAGGGGAGCCCACCGAACTGATGTTTATGTACTATCCTCGAGAGGTTGCACCCTCGCGGGCACACGCCGGTTCCGAGTCTCAGGGGGCATCCTGTCATCGATCCTCCACACAAGCGGCCATAGGCACCACTGGCAAGGCTGAAGAAATCCCGCATTTGCATAGGAACGGTGCTGCTCCGGCCGTAGCCAACAACCGCCTGGCTAGCCATGTACAAGCGAGGCCTGGGGAGTTGCAGAAGAGCTGGATCAAGTGTCGGTCCCATAGGATCATATCAATGCACGTGTTGTTGATAACAAGGGACTCTGGGCCAGCTGTGGCAGAGATGTTCTGGGCGTAAAGGAGGTGGCGGTGCTCGCAAACATTTTTCCTCACAGAGATACCTGCCGTTTGCGGGTGTGTTGTCCTGCTCATCGACGTCCCCGTCGTTGAACTCGTCCAGTCCAAAGATGCTCGTTCAATCTTCCTTGATAATTGTGCAATGTGACATACTTGAGACTCCAACCATGTACTTTTACCACCATGCCTGTCGGCGGCTCGCATCAGCAGCCTAGCCAGCCCTACTGGCCCTCCCGTAACTACAGGGGCTGGCTGAGCGTTCTCGGTTCCGACTACATGTTGCGTCCCCGACGCCGGCGGGAAGCAGCGGTGCATACAACCAGAGCAACTTCCGCCAGATCCGCAACTTCATCATCGACATCGACATCACCACTCAACATTAACTAACTTCTGCAATACGTCCATCATCGCGTGGCCACCCGAGGATTCACGGAGAACGGCAGCAGCGACCTTTGCTCCAGGTCAAGGGCGCCACGGCTGGCGCGGTCCCGCTGGAGTGGAACGTGCGCACGCCAGCCGGCCCAGCAACGCCGACCAGAACTTCACCGCTGCCAGCCTCGTGACGCACATCACGGCCTGGGCCAGCCGGGCAGTGGTTGACTCCAAAGATGGACCTGATCTCGGACCGAATTCTGGGCCGTGGCACGACCCCACTCGGACTGCCGGCTCAGCGCGCCCGGGGTCCACTAGTGTCGGCGAAAGGGAAGGCCCATCCATTAGGTGCCCGGTGCCGGAAAAGGACGAGATCTCCAGAAATTATCCCTGGTGGGAATGGAGGATCGGCGGGCCGGGCACCTAGCGGCACTGAAGACGAGCCAGATCGGCGGCACCGGCCAGGGAGCTCCTGATCAGGACAATGCCTTTTATCTGGACGCACTTTTCCTCTTTTGGCCAGGAAATCTGTGCGTAACTTGGCTCATCAACCAAGGGAAAATTATGCAAAAACACAGCGGTTAACTCCGTGTGCCTTTCTCGACAAAGGCCCGGTTTCCAGCTTCAGGCGTACTGGCTGCCAATAAAAAGCCTGCAAAACCCTCTCAAAGCCTTTCTTCCCTGGCCCTGATAGGTACGGTGCGGTCGTCAGTGCAGTCATTGGTCATCGATGCGTGCAAGATCAATTTGCTACAGTGCCAGTTGTATAGTGCTAATAGTATACCCGCGCCATTTCCCTGGATTTCCCCCTCACTGGAACATCCAGGCATGTGCCAGGGTCCTTGCCATTGTTTTTATACCAGACCTTCTTCCTGATCAGGAGCTCCATGACCGGTGCGCCGATCAGGCCGATGGCACGTTGGCACGCGGACCGGAATGAAACGCCACGAAACTGCTTATTAAATGGCACAGAGATCGAACTATGAAGAAAATGCAATCTAAAGTGAATGAATATATATAAATCCTCCCTAGAATGGTATTTCATATACAAAACAACAAGATGCTGTTGTTACAGGGCGTCCCTTTTCAACGGTTCTGCCTCGCCAAAATTGCTGATATGGTGAAAATCCGCAGCAAAGAGCCCCAGCTGTGAAGCTTCAAGCAATTATCCTTATTTTCCTTTCCCTTACAAAACGAAAAAGCCCGGCAGACGTTCCCTGCCCTTAAGTGCCCCCGCCCCTTGCAAACTTCTCGTTACCGGCGGTTCCGGACCTGCCCGGCCCAGAGCCGACATCCAGCTCGCGGGCGACTGTGGACCCCTGCATCTCGTGCATGCCTCCCCCGTGCAGATGATTGTCCGCGGGCGCCTCGTGCAGGTGTGTCGTGTACGGCGTCGGCGCCTCGAACGTGTTGGCACCGGCGCTGGTCTGCGGCGAAGAATGTTGCCCATACGGCGTGAACGGGCTGCCGCTTTTGGCGTACTGTTCTCCATACTGGTACTGCTGCCCCTGATCGGTGTACGGTTGCGACTGGAAGGTGCCACCGGGGCTGCTGCCGCCCGCCTTGTGGTAGTCGGACATCGTGTTTGCGTGGGAACTGTCCGTGCCGCCATCCCTGTGGCGCGCCGCCTTGCGCCTCTTCCAGAAAAAAAGTACGAGAGCGCCGATCAGGGTTAGGGCTGCGATGGTCGCGCCGACCCCAATGCCGGCTGCCGCGCCGCTCGAGAGGCCGGCGGCGCCAGGCCCTGGTTGGGGAGTGGACGAGCCGGCGCTGCCGGCGGGGTCTGTTGGGGAGGCGGGGGCGTTATTTGGACTTCCGCTGGTGCTTGTGCCTGTCGAGCGCGTTGTCCCCGAAGTGGATGATTGAGTCTCTGTTGGTGCGGGAACTGGTGTCTGAAGAGGACAGGATTCGTTTTAGCAAAAATGGGAGCAAAAGGCAGTCAGTCTGCCTGGGGATATCAAGGGGCGGATATGGAGCACACACGTTGGAGTAAATGGTGGAGAAGGCGCCGTCGTTGACGGCCTTGCGGCTAGAAAAGACCCAGTGCTGTGCAACCCGGGGGCCAACCTTTTGGCCATTAACAGTCTCGCCTTCTATGTCCGAGTTGAGGAAGACGGCGTCGCCCGGGTGGACGTCGAGGGCGTAGCCGGTACCGTTGCCGACGTTCTGGATCTTCCACGAGTTGATGCCGTCGGACCTGATCCACCGCGTAATGATCCATTTCTGGCTGTCGTCCGAGGTGGTCCGCGTCATGCAGGCGCGGGTGCGCATGGGGTGGATCTCGTCCGTGTTGTAGCAGGCCGCCAGCTGCTGCTGCACGCCCGTGCTGGAGCTCCGCAGTAGGTAGCGGTCCTTTTCGCCGTCGACGGGCTGAAACTGCCACATGGTCCCGCCGTTCCAGACGCGCATGCCGCCGCCGGCGATGGTTTGCAACGTGTTGTCCAACGGCTTGGTGCCGTTGTCAACGCGCGTCTCCGAAATGGCGTACCACGCGTTGGGGTCAATCGACGTGGCCATGGTGGGCAGCTGCCGGCGGTGAATGTGCTTATGCTGTGTCTCCGGCGTCGACGCCTAGCGTCTCTGCGACTTCCAAGTGCACTTGACCAGGATCTGGCACCTGGCCTAGATGGTGATATGTAATATGAGATGTCTGGGAGGAGAGGGAGGGTGACAAAAAGAGAATTGGGGAAACAGAGGGAAGAGGTCATCAGAAAGAAAAAAAAATCAGAAGTGAGAGGCAAAGCAGGCGCGCTGGCGCTTAGCAGAGGCCATGCAGCCAGGCCGTCAGCAAAACAAGCAAATCGAATAAAACCAGAAGACCGGGAAGGAAGCGGCTTCGATGAATCCGGCCGCCCCCCACAGAGCGGTGCTGCCACACCATTGCGGCTGGCCAGGCGTGCCAGGGGGAGCATCCGGACTGTTTTTGCCGCCAGAGATTGCGCCTAGTGCAGCCAAGCAAGCCACGGCCGTTTCGGGGTGATCACTGGTCGCTGGACGCTGCGCCGCATCGAAGGATTCGAGCTGCGGCCCGTTCTGGCAATGATGGGCGGGCATCAGCCGCCAAGGGAGCAAAAGAGCGACCCAGTGCGGTGGGGCCAATGGGAAACGATCTGAGCCCCACTATGATGCAAGGACCCCGGCCAAGTCGGCGAGGCGATGCTTAAAAGAGGGCTGCCGCAAAATAAATCAAAAATAAATGGCACTCTGCAACGTTTCCACTCGGATTCCGGCAGCAAAGAAATCACCCCCAAGCGGGCAAAGACCAACAAAAATAAAGAACAAAAAAAAAAGAAGAAAAAAAATAAAATAAAATGCCTCCCCACATCACCGCGACGCAAAAATTACGGATTCTGGCAGTGTGCGAATTCCTCAATGATCATCAGCTTCCCTGCAACCACAGCGACGTCTTCCGCTGGGCCGGAGTCTCCAAAGGAAGCGGCTGGCGGATCCTCGCGGAGCACCGCACCCAGCCCTCGTTGGCCGACCACCCCAACTACCCCGACCGCCGCGGCAGGAAGAAGATATTCACAGACGATGACATACAAAAGATGAAGCGAGCAGTCGAGGAGCACCAGCGCGAGGGCCGCGTTCTCCGTTGGGAGCAGCTGCCGGCTGCCGCGGGTATCGACAAACGGGCTTCGCACGAGACGGTTCGGATGGCGATGAAAAAGGTGGGGGTCACGGGTTCACCGTCGGGGCTGAAAAAGGCCCCGAGCTGAGGGGGAGCGCATCATTCACGTGGCAGGGAGCGGGATGCTTTTTTTTTTTTTTTTAAATTATAGAGCCAACGCAACGCAATCTTGGAAGCCGGGGTGATTTTTATTTAATAAAGAAAGAGCATTCTAGGTACCCTCGAAGGTCCAACCCAGATTCTGTCCGCGCTAAGCTATTGCACCCACCGTTGATGACACCCATGAACCAAGGTATCCCAACCCGAGCCTGACCACAAACTATCAATAATCACTACACATTATGTATAACCGGCCATAGCCATATCTTATAGGCGACCACCATCAATCAAACCTTGCGGTCCAGGCTCTGGCCCTCGCACATCTTGGCGTACATGCCGCCCTTGGCCAGCAGCTCCTCGTGCGTGCCGGCCTCCTCGGTGCGCCCGCCGTAAAACACGCAGATCAGGTCGGCGTCACGCACCGTCGACAGCCGGTGCGCCACCGCCACCGTGATGCGCCCTCCCGTGCGTGCCGCCGTGGCCAGCGCCCCCTGCACCACGCGCTCCGACTCGGTGTCGAGCGCGCTCGTGGCCTCGTCGAGCAGCAGCACCCGCGGCTGCCGGATCAGCGCCCTCGCGATCGCGATCCTTTGCCGCTGGCCCCCAGACAGCTGGCTCCCGCTGGTGCCGCATGCCGTGCCCGTGCCCTCGGGCAGCGAGCACACAAAGTCCCACGCGTTGGCGGCCCGGAGCGCCGTCTCGATGGCCTCGTCCGACGCGTCCCCTGTGACGCCCTCCGCCTCGTCGTCAGCCACATCGACGCCGAACGCCACGTTCTCCCGGATCGACCCCGGGTACAGCGTCGGCTCCTGCTGCACCAGCGACACGTGCCGTCGGTACAGGCGCGGGTTGAGCTGCCGCAGGTCGTCGTCCCCGTCGATCCGGATGCTGCCTCGGGTCGGGTCGTAGAAGCGCTCCAACAGCGCCATAACCGTGGACTTCCCGCAGCCCGACGCCCCGACCAGCGCCACGAACTTTCCAGGCAGCACCTCGAGCGACACCCCGCGCAGGACCTGCGCGTCGGGCCGCAGCGGGTACGAGAAGCGGACCCCCTGCAGGTCAATGCTGGAGACATCGTCCCGCGGCGCCCTGTCCCTGTTCTCGTCCGTCTCTCGGATCGTGGGCTCGAGCCCGCGCAGCCAGAAGTAGTAGTGGACGGCGCGGAGCCCCTTGGTGAAGCTGCTCGAGTAGGTGAACATGATGCCCGCTTGCTGGCCCGCGAAGAAGATGCCGTAGAAGGAGACGAAGAACTGGTAAAACGACACCTCGCCGAACGACATGAGCCGCGACCCGTACCAGAACCCGAGCGCCAGGATGAAGTACTCGACTGCCTGCGTGAAGGCGTAGAAGACGAACATGCCGAACAGCGACGGCGTCAGGCCCGCGATGGCGTCGTCCAGCTCGCGCGTGTACTTGTCCAGCACGGCGCGCTCCGTGGCCAGCGACGACACGGTGCGGATGGCCAGGATGGCCTCGGACGCGATGGACGCGCTCGTCGAGAAACGCCTGTCGGCCTCGGCATCCATGCGCGTCTCGAGCCGGATGCGCACGTAGCCGGCCGCCATGAGCGGCGGGATGCCCGCGAAGAAGGCGACGAGCCCGAGCTTCCAGGAAAACGCGATTCCCAGGATGCTGGACGCGATGACGGTCAGGAAGGCGATCACCACGAGTCCGATGTTGAACCCCATCAGCTCCAGCGCGGCCTGCGGCTCCGAGTCGAGGCGCGACGTGAGGGCGCCGACGGTGTTCTCGTCGCGGTCGAAAAAGCGCAGGTCCTGCCGCAGGAACAGGTCAAGCATGTCGCGGCGCATCTGCCGGTTGATGTTCTGCGCGATCGTGTTGGTCGTCCACCCCATGATGAAATAGGCCACGAAGGCGCCCGCCGACAGCACGATGAACATGGAGGCCAAAAAGTTCCCACGCTGCTGTGCGGCGGCAGGGCTTGTTGTGTTGAACACGTCCAGCGTCTGCGCCAACAGGGCGATCTGAGCCGGGATCACACTGGCTGTTTTGTTTGTGCGAGACCGTCAGTTTTCTGTTGGGAAGAGGGGTGGCGGAAGAAGGGAGAACAAAATCAAGGGGAGACTTACTGGCAAGGAGGCTGTCCACAGCGAGGAACACATACCACCATTTGAGTTGCGGGGTGACCTTCATCAGCCTCCAGATGGTCCTCAGCACACCCGGCCTCTTGTACAGGTCAAAATCTTCGCGCCCCTTGAGCGACTCCATATGCTGGCGCTCCGCCGTGGCGTAGCGGACGATGGACTGCGTCGGCACCGGCTCCTCCCCGTCCGCCG
>GL876971.1:873714-887538 GCA_000193285.1 Magnaporthiopsis poae ATCC 64411 | reverse complement strand
CCGCAGTCTCGCGACTCGCCCCAGTACCCGGACTCGCCCTACAACCCCGCCGCCCACGCGCCCGGCATCATGGAGTCGCACATGCCTGCTGCCCCCTCGCCTCCCACGGGCGCCTTTCCCAACACCCAGTTCCCTCCGGGAATGCCACTGTACGCACGGAATAACAACAATGGGCAGGCCCATCGCCCGTACGGGGCCTCGTCCTACCCCCACGCTCGCGAGGACAGCGGCGATGCGAACAACACGGAGCGCCAGGGCAACCTGCTCAGCCTGCTCAAGTTCAGCGGCTCGGGACAGGAACAGCAGGAAGACGAGTATCCCCCGGCCCACGGCGTGCCTCCCCCGGCCCGGGACGAGCCTGCTCGCGATTCCCTGATCCACGCTCCGGCCCCTGCGCCCTCGGATCCGACTGGCCTCCTGGCTGCCCTTATGAGGGGTACCGTCAAGGATGAGCCTCACTCGGAACCCCATGTCCCCCACACGCAGCCTCCCCAGCCGGCACAGCAGGCCCAGCCTTGGAGCTCGACCGCCCAGTCTGCCGAGTCCCAACAGTATCTGCTGAACCTGCTGAACCGCCCGAAACCCAGCCAGAGTGAGGCCACCTACACGACTGCAAATTCGCAGCCGGAGCCGACGCCGGCCCACTCGAGCGAGGGTACTAGAGACTACACTCCGCACCGTGACACTCCCGAAACCGAGGTTCCTACCGCTTCCTTCGAGTTCGAATCACCTAAGCCGGCCAAGTATGAGGCGCCACCTCCGGTGCACGATGCCCCCTCGCAAAAGTCCAACAAGTTCAGCTATAACAACCCCTTCGAGGAGCTTGCGCAGTCGTCTCCCCTGAACCGGACCCCCAAAGCCGCCCCTGGCTCTGCTGGCGGTGTCCCGAGCCCTGGCCAGACCGCCAGCCTGCCTATTCAGATCCTGAAGAAGCCTATCTCGTCGCCTGCCGGCTCCGAGAGCAAGCGGCAACGTCAGGTGCCGACCCCGCGGGACACGCCGGAGCACTCTCGCCTCCAGGCCGACAGCTCCAGTGCTGTCGATCGCGAGATGGAGACTCCTGCCCCGATCGTCGTTACCGTTTCGCCGCGGCCCGAAAGGCGCGACGAGCGAGCTTCCGATAACGACGACGCCGCCGCCGCCCAGGCCGCCCTTGCCCGAGCCGAGCACGAGAAGGCCCAGGCCAAGATCGAGCAGGACCTCGAGGCAATGCTCAAGGCCAAGACGGAGCGCGATTTCGAAGAGTCGGCCCAGGCCGCGGCGCAGGCTATCAAGAAGGAGCTCGAGAAGGAGTCTAACAGCTCCCTCCTCGAGGATGCCCTCCCGACAGACGTCGCGCAGGCCGTCAAGGAGATTGTGGACGAGGCCGCCCATGCGCCCGTGGCGGACAGCTGGGAGAGCGCCGAGGTCGAGCCGGATGAGATCGTTGTGGTCGAGGAGGACGAGGTTGAGAAGCCCGTCACGGTCTACAACCTCCCCATGAAGCCTTGGATTTCCATCACGGTTCAGGACGTCAAGGAAGACACGCGCCCCGTGTTCCGCGAGGAGTCGATCCTCGACATCGCCCGCCTGAAGAAGGATTTTGACCAAGTTGACCGCAATCTGGTAACTGCCACGGAGAGCTACATGGCCTATGGTATGTCCAAGGCCGGCGGTCTCCGTGTGATCCGCCAGATGGATGGTAAGGACGGCAAGCTGTTCACCGACACCAAGGACCGCATCTTCAACATTGCAATTTCCTCGACCCCGACCGACCAGCCCGATGTGATCCATAAGGAGGCAATCATCGGCACCGGCATCAGCGGCACGGTCTACTGGGTGCGGGTTAAGGACGGTGAGAAGGATCACCTGGAGGACGCGCACCCAGAGCAGTACGGCTTCGCTCTCCCGCCCATCACGTCGCAAGAAGGTGACGCCCCAGGTGGCGTGCTCAAGACCCGAGCCCGGACGTCGACCAACCACCCCGAGTACTTTGCCGTAGGCCGGGGCAAGTCGATCAACATTGTCTGGCCGGGCTTCATCCTCAAGAATGGCCTGTTCAAGACGGCCCACGACCGCGTGGTCGACACGGAGCGACTCGCCAAGGAGTGCTCCCTGAAGATCAACACGGGCAAGGCTGGCAAGGACTTCACCTTCAGCCAGGATGACACCACCATTGTCTCGCTCGATAAGTCGGGCCGAGTCAAGTTCTGGGACGTCCGCGACCTCACCGCGGCCAAGGACGGCAGCGACTTGCCTGCACACAACTCGCTCGAGGTCAAGGAGCCTCTGATGACTCTCACGACGACTCCTGAAGGAGAAAAGGCCTGGCCCACATCTGTGCTACTCCTAGATAAGCTCAGGCCGTACCAGAAGCGCGGGGCTCTCCGTTACATGATCGTCGGCATGAAGCAGAACCACACGCTCCAGCTCTGGGACCTTGCCCTGGGCAAGCCCGTCCAGGAGTTCAACCTGCCGCACGGCAAGGAGTCGGACGCCGTGTGCAGCGTCATGTACCACCCCCCGACGGGCATGGTTGTCGTTGGCCACCCAACGTGCAACTCGGTCTACTTCCTACACCTCTCGGCACCCAAATACTCGATGAAGAACATTTCCCAGGTCGAGTACATCCAGAAGCTCACGGCCCAGGACTCGTCGATCCCGCAGCCCGAGTCTACCGCGGTCATTAGCGGTATCCGCGAGTACTCGTTTGGCAATCGCGGCATCCTACGCAGCCTCGATATCCTGCAGAATCCGACCAACAGCGAGGGCGACGACCAAGCCCTGTTCGAGCTCTACGGGATGCACTCTAAGGGCGTGACTTGCGTGGTGGTGAGGCAGGCCGAGCTTGGCTGGACCAGGGATAACAAAGTCATCTCGCCTAAGAACGCGGTTGAGAGTGGTCTGGTCAAGATTGACAAGCTCAAGGCCCCACTGGCGCCTCAAGAGCAGCAAGCGGCAGCGGCTCCACCACAGCCGCTTGCGCACGGACCCGAGGAGCAGCAAACCCAGCCTACTGGATTCAAGGCCATCATTCCTCGCCCCAACGGCAAAGAGATCCAGCAACCGTCAAGCTCCCCCGAGGACAACGGCGCATCACCTCGCAAGTCTGCCGACGTCGCCACGCCTGCCAAAGCAAAGGAGGCCAAGGACGACGAGGCCCAGCCCACACCCGCCGTCGAGAAGACGGAAAAGCAGCGCCACCGCAAAAATAAGAAGGCGGCTGCTGCTGCTCTCGCTGCCGCGGCCGCCGGAGCTGGTGCCGACCAAAGCCTTGCGCCCAACTCGAACGCGACCAACGCTGCTACTTCGCCTCGTGTGGGCTCAACCAAGCCCGACTTGAAGGCCATGTCAGCGCCCGCTCAGCCTGCGCTCACCCAAGAACTGCTCGACACCAGGATCACCACGATGGAGCAACGCTTCCGGGACCACCTCACCCACGAGATCCAGAGCTCACACGACGGCTTTAACAAGAAGATTGACATGGCCTTCGATAAGCGCGAGACCGACTTCGAGGCCAAGTTCAAGGCGCTTCTTGATATGGTCTCGAGCGTCCTTAACGACAACACGCAGGAGGTCCTCGACCACATCATCCTGAAGCAGTTCAAGACCACACTCCTCCCGGCCATGCGCGACGACATCGCCAAGTCCATCTCGGACCAGGTTGCCACCAAGGTCTACAGCCAGGTCAGCAGGGCCATGCAGGCCGAGGTGCAGAAGACGCTCCCTTCCTCTGTCTCGAACGCGCTTCGACAGCCGGACGTCATCAAGGCGCTCGGTGATGCCGTCGCTAGGACCGTCAGCCGCGATGTTGCCGACATCATTGAGCATTCGGTGACGTCGCGCGTAGTCCCCCACTTCTCCAACATCAGCGCGCAGGTGGCCAAGGCCAGCGAGGAGATCGCCCGTCTCCAGCAGGTCCAGCGCGCCGACGCCGCCAAGATCGACGAGCTCATCAACCTGACGACGCGCCTGACCGAGACGGTGTCGTCGATGGCTGGTGCCCAGAACCAGTTCCAGAACGAGTTCCTCAAGCTCCAGGCGCCCGCGCCGCCCCAACACACCAACCACCACCAGCCCGCCCATCACCAGCCAGCGCCCGCCGCCCTCCCCGCCGTCCCGCAGCACATGCAGCACATGCAGCACCCATCCCAGCAGCAGCAGTACGGCGGTCATGTGCATCACCAGCAGCCGCAGCAGCAGCAGCACCAACAGCCACCTTCGCAGTACTCGCAGCACTCGATTCACCACCAACAGTCGCCCAATGCCGCCGCGAGCCATGTGCGCTCCCAGGGCGGCAGCGTCGCGTCGGGCATGGGCCCGCCGTCGTACCACAGCCCGAGATCTCACACGAACCAGGTCGCCAGCCCTCCACACTCGCTCGGCCATGCCCCGCAGCCGCAATCCCAGGCTCCCAGCTCAGCAGTCGGGTCACAGCTGGTGTACATGCCGACCAACCAGGAGTCGCGTCTGCAGGCTGAGCTTGAGCAGGTTGTCTCCCAGATCGAGGGGCTCATGGCAGGTCACAACTTCGACGACGCTATGATGCGCTGGCTCCAGGCCTCCCCGCACGAGCAGGAGGTGTTCAGGCGCGTTCTGAGCAAGTACAACCCGGACTTTATTCACAACCTGCAGCCTTTGGTTCTCCTGTCCGTTGGCGCTACCGTCTCGCAGGAACTGGAAGGTCCCGTTCTCCGGGAGAAGCTTGCGTGGATCGAGATGGTCCTCCTGGTCTTCAACCAGCTGCTCATGAAGCAGGAATTGGTAAGTTCCCCCAGCGCACCCAACAACATGCTTGCGCTTCCATGCTAACCATGATATGGCGCTTGAACAGGACGATGATATCATCCAGATCACGCCCAAGATCCTGGAGCTCATCAAGACCAGGATCGAGACGGTATTCATGCGCATCAGCAACACGTCAGCCAACGACTCGTCGCTCAAGAACCTCGCGCAGATGATCTCCCTGATCACCCGCATGGTCCAACAGGTTAAACCCCGTCCTCCGTACTAGGGACGTGCCTTCTCGCAACTACGGGCTTTTGGTCGCACACACAAGGACTTATGGAGAGCTTGATTCCGGAGGGTTCGTCACTAGCGCGGCGTCTTCCACGACTGACGTGTTGCGACAATCAAAATGTTGGGCTGAGATCCGGAGGAGCCGGGAGGTTAGTTAGTTAGTTACTCTGAGTGACTGTGTTAGTGTACGAAGACGGGAGGTCAGAAATAATGGGGACTTTTTGTGGTTTGGGGCAGCAGCAGCATTGGCACAAACCGCGAGTCCTGTTGCGTTCTGCCTCGTGGTCTCATTTTTCTGCGTTCTCAGTTGGCTGGTCTTTCTTATTTTGTGCGTTTCTTTTCTCTTCTTTTCACAATTTTTTTTTCGCCGGGGCGTCCTTCTATTTCTTCATATCATCCTTCTTCTTTCTCATTGGCAAGCTTGCGGGAAGTGGAAAAGCACATCTTTTGGTGTTTCGTTACTCTTCCTACCATAATCCCGACCAGCCAGCCAGCCATGGTATTTTTTTTTTTTTCGGCACCACGATCTCCGGACGTCAAAGTCTCTCTCTATGCAGCTCATGTCTTTTTCCCTCCTCTCGCATTCTTGTTGAAGCGGGGTTCAGACAGCTTGGTGGTTGTGGATGGTGGCGCCACTACTTTTTTTTTTATTTCCTTCTTTTAACGACGACATTTTTTGCACGAGACTTTTCGAGATCCCTCTCTCTCTCCTCCACGCCCTTATGATCAGATTAGTAATATTAACGTTGTCGGGATGTGGAAGCTAACTGCCGTGGATGGCCGTCCTGCGGCCTCTCTGACGTGGTCGTGTGTTGTTCTTGTGATGACGCTGATCGCCGGCAAGCTAGATAGGGAGCTATCTTGCCACCTCTGTGGCTGTATCCGGAACAAGAAAGAAATGGAGTAGCCAAAATGTAGACTCGTATAAACATTGGCTGGCAGCTATCTAGGAAGTCTAGTGATGTCAGACGCCCCCTTTCGACCTCCAAGGCATGCCACCATTGCGTCACTCGCTGATATTGTACATAGTTCCCGAGGGAAAGAAAAACTAGACAAAGAAGCAAGGAGAAAAAAATAAAGCAGTTCTTTTTCTGCTGGACAAGACGCGAGTCCTGCCTACAGGGCCAGTCCCAATGCAAGAACGAAACAGAAAGGAGACGACAGAATAACAGGGGAGGGAAAAGAAAACAAACCGTATGAACTCTAAAATAAAACTCGAGGGGTAACAGGACAAAGGAAACGTCGAATGCATGCCGAGTATGCTGCTGTATGTGCCCATCACGGTCTTTCTTTTTTTTTTACACGTCGTTCTGGTGCGCAGGTTTCTTTTCTTTTTACCAAGCGATGGGCTTCCCGTCAAAGTTGAGGTACTTTGCCGTGTCCTTGAAGCCCAGACCGGAGATGACGCGGATCATGCTGGCGACGCTGTCGTCCGGGTACATTTGGCCCCTCCACTTTGCCATCTTTGTGACGCAGCGACCCGGGCTGAGCACGACGAGGGCGATGCCGTCGTCGGCCAGCTCGCGCGCCAGCGTCAGCGTGATCATGTTGAGCGCCGCCTTGGAGGCCCGGTAGCTCATGCAGGTGCCGGGCCGATTCTCGGGCCGGTTCTCGGCCAGCGAGCCCATCTCGCTCGTCATGTTGATGACGAGCGGCGCCGACCCGTCGCCCGCGCCAGGGCCGTGGTTCCGGCGGCTCCGCTTGAGGTGGCAGAGGAAGGCGCGCGTGGTCAGGAAGGGCCCCACGGAGTTTATGCGGAACCGGCTCATCAGCTCATCGGCCGTCGTGTTGAGTGCCACGCGCTCGATCTCGCAGACGGCTTTGTTTATATGCGGAGATGATGTCAGCATCTTGCATTCTTGTTTTTTTGTCCTTTTTAAGCCGCCAACTCTGACTCTTCGGTATTTCTTTTTTTGTGGGGGTGAGTGAGATCAAAAAGCGGCAGGCTCGTAAAAGGGAAATGATTTGGAAACAAGCCCTCCACTCGCTGCAAAGCAGCGTCATAAACAGAGTAAGAAAACGTAACGAAAGGTGCAACTTACCCCCGCAGTTGATCAGAATGTCGAGCTTCTCGGCGTCGAAAGCATCAGCAGCCCGCTCAATGGACTGCTCGTCGGCGAGGTCCAGCGTCAGGGTCTTGAGGTGGAGGCTGTTCTTGGCCTCGAGTTCGAGAAGCTTTTCCATACGATGTGTCAGGCAATGGTCAGTTCAGGGTTCCTGGTATGGTGATCCTCCGACATGGCAACAGTCATTTCGGGCTGTGCCAAACACGAAAGGGTGATGCGACAGCCTTGTAAACTCCGAGCATGGGCCTCTAGGGTTGCCGCCTTGGCGCCCTTTCGAGATCCACAAGACGGCGAACCGGAAGTCCCACCGGAGGGGATAGCGGGACGAGGTGAGAATGGCGGAGATAAGCATCAAAGCACATACCTCGCTTGCCTCGGCAACGGAGCATTTGCGATATGTTGCATAGACGTTGAAGCCCAGTTCGACGTACTGGCGCACAAAGGCAAGGCCGATGCCACGGTTCCCGCCGATGATCAGCACGGTCAGGGGTGCTGGCCTGGCGTCGGAGGCCGCGCCAAAGGACGGAGAGTTGGTCTTGCTGGCGGTGGTCATTTTGGAAGAACAGGAGGAGCGTGGAGACGAAGAGGAGGCGTGATATGGGCGGAGAGGGCCGGTTTTAGTAGAGAAGTGACGGTGTTACGAGGAACAAAGCAAGGCGTGAAGAATGTTGTGTAGGGATGAGTGTACGTGGCTGTGAAACAGGGACGTTGGCAAGTAAGGGAACACAAGCGCGGATGTATTTGTCGACGAGGCAGACAGGTGAACACACGAGTGAGGATCTGCTTTCTTAATGATCTAATGTGTCCGTTGCCGCCGACAAAGAGCCCCGTGCCCAAGTCTTATATAAAACAACGGCACCGGGGAACTCGACCGGTGGCTGCCGCGGTGTCTTTCCTGAACAGGAAAACAAGCACACGCCCCTTTCCTGACCCCCCAACCGGCAAGCATCTAACAGGAAAGCAGGCAGGTAAACGTCACAGGGCACATACATGCGCCTGCCTTACGTCTCCATGGCGCTAGGGCGAACTAGGATTACTGATTAAACAAAGAAATGCTGATTAACACTCTCCCCCAGGGGCGCGGGCGCGGGCTGGGTGTAGGGAAGGGTGGGTGTGCCAGACGGGCCTCGCCGAAACGTTGATCATGGCTCATCCAACCCGGAGCAGCGGGGAGATGGTGTAGGAGTATGTAAGCCGCAAAAAAAGCCGGTACGAAGACACCAAAGGAGACGCAGAAGCAGAGAGAAGTGTGGATACTCTGGGTTACCAAGCAGGAGGCGGCGAGTAGTACCGAAGCTACGTGGTAGCTATAGACAGCCCAGGTAAGAAGATGGACGGTACTTTCCTGTCCTTGCATGAAGATGAGGAAGGCAGAAGAGGAGTAGGGACCTAGTACGCCATCAAAGCAAAGGCCAGAGTACTAACTACCTCAGCCGGAAATGAAGAATACGGCACGCCATGGCGAAGCCACTTTGGCTACGGCACCATGACTACCTACCTACCAATAGTAGGTGGAGGTGTGTGTGGGCGCAAGGTGTAGACGGTGAAGACGAAGGGCTGGCTCGGACGGACACCCACTGGCCGCCAATCTAAGCGAGCCCTATGGGGGCTGGACAGGAAGGATTCGAGAAGACGTAGGCGATGGGGCTTTTGTCGTGCGTATCCGTGTCGCCGGAACCTGCACTAAGGTCCCATGCGTCTTTGGGGGAGAAGGGATTACATGATATTCCGCCAAATACGGAAACGCGGCGGTTAGCATAGCCGCGGCGGCGGGGCGACGAGAGGGGTATCCTTTAAACGCCTGCCCGCCCGCCTGCGTGCCTGCCACTAGGGGCGGCGGGGAAGCGAAGCGAAAGGGGGTCGGGAGATTGATGGGGATTATTGATGGCTCAAAACGAAGGGATGAGCGGCGCGAAGGGCTCGCTCGAGAAGAGCACCACCCAGACGTGGCCCGGAGAAGGCGGGCGGGCGCCTTGGGTGACTGGTTCGTACGTCGAGGGCAAACGGTTGGCAGCACAGCAAAAGAGTGGGCTGCAGGATTTCCGGCACGATTATGTGATCCCCGATGGTTGCTTTTTGCTTGTGCAGATTCGGACTGGATCCCCGACGTGCGTTTGTTGGGTTGCTGATAAAAATACAGGCTGAGCCTGCTTGGCCTCCATGGTCTGCGCCAATGGGCTGGCTGGCCTTTTGCCTGACGTGCAGCGGCGGAAAGTTGCCTATCTGGGTCGTCAGGCCAAACCTTGAGTTTGTGTGTGTCGTCAATTGGCTGTTGGCAACGGCGTGCCCGGGTGAGAACAAGGGGCATGCCTGGTGCGACCACACCACACCAGTGTCCTTGTCGGTTAGGAGCGGTATGACGTTTGAGGGAGTCTCAGAGACGGCGCGGATGGGACGGAAGGGATAGGCGACGCACGTGGAATGTTGGGTGGTGTGTCGGTCGGTGTGTGTCCCCAAGTAATCAAATTGAGCAAGGGCGGGAACGGGACCTGCCAGCGTCGTATGGGAAACTGCCTGACTGCTGCTCTTGCTCTGGAAGCCGGAAAACTCGGGTGCCTGATTTCGTTTCGTTTCGCTGAAGTGGTGGTAGTGGTGGCAGTGGTGGTGGTGGGTGGGCTCGTCCATCCTTCGGCATTCCAGTGCAGGGTTTGATGAAAGAGCAGAAAAGGGGGAGAAGAGTCCAATCCCGCCCCCAATGCCGAAAGATAGGCGTGATTGGCTGCATCCAGCTGACCATCTCGACATTTTGGTGGGAGACGGAAGGTGCAGTGCAGTGCAGTTGAGATGTTGCGTCAACGATGCCCCATCGCGGAATCCCAAGACCCGACAGCGCGGAATTGGAGGAGGGCCCTCTTTCCCAAACGTCCCGCCCGCCTTTTCGAGGTACCGGTACCCACCCAACAGGCGTTGAAGCCAGCCAGTCCATATGTCACTTCTCAGAAAAAGCCATGTGTCTTTTTGTTCCCTACCAGGGCGCGCTATTGACATTGGACACCCAACATGACGCTCACGTAAACCCAGCCCGCAGCAGGGCACGAGACTGATGACTGCCGCCCGGTGGTGTTACGGGGTCCATGCAGCCGCAAACAATGGCTGTAGGTACTTAGTAGTGCCTCTCCGCCTCGCGACGCGAAGCGAGCAGGTGGGCGTGTGGGTGTGTTGTTGCATGCAGGTGTGTGGCCCAACGACGTCAGGTCTGGTCCTTGTGTAGATCCTTAGGGCTGGCTCTCTACCGGTACCTCCCCACCTACATGTAGACGACTACCGCATCCCGGTCGTGGTGGTGGCGTGCCGCGGCCCAAATCGGCTCTCGGTCTGGAGACAAGTCTAGAAAAGGCGGAACCATGATGCAGTAAAGGGACGCAAGGGACTGACCGACATGGACCGCCGCAGTCAAAAATAACAACAAGGAGATTTGATAGGATTATGCCTCGGCTTCGTATGCGTGGACTTTCTCATATGTGTCCGGCCAATTACAGAAACATGAACAAAAGAGTACAAAATAGCCGAAGAGACACAGTAAAAAAATGCAGACAAGAACAAAAGCAAAGAAATCTTGTTTTTCCCGCCAAAGTAGACCTGCCCCTCCAACGTGTGACAAAAACCGTCCGCCCTGCAGGTCAGCACCAAACTCCGAGCCCACGTCGGATCCAGGCCCCTCGGCGAGCGGCACGGTCACCAGTGACACGAAACGTATGTTTTTTCTCCTCCCTCCCCGTGACACGGCACCAGCCTCGTTTTTTCGAACATGCTCAAAACTACTCCTCTCCCAACAAATTAGACAAGGGATGGGATGGGGAAGTAAGCTGAGCGGACTTCATGTTCGTCCCGCATGCCCGTCTTTTCATTTCAGTTCGTTTCCCCCGAATCCTCGATGATCCAACAATAGACCAGGAAACCTGCTTCTGCGTCAATAATAATGAAAGTATTTTAAAACACAAAAAACCATGTGATGTGTCATCCAAACACCACTCACTCGCCTGTCGCTTCTGCTTAAATCCCGGCCAACCCAATGGGGAGTCATGATGAGAGTCGGAGAGGGGGTGGCTGTGAGCGCTGCTGAGCATCGTATCGATCCCGTTGGCGGCGGGGGCTTGGCCGAGATACTTTCACTGCTGGCAATCATCCGGCCCCCAAAATAATAACATAAACCGCCGAACGCCATTTTTCAGGCAGACAAATAAAATCAGGCAAGGAGGGGAAAAATATGAGTAACAAAGGGACAGATCTTCTTGACGCTCAATCAGCAGGCCATGATGAGGGAAATGCGGAAAAGGAGTAAAAAGATGAGGGGTCCAAAAATGCAGTGGGGATAGAGTGGTGATACAGAGCAGGGCTGAGACAGCCCGATTTTGTGTTTAAAAAAAAAAAGAGACACCTCAGCCACCGAGCTAGGGCTCTCACACTCTGCTTCAAAACGCGGGCCCGCTCTTGCCTCGCCCGACCGTCTTGAACGAGTCGCCGCCGTACCTGACATACGACCCGTCGGCGCCCATCGTGTCGAATCTGGAGCTGACCCCGGCGGCGCCGTCCATGCCCGAGGCGGTGTAGCCGCTCAGGAAGAAGCCGACGATGACGACCAGGTAGCTGAGCAGCAGGATGCTGCCCTTGAAGTAGTTGCTCTTCCCCTCGCCATACATGTAGCTGAGCAGGAACACGCACAAGATCACCGTGACCATGTCCCACTGCGGGAAGAGGAGCGAGAAGGTGTAGCGCGCCGCGTCGTCCACGCCCGACGTGGGCGCGTACAGGGCCGAGTAGAGCACCAGAGCGGGGATCTGAAGCAGGCAAACCTGCAGCGCGTACGCCGAGCCGATCTCCATGGACAGCGCGATGTTGCCGTTCATGGCGAATGAAATGGCGTTCTGAGCGAGGACAAAAAAGTTAGCATAAGCTTGACGGTAGCTAAAGATGGGTAAATACGTAAGTAGGTAGGTACATACCAGGAACTCAGTAGTGTTGGGCACCAGCGCAAAGAGCGAGATGCCGACAAACTTCTCGTCGAGAGCAAGACCCTCTAGAACAAAGTCGACCGAGTCAACCAGGATCTCGGCAATGATGGCGTACAGAACAGTGGCGCCCATCAGGATGACGGACGACTTGAGGCGGCTCCAGTTGGGTGCGTCGTGACCGCCGTGACCGCCACCGGCAGCGTCACCGGCAGCGACAGCCCCTGCCTGGTGCGCGGCGGTGGCGGCGGCGGCATGACCAGCTTGCATAAAGAGCGGATCCTCGGGATCGGGGAACGCCGCGACGGGCCGGGGACCGGGAGTCGGGTTCGGAGTCGTCCTGGTGCTGGCGCCGTGGAGGTTGCGCGCCGACGATCGCCGTGGGATCACAGCCGCCGCCGCCGCCGTCGCGGCGATCTCGGCCACCTGGTGCGCCAGCTGGTTGTTCTCCGCCTCAGAGAAGCCCGGGATGTGCATGTTGGTGGCCCCGACGCCGCCGCCGCCGCCGCCCTTGGGCGGCACTAGATGCGGCGTCGCGATGCTCCCGTTCCCTCCGCGGCCGACGATTCCGGCCGATGA
The DNA here is from genome assembly GCA_000193285.1 of Magnaporthiopsis poae ATCC 64411. Classification (NCBI taxonomy): domain Eukaryota; kingdom Fungi; phylum Ascomycota; class Sordariomycetes; order Magnaporthales; family Magnaporthaceae; genus Magnaporthiopsis; species Magnaporthiopsis poae. The sequence goes on along the minus strand of GL876971.1, from coordinate 874,946 downwards.
TGTGCTCTCTTGCGGCGTCAGGCCAACCTGTCGGAGGGACTGCCCCAGGATGCGCTTGTACACATTGGTATCGCGGATGTCGGTGCCCGTGCTGTCCGCCATGGCCGTCGAATGCTGCCTTGTAGAGACTGAGCCGCCGTGGAAGCCGGCCGCAGCAGCAGCACCAGCCAGACCGTGGTCCTCGTGTTTCTTCTCGTCCACCTCGGAATTCCATATGACGGCCGCGTGCGTCCGCAGAGTAAACCAGAGACCAATGACGTACGACAGGAACAGCATTGACGCCGCGATATAGCAGTAGGGACGCACCGCCTCAAGGTAGAAACGGTCGTTGAGGGCGGGCGTCTGCGAAAAGAAACAGCGGCGGCAGTCTCGCGCTGCAGGGGCCTTGCTTCCGTCCGCAGGAGGCCCTTCGAAGCTGGTGCAGTCGAGGCAGTTCAGCTCGTGCGTGCCGTAGATCTGGTAGAAGAGCGTGGGGCCAAAGGCACCAATTACAGCAAAAAGCAGCATGGTGGACGTCACGCCGGCGGAGCGGGCGTTGAAGCGCTGCGTCTTGCGCTTGATGGCGCCGAAACACATGGACAGGCCTGGAAGGAATAGGATGCCAGCAAAGATGCTGCCGACGATGCTGCCCTCGACGAGCTGTCCCTTGCCCTGGTTGAGGGCAACGCAGTACAGGAAGACCTCGACAATTGTGGAAAAGAACGCGTTGATGGCAGCTCCGACGCCCATGGACGACTGTGCCGAGATGGAGGCCACGGCCTGGCCGATGAAGTAGGCGAGCGGGATGATGGAGAGCAGGCCGCCGAAGAAGAGAAAGGCGGGAGAGGTGAGAAAGTTGTGAACCTCAAAGACACCCTCAAGCACGAGCCAGTCGAAGACGACGAAAAAGACCACAGCCATCAAGTTGATGAGGAAGATATTGGTGCCATCGACCGTGTACTTCCAGTACTTGAGCCCGACGGCACGGTAGGTGCACACGATGATGGAAGAGTGGGGTGTGTTGGGGGCACGGGCCGAACTGATGTCGGAGCCGAAGTTCAACGCGAGTGGGTGTCGCCGTAGGTGGTCTATCAGGAGCATGGTCACCTTTCCCATGGGGATCCAGAAGACGAGGAACCAGCAGATGCCAGACACGATGAACAGCGACGGCGTCAGGAGCAGGTAGAAGAAGAGGAAGAATATGACGCGCCCAATGTTCCACTGCCCACGCCCAAACAGGCGCCGCTTCAGGG
>GL876971.1:842748-856866 GCA_000193285.1 Magnaporthiopsis poae ATCC 64411 | reverse complement strand
CGGGCTTCGCCCTTTCACCACCACCACCACCACCATCACCATCGAGCACCTGCTCCTGATGATGGCAGCGTCAGCCCGACGTCGTCTTTCCAAGGCGCTATGGACGGTACCTCTTCCGGATTCCACTTCTCGTCGCCCCCTCCTCGATTCCCTAGCCTCTCTAGAATTTCGGCGTCGAGAGAGGGGCGGGCTGGTAGCAACGGGGCCACCGGGAGCGGCAGCGATGAGGGGGGTTATGGCGGTGGGGCAGCGGCATCGTCTTACTCGTCGTCGTTGACGCCAGACGAGTTGAGTAGACAACACTCGCCGACGGCTAGCAGCGACGCCTCGACGGACGCGGGACTGGACGCATCGTGGATGGACGACGATAGGGGCGACGTATTGGACCTGATCGCGGCCACCGTCGAGGACTTCAGGGGCCAACGGCTCAGCATGGTGCAGACGCTCCGCCAGTTTGTGCTTTGCTACGAGACCGTTCTCGAGTGGATCGTGCGGATGCAGGAACGCACTGCTCCTGAAGGCGGCAAGGCTGGCCGTCGTCAGTTGAGCCCACGGTCCAAGGCCGCGGATCGGGAGTAACGGCAGCCCCATGCTGTTCATGGCCGCCAATACTGCCTAAAGCAATGCGCTGGTGTATCGTTCCGCCGAGCCATGCGCTGTCATACATCTCCCAGCCGCGTCCATCATACTCTCTTCCTTTATTCCTACATTTTACTTTTGTTTACTTTGTTTGAATCCCTTCTAACCTCCCTATCCCCCGAACGTCTAATGAGACATCTCTTCTGGAAGTTCAACAATGGGTCACATGGGTTAGAGAATGGGCATGATATGGGGTTTCGGCATGGCTCGCTATTATCAGCATAGATTGTTTCCGACTTTTTCTTGGGTTTGTTCTTTTTTGCATAATACACTGCGGGAGACCGGGAGCCTTTGCAGGCATGTCTTTTTTTTGGAGAATTTTTTTTTTTTTTTTTTTTGGATTTCTTTTTTGGATATTTTTTTTTGGTCCGCCTCTACCCCACTTTGGTTTCCTGTTTCGCTATCACGATGGCGTTCTCGCGGGCATGGCAATGCTTTTTGGTTCGAATGCTCGCTGGCCTCGCTCGACCATGCTTGTTTTCCTGCATTAAAGCCTCACTTCTTCCTAGTACTCTTTTTTTTCTGGTCTCGGATTTCTTTTTTTTTATATTATCATTACTACTATTATTTTCTTGGTTTTTTGGTCCACAACAGAACAAGAACAGCACTCATGCAAAGGTGGCTGATTGACTGAACAGCGAAAGGGCAGGAAGGGCAGATGGGCGCGTGTGGTGTTTGGCTTTTTTGGATTTACCTGCCGACACATGAAGAATTGGGACAAGGCGTACGTAGTGGGTACATAAATTATTTGGTTAGGTCTCGGAATTGGAAACACTCGGTAGCTTTTGTGTCTATTCCTTGTGCCTTGCCGTCAAGTTGCCTGCTTCATGGTGGCCATTGTCACTTGGATGCCGTTCGTTGTAGCCGCAGACTGCTTGGTTAATCAGGAAGAGATGCCATTTTGGCCATCTTACAGCTCAAATCCGGGGCACATCTCAGTCTGCGTGACGAGAAAGTAACGTCACTTGGCGGCATTTCGGGGACAAAATGTTGCCGCGTGTGGTGCTGTATCTGGGAGGCAGCCCAACTACGGGGTCTTCCCGTCTTGGATCGTATCCCGTATATACATATGCTCTTCCTCGTCCGCCGAGGCGCCCTACGTGCTTCATCTTAAGATATCGCAACAGGCAGGCAGACGGTGGTGGTAATGCAATACGCCATATTCATTTCTACCTTCGACTAGGGATATCGTCACTCATCGTCGTCGTCGTCGTCGTCGTCGTCGTCTTCTTCTTCACCATTGTCACTATCCGCCTCCTTGCCCACCGCCACCTCCTCACCATCGTCCCTCCGCGGCCTAGCGGCGCGAAACAGCAGCGTCATGCCGACGAGCCAAGTCTCTACCTCGGCAAACTCCCTGTTGAGAGCGGCCTCGAACCCTTCGCGGTCGTCATGCAGGTTATTGAACAGACCCCGGCGGTTGTACAGACGCACGTACCAGCGGCTCAGCCAGCCCGTGGCGGCGCGCTCGCCCAGCACGGTGCAGCCGTACAGGACGCCGCGGTCGGGCTCGAGCAGGGCCTTGTACGTCCTCAGGGCCACCAGCTTTGCGGGCCAGCCGGGGATGCAGTGGAAGAGGTTGAACATGCTGATGCTGTCGTAGTACTGCATCTGGTTTTCTTTCTCTTCTTCTTCTTCTTCAGAACTGCTTACCCGGACGACCTGCAGCGCCGACGGCAGCGGGGCGGTGACGTCGGCCTCGACGGTGCGAACCTCCGTGCTGGGTCCCGTGGCGGCGCGGACGCGGGCGGCGGCGGCGGCGAGCGGGTGCGGGTTGATGTCGAGCAGCGTCAGGTGCTGGGCGGCTGTGCGGCGGAAGACGCGGGCCAGGGCCATGGCGGGCAGGTAGCCCGTGGCGACGCCGACGTCGAGGTGGCGGCGCGACATGCCCTCGGCGAAGAAGGGGAGGAGCACCTCGTCTGTGGGGCAGCCCCACATGTAGCGCATGTTGAAGCGCAGCACCAGGTAGTCGTAGACGATGGAGAGGAAGGACGGCGTGTACACGGACTTGTAGACGCCGTCCCGCGACGGGACTGAGAGGGCCGTCATGGTTGTTGTGGGGTTTGGGGTTTGGAGAGGAGCAGGGTAGATGGGGAGAAAGGGAGGGAGACAGGGAGAGAGGAGAGAGACAGGCAGAGAGACAGGGAGAAAGAGAGAGTGAGAGGAGAGACGGGATGGGATGTGGGAGAGGGAGGAGGGCGGAAGGCTTGCTGCTCTCGCCTTGCTGCTACTTGCTGCCGCTGCTGCTGCCGCTGCTTCTTTGGCGGTCAGGATCCCATGATAAATGGCTAGACCGCCGCCACTGCCGTTGGTATTCGGAGGAGACACGGGGCTGGCCGGCTGGCCCCTGAGCGCGGAGGGGAGAAGGTAAAAAAAAAGATGAACCGATTCCTGACGCACACACGACTGTTGGAAACAACAACTAACCTATCAACCTACCTGGTCAAGACCCAGCCGGGCCCCACGGACGGCAAGCCCGGCCAAGGGCGCCTCTCATGTTCGACGACGGACCCGAAAGGGCAAACAAAGCCCTAGCCTCTGGCTTTCGGCGGCAGCGGGCATGAATGACAGCTCAGACCCACTACCTTATGCGGTCAATAACGGAGAAGGGAAGAAAAGAAAAGACACAAGGCCCGAGCAGATGCATTTGTTTTCCTTGGCAAAAAAAAAAAAAAAAAAAAAAAAAAAGACCCCACAAGCCGTCAAACTGGGGTCAGAGGGGCGAGTCCCGGCGATGGAGCAATAGAGAAAAAAGAACTGGTCATGCCGTGTGACAGAGAGTGGGGGAAGCCATCACTGACAGCGCGGCACGAGGGCTTCCGCGGGGTTTGATAACCATGTTCCATGTTTGGCTGCGATGGCCTGGTTACATGGCTGTTTTTTTTGTTCTTCCCATCACACCAGTTTCCATTATTTTCCCCGACTCCACGTGGACGTTGCCGTGTCCCCATTTTTCCCGAATGGAAGGTTCCCTCGGGCGTGCCGAAGGATTTTGGCTTTTTGATGTCTGAGTTTACATTGATAGAATGCCCTCCTTGCTTTGCTGCGCCCGGTTTGAGTTCAAATTCAACCAGGCGCGTGGGAAGTCGTCGATGCCCGGCCGCTTGTGCTTGACCTCCCACGATCCTGAGGGAAGCATGGGGGGCAGCACTGAGTGGATTGTCGGTTATGTCCTCCGCTGTTAATCCTGGAAATGGGGGCTCACGTATACCCTGTCTTTGCTTCTTTTTGGAGCCTGGGTTAGGTGGAGATCAGAACCGTCCCCGCTTCGGCAGACGACAATCCTGACAAACGGAAACGATGACAACAGCCGAAACTTGCTTGGTATTGCTGTGCAAGAAAGGCGTGGTACCCTTCCGCTGGAACGGAAGGTGGGCAAGAAAAAATGTCATTCAGCCAAGGACCGGACCGACTAGGGGAAGGTAGCGGGACGACCCCAGCCAATCTGCGTCTGAATTCCCCCTTTTATCTTGTCTCATGCAGATCCCTTTCGGTGGTGGTGGATGCAAGGGTTGGGTATGCGCTGGCTGGTGAGTGGACCGGGATTTTGATTTTTAAGCGTGGTCTTTGTCCGCCCAATCGACGTGGCCGTATGCAATGCAGGTCAACAAACGGGTCGCATACAGTATGCACAGCGCACGGTATATGGAAAAGGCTGGGTGTTGTCGGTCTAGGAATTATTGGTTCAGAGCTCTTTAGTTTGTTCAGCTGAATTCGACACCACCGCCGCCACCAACAAGCGAATACCTAGGTACTTTGCCAGAAAAACGCCAATGATCCACCTCGCATAGAGCGCTTCCATGACGCCAACACTGAAAGGAGAAAGATGCCGTCCCGGTAATAGTTACCCGGCAGACAGGAAACGGGAAAAAAACAGGGAAACAATGCATGAGGCTACAGCAATGTCGGCGGTGGACTCATGCAAGGCGTTCAGCCCGACCGACCAACCGACCGAGAGAAAGACGAGGTCCGAACGTCCCAACGTCTTGGCAACAGCTATCTATCGCGCTTTTTTTGTCACTCCCTCCCCTTTCGGGCCAAATGCCGACCTTGCCCCGGGTGTCTCATGAGTGTAGGGATTCTATCTTTGAAGACGCCAACGACCCTCCCACGAGGGGTTTTTGCCCGTATACGGTAAACCTGATTCGGCCACGTCAGCTGGCTTGTTCGTTTTGTGGCGTCCGGGCTGCTGCAGTAGAAATCGAAAAAAAAAAAAAGACTTACAGGGTCATGTACGAGTGCTTCCGCGTGTCGACAATCTCCTTCTTGACCTCGTCCAGCAGTAGGTCCAGCGCAGTCTGGGACCAGCCCAGGGCGTGGAAGATGGGCACCGACACGGGGTCGAGCACCATCATCCAGCACCGCACCATGCGGTTCCCGATGCGCTGCATGCGCTTGCCCGGATAGCAGGCGTTGTTGGGCGCCGCGTTCTTGACCTCGGCCACGTTCGCGAAGCCCGCGTCGAGCAGCCGCTCCTTGTACCGGAGCGGGTAGTAGACGGAGCTGCCCAGGCGCTGTATCCCCTGGCGCAGCAGCCGGTTCCAGCGCATGAAGGCGCCGCCCTCGCACGACCGGTCGGGCGTCTCGATGACCACCACCCACTCGGTGAACTCGGCCCACCCGCCCGGGTTGAGGTGCGTGTAGACCGACTGGATCAGGTCGTCTACTTGCGGCAGGTCGCCCATCATGCGCACGTGGATCAGGTCGAACCCGCTCCCTTGCTCGTCGCCCTCGGGGAATATGCCGGCCCAGTCCTTGGTCACGTCCATCATCATGAACTCGCAGTTGCGCGGTATCGCCGTGCGCGGCCGCACCGGTTCGATGTCCACTCCGATCACGGTCGCGTGTGGGTTTAGCTTGGCTGTTGGCAGGTGGACATGCAAGCAGCAGCAAGCCCGCCACATGTTAGCAAAAAAGGTCCATCCGGTGGTAAGCGCAGCAAGCGAGTGGGTGGGTGGATGTGGAAGACGCCGAAAAGAAAACTTGCCATAATCCTATCGCCGAAGATGCCGGTTGTTAGCCATGTCCTTGACGCTAGCGCATGGAGACGGGACAAATCCGATGGATGAAATGGATGTATGGATGGATGGGGAAGGTCAAAAAGACGTACTACTGCCCAACACCCTGGCCCCGTGCCCACGTCGAGCACTCTCCTCGGCTGGAGTGTGGGTGCCAGGTGTAGTTTGTCCTCAAACAGTTCGAAAAAGAGCTTGTGCTGGGTCTCTGAAGTTCGGTACCGCTGTTAGCCATGTCCCCAAGTGTCCACATTTTGCAGACGGAGACTTGCCATTTCGGTCGTCTTCCTTCTGCACCCAGGGTTCGGCGGCGATCAAGTCGGTAGATAGTCGTCAGCCACTGGGTCTTTGGGACAAAGATTTCCGTCTCTCTTTCTTTCTGCATTGGAGAGGAGGGTGCTAGGTGTGTTGATATCCACACACGTCACATGTGGGTATTTCCTACCTCATCAGAGGGAAAGTAGCCATATCGTGCTGTAGCAATGGGGACGAGCCAAGGTCAGCCAGGACGGAAGAAGATAGAGGGTAGGTAAAAGCGAAAAACAATGTTGGGGCACCAACGCTCATAGTTCTTGCCAAACCTCTTGGCGACATATCGAAAGAACCTCTTGGTGGAGGAGATGGACTGTTTCTTCGCAGTCGGTCTATCCGGTGGGGAACGAGGCAAGGAGAGAAGGGAGAGGGCCATGAGTGTCAGCGGGGTCAGGTCCGTCTACACGCATGGGCCGACACTGGGTAGGGCAGGATAGGTAGGTGTAGGAAGTCCCAGATGCGGCTTTAACCTACTGGCCCAGAGAGCTCGACCCTGGCGGCGCCTCGTCTGATTCGTCCGAGTCCACCTTTGGCCAGTAGTCCGGGGGCTGTTGTTGGTTGCTTTTAGCATGTTGTGTAGAAGACAAGGAAGAGGCGCAAGCGAGGACGAAAAAAGGAACAGAGACTTACCGCCTGGATGGAAGCGTTTGGTCCACGTTCACTACGGGACCCAGGCGCATAATATACAGCCTACCGCAAGATGGTCAGATATCGGGCTTGCTCCTCGGTAACTACCAACAGCAGATGGCTATAAGACCGCCTTCAATTGTTTCCTCCTCCGAATGCCATGCTGGGAGTTGGGTTTATTACAGCTCCCGGATGACAGCTAATGGGAATCGCTCATCGGAGATCCCAACATGGACCGGCGGAATTCAATGCAGCCAAAAAGAAAAACAGCTAGGAGACCGGGTGCGGGTAGGAGCGTGCCGATCTGCTGGATATTTTGGTCTGGATACACCTACCAAGTTTCCTGGCCCCTTGCTCAGGTTTTTTCTTTGTTCCCCTCCCGTTCCCGTCCCGAATCAACCAACGTCTGGTTCTTTTCGTCCCCGATTTCGGGAAAGGTGGTGCGCTTCGGCCGTGGGAAAAGTAGCGCTCTCGCTTGCCTTTGCCCCGGCGACCACGCAAAAAAAAAAAAAAAAGTCGTCTGAGGGCGGTTTCGTTTTTTCTTCTTTTTCTTTCGATTGGGGACACAACGCGAAACGTAGCGTTTGTTTCCTCTCGGTTGCGTGGTACGTATGTTTAGGGGAAGAAGCACCAGAAATGGAGGCTTCGGGCACCATTTGACTTGTCCGGGGCATCCATCCTAGGTGTACTCCCATGGCGTGCCCTGGCCATGCCCTGGGCCCCTTTTTTTCAGCTTGCCTGGGTTGTCCGTTGCAATTTTTTTCTTTCTTTTTTCCCTTGCTGGGCTCCAAGGTTGCCTGGCTTTTTTTTTTCTTAGCTGGCTCCCTGTTGCTTTTGACCCCTTGCCCCCCTTTTTCTTGTACACCCTTGCCGCCCTTGAAAGGGTTTGTGTGCGTCTGCTTGATATGTTCTCAGGGGACCCCTGGCCCGCGGCACGTCTCCGCCGCCCGCCCTTGTTCCAGGCGTGTCCCTAAGGGGACATTGTTGCACGGACTCCCGAAGGAACCGTCGCTGCCTGCCAGCTTGTTTTTTTTTTTTTTTTTTTTTTTTTTTTTTTTCTATTCCGCGTCGGTTGATGTCGTTGCCATTAGGTGGAGGGCCGTTACGTTACGCTACGTTGACGCCAAAAGCAATGCCAGCCGGCTCAAATTCGGGTAGCACAAAAGCCGGTGGGCTGGCATATCGCAAACCGCTTACGCCCGAGGTTGTCCAAATTGCACACAAACATTAATCGATGCAAATGGCACAGCCCAACCCACTGTCCAGGGCCGATCCGGCTTGTTTCGGGGGCTGGCCATGGATGACCCCTGGGCGAAGATTGGACGGCCAAACCGGGAACCAGATTTCAAAGATTGGGTTTGCCCTGACATTTCATCGTGGCATTTGTCGATGTTTTTGGCTTAGCCATGTCTTGCCCTCCTCTCCATCCGGCGGGAGCGGCCGCCTGGGTCTGGTGTTTCCCTGGCGCCAAATTCCAGGCTGGCCAAGCCCTTCTGGACCAGCACGACTCGGCCGCGACCTGCACGCCAGAAACAGACGGCAAACGAACCAAGGGGGCCTGTGAGGTGAGCTCGAGTCAGGCGCTCACCGTGGTCTGGGCGGCAACTGCGCGAGGTTTTCCGGTGCTTCAGCTTCAGGCACTAGACACATTCGAGAAAGAACTACAGTTCCGGTCGTTTCGCTGGCGTTTGCATGGCTGCAAGGAATCCGAATGCCTGCAGTGCCTGCCCTGCCACCTGCCACGTCCTCCGACAGGGCACGTGCTGTTGCGTCCCGACTGCTTGGTAACATTACCACATTACATTACATTATCGCTGTAATGCGTGCCACCGCCTCATCCAATTGCGTGTACGCGCGTCTTGACAGGCCGTTGCTCTCTTGCCTTGTTGGGGTCGTGGCGTTTTCCGTCCACGCGTCCGTTTGGGAAGGAGGTACGGGAGGCCAACCTTGGAACACAGCCCAAGTCTCCTTGCAATGTTCCAGCTCCCCTTTTGCTTCTCATCTTAGTTGCCTCTGCTATAATCAGGTGATTTGTGGGTAGCCGTGTCTCGTTTATTGGACTCTAATACATACCCATAAGCACAGCGCTGTGCAGAGTCCCCTATGCGCACCCTTGGGAGTGCCTGCCTGCCGACAACGGTCAGCACTCGCACCTTCCTTCAGCCTGCACGTCGCCTGAAGCAGAACCACCAGAGCGGGGCTGCCCCGCCGATCGTCGTCACCATTGGTTGTCGCGGCTTTCCCCACCGGTCAAGCCGGAGCAATTGGATCATTTCTATTTTTCCCCTTCGGCTACAGTAGGTTGATTCTGTTGGCGCCCCTAGCTCAAGCCTAGCAATACCGCGGCCATGTATCCAAACGCCAACGTCCCGAAAACGACATGGTTTTAGAAACGCCATGGATTTAGGAACCACGCCATGGATTCCATGCCATGTCCGTGGCCGACCCACTGCGCGGGATAGTCCGCCAACGACGTCCGCCCACTGGCCTGTCTCCCCCACCCAGCCTGCTTTATCTGACCGACTCTCCATGACCTCGTGGCGTGCCCACCCGCGGCTGAGGCGCGTGCCTATCACAGCGCGGCACAGGCTGCTGCTGCCGGCAGCAAATGGCTCTTGGCCTGCCTTGGTGTTGTACCGCCCGGTAGCCTGGTTATCCGGCTTACTCTGTTTGCCAATCCCAAGTCTCAGCTCGACCCTCGGCCGGCGTCGAACTCGACCCTCGGCCGGCGTCGAACTCGACCCTCGCGTCGCTAGCACCGCCCTCAACTCCGAGGCCACGTCCCTCGACCATGTCTTGGCCGCCCGACGAGCGACCCTCCGCGCCAGGCGTCACCCCATCCTCCCTCCACCTTGGTGACACACACGTAAGAGAGACGACACTCTTCTTCCCTCGTTACATCAAGTACCAGATGCGGCGTCGTCTATCCAACACATCTTTCCTGATCAACATGCACATGGCTAGCGCGGCGGCTGTGCCACTCCGCCGCATACCGCCCTCTGCACGGACGGCTGCGTCCATGCTATACAGTGCGCCTGCTTTTGTGGAGACCTGAGAGGGTGGGTTCTCTGCTCCACGCGTATCCAAATCTGCGGATCGCATCGGACAAGTCTCCCAGTCAGGCCGAAAAGCGTCTGCCATCGAATGCTTCTCCCACCCAATGCCGCCTCCCAGACCAGCCTCCTGGCCCCCTGGCCCCCTCGTCCTGGGGGCTCCTCATCTGGCTGACCGGGATCTGCCCCGCAGTGCCGTAATGGTTCGCCGGGGCTTGACATCGGCATGTGGGGGAAAAAAAAGTCGCTCTGTCCCTCTCGTGTCTGCTGCCGCCGGCACGCGCTGGGTATAGGTGTTCGGAACTTATTGCTTTCGCGACATGGATGATGGCGCACTCGTGAGACCGGTGGACTCGACCGACTTGTGCTCGATCTGGTCTCCAATGATATCTAAAAGGGGCTGCATGCATCATCAACGCCGGCCCAACAGCTGCACCGGCGCAGGAGTGTGGCTGCCTCCTCCCTGGGCCATGATGCAGCACCGGCCCACCTGCTGCTGGTCTGTATGCCCACCTCCAGACAGCCGTCTAGCGCGCGGTGTGCTGGCATCCATAGTCGCCCTCCCCTCTTCTGGCCGTCCCTGCCGCGCCATTGCCCATCACCATTGGACCCTCCCACGACCGAGAGGCGTCGGGAAACCTGACCGTCGGCAACGCCACCAGGATATTCGGGCGTCGACACAAGGCTCCTGCTGCCGTGTCGAGCTTTTCGAGAGGAGCTGTGAGCGGATTGCCTCAGTGGGCCGAATGGGGTCCTCGGGGACGTAATCGTATGTTTCCATATTCATCTTTTGGCCTGTTGGACCTGCTCGTTCTCGACTTAAGCCGTCCGCCTTCGAATATTAAAAGGAACAAAATCCCGTGGGTGTCGTCACCAGACCAGCGACCCAGACGTCACTCTCACATGAAGCAGGCCTGACCCTACCTTGCCATCCACCCGCCCCCCTTTTCCCATTTTACCACGGTTCGCCCCTTTCGTGGCATCTCGGCCCAAATTAGTCGTGGCTGCGTCTCATCGTTGAAAGCAACCGCGCTCTCCCACCTTGACTGTCGTTCGTCAGACGTCCCAGCAAGTCGTGGAAAATCCAACAGACGGTCAAAAGTTAACGACATATTGCGCTTGGGGTCTTCCCCTGCGCAGCGAGCAACGCACCCGTCCCCGACGGCCGGGAGAGCGCGCCCGCGCTTACACCCACGGGACAAAAAATGGACGAGCCCATAGCTGTCATCGGCCTAGACGCCCGGTTCCCCGGTGACGGGGATACCGCTGACCGCTTCTACGAGTTTCTGCTCGCCGGCCGCTCGGCTCGGACGGGGATCCCTGCGGACCGGTACAACGCAGACTCCTTCTGGCACCCGTCCAGTGACAGGAGCGGTATTGTATGTTTTTTTTTTTTTTTTTTTTTGCTGCTATCGCGTTTCATTCTTTCCCGTCGTTGCGTTTCCCATCCCCATATTAGCCAGAAACATTGGGTGGTCGTTGTTTTACTCACAGATATGACCGAGTCAGATCAGGGCAAAGACGGCCCACTTCCTCAAGGGCAGCATATCGGCCTTCGATGCCCCCTTCTTCTCCATCACGCCTGCCGAGGCGTCCGCCATGGATCCTCAGCAGCGTGGTATGCTGGAGGCCGTCTACAAAGCGTTAGAAAATGGTGAGTCTTACCCAGGGAGCTCCGCACCGCAGCCGAGTAGGGAGTCGGATGATCGTCAACTGACAGGACCCGATGCAGCCGGCATACCACTCGAGAAGGCGGCAGGGACGCAAACGGGCGTCTACGTGGGCTGCATGTATTCGGATTACGATCGCATGACGCTCAAGGACCTCGACGTCCCGTCCAAGTACTCGACCCTGGGCAGTGTCGCCAGTATGCTCAGCAATCGCGTATCCTGGTGCTTCGACCTCAGGGGCCCGAGCATTACGATCGATACTGCGTGCTCGAGCAGCCTTGTTGCCCTGCACCAGGCCTGCAACTCGCTCAAGCTGCGAGAAGCGTCCATGGTATGTCACATCGGCGGACTTTTCGGATCACAAAACCAGTAGCTGACGGGGCCTACAAAAAAATTACAGGCGGTGGTTGGCGGCTGCAACCTTATAATCTCGCCCGAATTCTCCCAACTGCTCGACGCAGGCGGCGTGCTGGGACCTGACGGCGTGTCGTACAGCTTCGACTCCCGAGGCAACGGCTACTCGCGTGGCGAGGGCTTCGGGGTGGTTATCCTCAAGCGTGTGTCAGACGCCATCCGCGATGGCGATGTGATTCGCGCTGTGATCCGCAACACCGGATCGAACCAGGACGGCCGGTCGCCCGTTATAACGGCGCCGAGCAAGGCCGCCCAGGTGGACCTCATTAGGCGCGTCTATACCGGCGCCGGGCTCGACCCTTCGGTTACGCGTTTTTTCGAGGCCCACGGTACAGGCACCGCGGTGGGCGACCCGATCGAGGCTGGCGCTATCGGGCAGGTGTTTTCGAGCTACCGCTCGCCGGACGCGCCGCTTTATGTGGGCGCACTCAAAAGCAACGTCGGCCACCTCGAGGGTGCTGCAGGCGTCGCCGCCGTTATTAAGGGCGTCCTGACGCTCGAGCGCGGCATCATTCCCGCAAACACGTGGTTCGAGAAGCGCAACCCCAAGATCCTGGACGAGTGGAATCTTGAGTTCCCCACTGCGCCCGTGGCGTGGCCACAGCGCGGACTGCGCCGCATGTCTATCAACTCGTTCGGCGTCGGCGGCACCAACGCTCACGTCGTCATGGACGACGCCCTCAACTTCCTGGCGCGGCACCACATGTCTGGCTGCCACCGCACCATCGCTTCACCCGTCCTTACCGCTGGCGTCTCCGCTGTCATCGTCCCTCGCCCGGCTCAGCGGGGGCTGGCGGCTCTGCGGGAAGAAGAGGACGCCGGATCTGCCACCTCGGCCGCTTCCGTGGCTCCCGGGTCCGACTCGGGAGTAGATCTCACCGACAACGAATCAACCTACGGGTCCGAATCGCCTGCTCGTTCACACTCACCCGTCCTGGTTGCTGTGGACGCGCCCGCCTCCGCCACCACACGGGTGATAAGCACCGAGCCACAAGAGGAAAGCAGCCAGGAGCCTTTGCTCTTCGTCTTTTCAGCTTACGACCAGGAAGGCGTGGCGCGCGTGCAGGGCCAGATCAAGGACTACGTCGCGTCCGCACCCAAGAGGAGCTGCCGCATCCTCACTGCGCGATCGTCACGACCCCCGACGTCGTCGCCCAGGAGCACACGCGACGAGCTTGTGGCAGACCTGAGCTACACGCTCGCCTGCCGGAGGACGCGGCACGACTGGAGGGCGTGCACGACGGCGAGGTCGCGTAGGGAGCTGGTAACGTCGCTTCAGGCCAAGCCAATCGTCACAAGGGCAGCCACAGACCCGCGCCTCGCCTTCGTCTTCACGGGCCAGGGCGCTCAGTGGCCATCGATGGGCAGGCGGCTGATCTGGGCCTACGCTGCCTTCCGCGAGAGCCTGTATGCCGCAGATGAGTATCTCAACAGCCTGGGGTGCCCATGGTCGCTCACGTACGAGCTGTGCAAGCGCAAGGAAAGCTCCAGGATTGACGATGCCGAATTCAGCCAGCCCATCTGCACGGCGGTGCAGATTGCGCTGGTCGACCTGCTGAGGACGTGGCAGGTGTACCCGCACGCCGTGGTCGGCCATTCGTCGGGCGAGATTGCTGCGGCCTACGCGGCAGGGCAGCTGTCCCGCAGGTCGGCCTGGCGCATCGCCTACTACCGCGGCAGGCTATCCAAGGGGCTGATCCGGGCCGAGAGGTTGGCGTCGACCGGCGGCAGCCCAGACGAGCGGCAGCAGCAGCTGAAGCCCAAGACAGGAATGGCGGCTGTTGGTCTTGACAAGGAGAAGACCATGGCGGCCATCGAGCGCATCGACGCCATGATGGACGACGGAACCCTAGAAATTGCGTGCCTCAACAGCCAAGACAGCACCACGGTCAGCGGTGATGTCGGAAAGCTCGACGCGCTGGTGGAGATGCTCAAGAACGAAAAGGTCTTTGCCAGGAGGCTCAACGTCGAGATCGCGTACCACTCGCGCCACATGAAGCCCATCGTCGACGACTACCGGAAGTACATGGGCGACATCTCCAGCGATCTACCTGCACTAAAGCAGCAGACGACGCCCGTGTACTTCTCGTCGCTCGAGGGCGGGCTCATCCCCACGTCGCGGCTGCAGAGCCCAGACTACTGGGTCGACAATCTCGTCTCTCCCGTCAAGTTCCACGAAGCCGTCACCCAGCTGCTCCAGAGCGACCTCAACAGCGGCAGCCTAGGCCACCACGCAAAGGAACAGATCACAGACATCCTCGAGATTGGCCCCCACAGCGCCCTCAGGGGTCCTCTCCGGAGCATCATCCAGCAGGCCCGCGGCGCGGCGGCCTCCAAGGTCGGCTACGAGACGGTCCTGAAGCGCCACGAGCCCGCCGTAGACACCTC